>OU452224.1:20535017-21092517 GCA_911728455.2 Marthasterias glacialis
GAGGAAGCGGTTCTGTAAAAGCAAGAAATCACCATAAAATTAATATACATTTCATTCTAAATAATTACCACAAGAACCAAGTGTACATGTTAACTGTTGACATTGTCATGTAAAGCAAGAAAACGACTTCCCGCATTAATGATTGACATCCGTACGTGCTGTAAAGAACCGCGAAATCATTGTGGGAGGGAACAACCAGAAAAAAGCTGTTTCCATTTTAATATTGAAAGTGGAATAACGCGTCTATAAATAGGTCAACAAGACTGTAACTGCGCCTGCTAGTTCAAATATTATAGTGTCTTGATTTACATCGAGCTGTCTTAATTTATTACGTTCTGGTTCAGAAGACACTGCTGAGTATTTAATATGGAGATAACAAAGTTGTATACGCTCGTGAGCTTGGTCTTGGCTATGTTGCTCTGTAAGGCAGAAAGTCAGTATTTCAACTTGAACCCAGAGAGTGTGACAGTCACCGAGGGGAGTAATGTAACATTCACTTGTGAATCGGACTTTTTAACAAGCTGTGGTCATTATAGCTTCAATTGGCAAAGAAAAACAAAACAACATTCCTACGTCGAGCAAATGTCTAGATGTTCCCGCCTTACATCGAACTTTCGAAGACGTACTGGTATTGTTGTTGAGAGGAATGGTAAGCGCTATCATCTGCAAATCAATAACGTCCAGCGAGAAGACAATGGGACATATTGGTGTAATATGATTGAGCAAAATAAAAGGCATCAAAACAGTGAGAAAGCTTTATTGACAGTTAATCCACTTCTCCCCGAGCATGAACCTTCTTGTGACTTTGATCCGAAACGACCAAGAGTTGGTTCAACCATCTCGTTTAAATGCACTCTCTCGGAACGTGATCCCCCGAGCCTCTTGACCTGGTTCGAATCCACATCAAGCGGTCTCATCCAAATTGAAGATAAAACTGAAGTCATTCCAGGTGAAACTTATTCCATAGAGCGTGTGCTGACTGAGTCTGACAATATAAGAGAGTTTATATGTGCTGCTGGTCCCCATTCCGTTGGTCCAAGTTGTTCAATTACACCTCTTCAGATACCAACGACTGTCTCAATCTCACCGTCTCAGTTGACGCTACATGAACACGAGAACGCAACGTTCACGTGTGACTTCAAGTCTACACCACAACAGGTAGCAGATGAATACAAATGGCGCATCTTTCGAGTCGACAAAAACGATGTGGAAGTCAACCTGGACACGGTACAGAGCCTCGATGGTCGGTTTGAACTTCACCAAAATGGACGAACTCTTCAGATTATCGACGTAACTCCTGAAGAGTTCAACAACACTGGGATCAAATGCATTGCATTTCAAGACAGTAAACAATTCCCAAGCGTCAATGATTCGCTGCTGTTCGTCTTGCCTTTAACCACGACCACACCAAGGAAAACGACAGTTTCAGTTCAAAAAACAGACAAGGATAAATCAGGATTCGACACTGACGACAATACAATGCAAAGCTCCGGCTTTATATTTATCGTTGGTGGAGTCCTTGGTGCAATCTTCTTTCTCATAATCATAGCTCTGCTTGGATGTTATTTGATTAAATACAAACACAATCCCAGGCCGGGCGAAATAGTGGTTACAGGTGAGCAGGAAACCCCAAACGATGAGAGAGTAACTGTTACCAATGATGACCAAACTAGTCCAACGTACGACCAAATTCCAGGAGATCAGAACACGGAAATGTCAAGCAGAACGACGACGAAGGCTGAAGTGTTGTATGCATGCCCTGATAAGACTGGGGGTAAGGAGATCCGGAGGTACGGCGTACCCACTCCATCATTTACTGATCACGGTGGCGGCACAGTTGCCCTTCACCTCAGCAACGGAGGCAGCGTCGACGAGCAGATTGAAGAAGCAAACGACCATGTGATATACACAATGCCGAACAAGCGTCCGATAACCCAATTGAGCCACTCCGGAAATATTGCCCCGCTGAACGTCAACTTAACACCCATTGATTACGGCAAAGAATCTGTCGTCCCCGTCGAAGACAAATTCAGGTCACAAGAGAAGAACGTAGAGGGGCTGGTGTATGCGGACTTGGACCTACAGAGGCCTTCATCGGCAAGACAAACATCCAATCTAAGCTCAACGGAGCAGATTGAGTATGCTGAAATCCATCGTGCTAAATCATTGTGCTAATTGGGATTTTTCCCGAGTTCTTCTCATCTGGTTCTAAATAACACAGCTAAGGTATGGTGGCTACGATCCGGACTTTTGTAACTGTTTGTTCTATGTCTTGAAATGGGTATGAATTACAAGTAGTTATCTTTGTCCGTGCACTCTAAAAACTAACTTAGTCAAAACAGCGTTAATTAGTCATTTTAGACCACATCTTGACTAAAATTGGTCAAAAATGGTCTAAAATGACTAATTAAGGTTATTTTGACTAACTTCAGTTTTAGAGTGTGTCAAATTCTGAAATTTGACCCTAGTCTCAATATTAATGTAAACATTTTCGTAAATTTGCGCGACTTAGAACCAAACCTCATTCATTTTTCTTCTAAATATAAAAGCAACTGTGAACATTAGCCACATCAGTATTTGACTAAGAGTTTCATTCTGATAGGCTGATCAAATGGTTTAGTGCAGTTCAGAGTAAAAAGGGGGGGGGGGAAGGACAGCAGAAAACAATATGTATAAAATAAAGAAAGAGAAAAAAAATATGTAGCAAGAAGGAGTCGGGTTGCTTGCTCTTGTTCCCCAGTAATGCACCTAAACGGTGCGGTGAAGGTATGTGCTATACACGACCTGATCTGAAAGCATCATATGACTCGTAACAGATCGGGTTCAAACGAGAATCACGGGGTCAAGGATTGGGCGATCAGCACTGATGGACAATTGTATACATCCACCACCCGAAAACTTCAGTTTCCTAGTAGAGTTGGAACATTTCCAAAGTCTCAATAATACTGAAGTAATTTTTTTTAAATACAATTTTGCATCTTGGCCTATGTTACAAAATGGATATTCTTATTATTTTGGTGATCCTCCCCTCCCCCCTCTCCCGGTGCTTGTAACAAATTGCAAATGTTCAATGTTACAAATTAAAAAAAAAGTTACGATATTTAACACGACAGATTATGTTATAACATCGGGCCCATGTCGCAATATTCCTACAGTGCTTGATACACACCGGTGTATTGGGTAGAAATTACAAATAATATTCTTTAACCCTGATGAGAAATGAAAATACATTATATAAAAATACATAAATATCGAAAGTTTTAAACATTGACCATTCTGATCGAATTCTTAAAATATTGACATTTCTTTGCGACTTTTCCTTGGAACTTGGCATCAACATGTACCGAATGTAACAGACAACATTCTGTATTTTAAAGCATGATTGTACAAACAACCCTCAAGAGTCCGAAGAAAAACTCAGCACGATTTATATAAGATTAATTAAAGGGCCATGGAATGTATTTTTTAATGCAGATCTAGGAAAGGCGCATTTGTGTCCCATTTAACCTTATTTTCAATTTTCATTTTGACATTTTCAAGGGTATTTTTGTGCCCTTTTGGGTTGTTATGCTAATGCGATTTTCCATATTAATGAGCAAAAATGTGGCCTATCAGGCAGAAACCTCAATGTTGCAATTAGTTTATGCACACAAAGTTGACAGAATTTAGGATATTTCGCTGTCGATTTTTTTTCTTTAGTGATTTGTTGTTGTGTCAGTTCATGGCAGTAAGCCAATGAGCAAACTTTTCTCACAAATGCTTTCAACAAACAAATGTGGGGGTTCATAATATTATGAATTTCAATAGAAAGTCATAGTGTCTCCTTGAAATGACATCACGGCAAAAGCGCCCTCAGTTGTTCAGAAAAGCTTGGAATTTTGTTAAATGTTTAAAGAAGTGAACTTTTCAATAAAATTGACCAAAAAGGGATGTCAATTATAACGTAAACTTAAGGGGATTAGAACGCGGCTCAAAATATGTTCGTAAGAAATTCTCACTTTAACATTATATTATACAATAACTAATCAACTTTCGCTCTCGCCCATAAAGCGATTGTAAATGTATTGTAAATGCGTAAACCTGCAGTCATGGATCTTTTTAAGAAATTGTTTACTTTGCAGTATAAGCCATAACTCAACGATATGCAATATTGGGTTAGAGCAAATACAATAGAACCTAACATATATATACATGTACACATTTTTTTTCTGAAAACTAAAAGCTCATTACCGGTTATTTATTTTCTCGCAATATTTGAGCATTTTTTGTTTTAGGTTTTGTTTTTTTGTTTTTAGTCTTTATTTCTCACATAATCAACTATAATAGTAGCTAACCAAGATAATAGATAACTATAAGAGTAAGTCCCAAAATTTTAAATCACTAGTTTCGATAATGCACAGAAACACTACACAGAACACCACTTTCATTTTCATAACTGTTTCTGTGAAGCCATTCCTTCCTCTGTGGTCAAAACATTGTCTGGCTTTGGACTAAATTTAAGGAAACGATTGTACAAAATACAAAGCTGTGTCCGTGTTATTGTTTGTGTTATAATGACGAATGCAGAACAGGAAAAGGGTGTTGCACATGGGTTTGGCTAAAGATGCCATATTTGGATGGGAAAAAAAGCAATCGACCAAACGCCACATACTGCGCACTTTGCTTAAGTTGTTACGTCATTGGTTTATGCAAGAGGTTTCCCACCCTCTAGTTGTTTCGCTCTTTGAAAATGTTATCTATTATTAACGAAAAATACTTTATGCTTCTTAAAGGATTTTGTGCACGTTCATTATGATGTACTATATTGCGATTGCAAGCTATGCTAATGATGGAGGGATTTTCTAAAACCTTTTTTCTCGACTTGGACAGTATTTTAGACGAAAATCTTTCTCTGAAAGATTGGTAATTTTGGTATACCAATATGAGACAGTGACTTTTCACATTGAACTTATTTTTTTTTTAATCGATAATAACCAAGAAAAACACATGTGTCAAACGTACATTTGTGTACACACGTTTATGTAGCGGTATATGTTGTATTTTTACAGGCTACGTGTAGCCAGCCATTGGAAAGTAAAGTATCGTACTATCCCAAAGAAGGAAACACAAATACAAAAATAAATGTTAACATTGATTTGTAAATGTGTTTTGTTCTTGGAGAGTGCCTGGTTGCCGGTACATTTCCCAGTATTGGCATTGGCCTACCGGATTTCCCATGTCATTGACACCATGGGCCCACTTGCATTGAGCTGCTTAAACCAGAACATGTTGCTCATCAGTTTTCTGGTAAACGGAAATGAGAAGGATACCAGTCACAGATGGTACATATTGTGGGATTGTATTTTGACTGGTAACCTTATTCTGGTTAGCATAATGTTTTGTTTGTGTTTAGGTATTTGTTTGTGCTAAATAAGTAGCTTGCTCTATGAGATTGGTCCCATATCGCCATGGACAGTCTGTTATTAGCTTTACATGAGCCCCAAATTGTGTGCACCAGTGTTATACAAATATTGAATTCATGTGAGTGCATTGTCGCAGAACATTTATGATCACGAGGTGAAATCTGGACTATTCCTTTTTATGAGGCGATCCGGAGTCACATGGAAAAACCAGATCTCTCCCACTGGTTATATTCTGCGACATTGCACAAACAAAAGACATTCAATTGTTGTTTTATAAAACTCACACAAAAATCCTTGTCATTTGATTTGTTTTCACAATAAACACAAACTAGACACGGAAATTTGTTCATCTCGTTGACTAACTGTTGAATGGGAAATACTATTCCCATGGGCAAAAAGGAACTTTTGGATCGCCGATGCGGATCGAAGTAATAGTGAGTGTCACGTGATGTAAATTCAACCAATCAAATGCAAAATGATCTGTATGCAAGTTACGTAAAACAAACTATACGCACTATTTATTTACGCACTTTTTTATTCACTCACCTTTTATGGACGCCCTCACTTGCGCGACGCCCTTGTGTTGGGTTTTCCCTTGCGTTTCATTTACTGCAACTATGAAGCATCTGTGAGTTTTTTGAAAATACAAAAAGAAAAATGAAGAAAATGAAAGATTGTAAATTTATAAACCTAAATAATATAAAATGATTTATCGAACAATGACGATTCGCAACTATTTACAATTGCATTATTTTATTCACACAAACCACCCTTTGTGGAATTTGTTATTGCACAAGAAATACATTGTAGAGAACCTGTTGTATCTTATTATTATCACTCTGATATTCTCTTTAAATTGTAACTTAGCTGTTACAATGTAAATTAACATATTGTATTTATCATAGTCAAGATTGTTCCAAATGCAACAGCCGTATAATGTAACCATTAAGCACTATTGCACTATGTAATACAGATGAATTTCGATGGAATATTATGTACTTACGCGGTATAGATATTGTTAGCTAAGCTATTTGATTATTATTATTAACTGCTTGTTGAATTGATTTAAAGTTTGTGTTTACTCACGACAGTGTTTTTTTTTTCCGAAGTGGTACTTTTCCTTGTTAGAGTAACAATGTAGTAGTATGGATTTATATTATCCTTATGGAAATGTTGCTTTGTATCTGGGTATTTTTTTTGTACAACCTGGTAATGGTTAGATAAAAAACCTACGCTGGTTAGCCGTTTCTGCTATAGATAACATGTTTTCCTTACCACAAGTAGCTAACTGGCAGTTCAGAGAAAATATAATATTTACTATACACCTTTGGTTTAATTTGGTTTAAAGCCCGATTCTTCAAAGCTTACCAGCTCTTTGTGAAGTTGGGTTGAGAGAGTTGTGAAATGGAGGGACCATTGTGTTGTTTTTCCTTTTTGGTCACATGGTTAATGGACGCCATTTTCGATCCAATTGTAGCACAACCCACAATTGCAGTCTTGACTAGCACCCTTTGTACAGAAAATTTTAGGGCACCAAAAATGGCTTCTAATCGCAAGTTGTCGCAACCCTCTCAATCCACAGCTCTAATGGTGTACACTAGGACGGCCTCTATCGACCACCCTAGAAAAGTTCTGGTCAATAAGTAATGGAGATGTTGTGCACGTTCACAAAAAGTGGTTATTTAGATAGTTGCGGTCGAAATAAGCGAATGTGATGTGAGGGTCTTCAACGCAATTTTGTCAACTTTGACAGTACTTAAGACATACATTTTTATACGCTTGTTTTGTGGATTAGCAAAGTAAGGAAGCTATGCCGTTAAAGTTGCTTGTAACTGAGCCATGTTCTTTGTTTCTACTTAACCTAGCATTATACTTAACCTATGGTTATTATGTGTATTGTATAATCTAATAATAATGGTAGCATTGAGCCTGTACGGAGCTAGCAGTAATGTTTTGATTTAACGCTGGGTCGCGTGTATCCCTGTCAGGACCAGGGTCCAATTTCATGGCTCTGCTTACCGCAGAATTCTGCGCTTACGCCCTGCCATGGTCCATAGGAGTATGCGCTTTACAGGGCGCCGTAAGCGCAGAATTATTTGGTAAGCAGCGCCATGAAATTGGGCCCAGGTCCCAAAAGTATGGTGGGGCGGGGGGGCACAGTGTGCCCTTTACCATATTTTTTGCGCATAACTTTTCAGCTAATGTCCATTTTCCAGGTCAAGAAAAACTTTAGAATCGCCAACAAGGCCTCATCATTGCACCCTGGGCACCAACAATTTGGCAGCAATATCGATTTTTAAGTGGAAAACTAAGAACATACACATTTTCCCAAAATGGGAAATACCAATAAGTAGAGCGCCCCCAACGGTTTCCCAAGTAATACAATGTCATTTCATATCCTTGATTATGTCAACATTAACAAATTTGCACATATTTTATAGCAATTGGAATTCTGTTTTCACCAGAATGTGAAGGGAAAAAATGCCCTCGTGGTGTCGATTATTCTCATTTAAATGAGATTACAGTAGCTAATATTCAATTAATACCTTCGTCAGTCTCGCTGGTACTGAAATGTTGGGAACATATTATTAAAGAGTGAGATTTTGTTTCGTTTGCATGTTTATTAAACAGATGTACAAGGAAACCTAAGATTCCAAAGGGTTTGATTATGCACGAGATACACTAAGCTGATAACATTGGTTAAAAACAATTATTGTGTCAACCTGCCGTTCTTCTGGTGAATGGCATTCCATTCACATATGAATGAATCCAAACGATGTAAAGGTAAATAAAGCAAAATAACTCTGCTGTATAGTTATAGGATGCACGTTTACTGATTGTGATATTAAATAAATTGATGCTACAAGCTGGTAATATGAGAAGGAAAAAGAGTGAAAATGTGTGGTGTCAAGTATAGCCATCCATTTAACTAAGAAAAGGTTATGCGTCAATTTATTGTTGTCTGTTTGATGGTTAGAACAGTATACCGCCCTCTGTTGGGCTACAACCCCGGTAGACGATTGTGAAGATCGATGGTAGTGTACCCATATAAATATTATGCGAACAAAAAACGATCACGTCTCGTTTTCTTCAACTTGATTATATGAATTAGAAGTCTAATCGGCAGACAGTTACATAATAACATACAATATCAAGGCAGTTAATTAGCTGTGCTAGAACTGGGTGTACTGACTGTATTGGCTTACTGGTGAGTACGGGGGGAAAGATGTCCAACGAATGCAGGACCCTGAGACATTCTGTGAAGATGACGCGTCCATACAATATTTTTTCATAAAAAACGAAATAAAATCTCGTTGTTCTTTGGCTACTTGTTAACCGCAGTGAAATGATAATACCAAATTAAATCAAACGAATGTCAGGAACAACACAGAAAAAGACAAAAGGTCTCCTCACATAAAAAATGTTTATTACGGTATTATTATTATTTTTTTCCTTCATTATTTGTTTTTCTTCTTTCATTGCGACAGCATGAACCTTGTGACTGTTTGATTAGGATTTTCCAATCGATCAAAATACAAACCAATCCAACAATACCCGTAACAGTTCAATCTCATATAATGCAGAACTCTCTCGTAGCATAAAACGATAACATGATACACAATGATAAAAAGTGAACATCAATAATGTTTGTTTGCAAAACATGCAGTCCTGTATTTGATTCTGCTGTAAATGAAATAACGGGTTCGTTTATTTGTGAACTGCTATATCATCATATCACCAACTTCAACCCCAATAATAAACAAATAAATAAAATAACATAACACCGACCTCAACCCCAATAATTAATAAAATAACATAACAAATTGAATGCTCACAATTTATTATTCTTATGATTATATAGGCCTATGTTATTATTATTATTGATTATTTTTGTTTATTTTTTCATTAAATTTTTTATATATATATATATTTGTTTTAAGATAATAAGTTCAGTATCCTGATTCAACTCTTATGAAACCATGGAAAGATAATCCATGCAACTTCATCCCGTCTTTGATCAAGACAAGAAACCGGCCCTTAATCAGCCTCAGGGGATATCGCCAGAGGGCTTGAGCCGCGATGTCGGGGTGGGATAGATAGATAGAGACTGTCTGACTAGACTGACCAAGGCGAGAGGACGCAAAGTGATTAGTGGGTGTACATCGCTTGACACGGCTGGATTAGACACTTGTTTTCTCGGCTGCGAAAACACGACCTCGTGGCGGCTACCGCGGTTCCGAGGTTCATAGTGAACAAAACACCCGGAACGACCGAGTCGGCCGGAATAAACCGACTGCGCTCAATGAGAGAGAGAAGTGTGGTCAATCTCCGTGCCTGTAAAACCAAAAGGACGTAACGACAAGTTCCCGGTAAATGGAAGTGTAAGCAAATCATGTGAAAAATGTGTGTTTCAAGAAAACTGAGCAGGAATGTTTGTCCATTTTGTTGTGCCATTCAAAAGTTATTATGGGAAGGTTAAATTCTGCATGGGACTGGGAAAACATGTCACTGGGTTAATTCTAGCAATAAAAATGTAACATTAATGGCATGTCAGGGGGCATATTGCTTACGTCCTTTTTATACCAGGACGAAATACGTTATGTGCCCGGTAAAAGGGCGAAAGGCCTTACGCTCTTCTACCGGCACACCACAAAATTATCATTAAAATATTAGCCGTGCCTCACTTTAGAATGACGTAAACAGGATTGAGAACCAATCTCGAGTTTTAATCAGAAACTATCTGGAAATTTTACTGATAATTCTTATAAGGAATATTTTCTTTTGAAAGAGACCGCTCTCTGAAAATACGTTAACAACAATCCATAATCTAATAGATGGAGCTCGGTAAAACGTTATTAAATAAAACCACCCATTTAAATCGAACTTTGACATCCATCTCTTCTTTTTTTTCAAAACTTGAATATTATAAAATAAAAACAAAAAGAAAATAAATAAAAAAATTACTGCAGAGCCCCGACATCAATAATTCTTTATATGGCAACCTACTGATAAATCTATTTCAGTATTCATAATGAGAAATGTAAGCGCGCTGTGCGCTTTTTTATATATTTTTTCCATTATACAATCAGATTTCGTGTATTATATTCAAGGTATCATCATATATGAATTATAGATTTTCATTAGGACAAACCGAGTATACAATCCGCAGAGAATGCCACGGTCGTTTGATTAATCGTCCAGGGCCGACTGAAAATAGCCCTTCCTGCCTTCCCGTAAACATTTTGTACCGTCAGTTGTACAGAGCCGGATCTTGTTTGTTTTCGTTGGAAAGAAATTTGTAATTATATTATGCAAACAACAGGACTCGGCTGGTTTGTTTTGTTTTTCTCTAGTTTTTTTTCCGCGGTTGTTGTGTGAGTTTTAGTCTGGGTAAAACAGAATGATGAAAACAACACCTACTGCATAGTGTAGTATTTTACGTACACACATACAAAGCATTAATTTGTATAAAAATAAGCTAAAGTATTTCAGGACTGTCAGAGGACAGTGTTGTGAATGTAAAAACCATCGGTTTCAGCAGCAGCAGAGTAGTACCACAACCAGCAGCACCATCACAAGATGCAGCAATAGCATCAGCATAAACAGCAGCAGTACATCCAACCACCACAACCCCCTAAACCACCACCACCACCACTATCACCACCACCACCACCACCACCACCACCACCATCAACAACAACAACAACAATAACCATAAACAAAAACAACAACAACAACAACGACAGCACCAAGGCGTCATTTCTACCAACAGTACTATCACCAGCTGCAGCGAGCAGCACCAGCAAAAGAAGCGGCATCAACAGCAGCAGCATGCGAGCACACGATTTTAAATAACATGGCACACCTCAGTGGCACAAACAGTAACAAACTACTGCTGCAGCAACAACGCGACCATTGCCTTTTGAGCCAATAATTTAATAATTTTGTTGCATCAAACGTTATTACTTGAGATTGGCCTACGCTGTGTAAAAAAAAATAATAATAATATAAACAAACAAATAAGAAAAGGGAAAGAAAAGAGGAAAACAAGAAAAGTAAAACAAAAGTGCAACCTCCAATTGCTTCAACTCAACGCACAGTGTAGCTATTTTAAATGGCACTGTGTTGTCATGACCCGAAGTATGTCAATGTGTAAATCCGCATGCTAATAATAGCATTAAGACACGCGACACCGCCCCAATGCCCAAAGTGCACGTGCTACGACCCGTTACAGAGATCTCCCGCCACGCGCTGTTGACTGAGATGACGTCACCTCGCATTCCATTACAGAGACTAGAGGTTGATAACCAAAAGAGACAGGGAGAATTATGGCTGCATATCTAGGGGTTTATAATACGAAGGTGTTTTCTTGTCTTGCCTTTTATAACAAACGCAAGTCTTGCATTCTCAGAAAATGGGGGGAAAACAAGAAAGAAAACGTGAGCTTCCACAGCGCCCTCTATTCTGAAGCAGCAGGGCGAAAAAGGTTATATTAAGACTATGGATTGATGATTTGTGCTCTTCGTCTCAGTAATTACAGTTGTGTTATAGTTAAAGCGAGTGGCATGTGAACTAAAAATATTTTACACGTTTAAATACAGTACCTGCTATGAAATTGATTGAACTGACACACACGAAGCCTTTGTGAACAAATAGGGAGTGGGGTATCTCAGATTAAAAAAAAAAGAAAACAAGAAAAAAGAAAAAAATAAGCTTGTAGACACACTGGTGACTGGCTTTTTAATACCGGATGACATTTAATCACATGCCACTTCTAAAAATAAAAAAAAAAATGACAGAATTCCGAGAAACACTATTCTTAACGAAAAACAAAACAAAACGGGAGCCATGCCAGACGGGGAATATTCACTGCTTTAAGGCATCTGTGTACGAAAACAAGAAAAACACCGAGAGATAATACAGTCAGCAGTGTGCAGCATGCATCAAGACTACGAGGCTGTGCGAAGCCTAGGCGCAACACTAGAAAACACCCGTACACTATTCACACCGCCTCAGTACGCGTTTCGCCACGCTATCAGTTAGATCTACACAGTTTTCAATTATCCCACGTTGTCCTCAGCGCCACGGTCGTTGTGTTGTCAGTAGCCTGTACTGCGTAGTTCAGTGGATTATAAACCTCCCCTGTCACTTCCCTTTGTGGAGAGCTTGTCAGGCGGCTGTCACTGACGCAAAGAGCGGAGGACTCTCCCGTACACGACCTGGCCAGTATGGAAATTTAACTTGGATAATATAAAGTAAACCCACACGCACGGGGAGGCTGGTGTTGCGTCAGGGAAAATACGGGAATTCCAGCAAAGGTGAGTACGTTTTGGGTTGATGTTTTATACACGCCAGTCAAGTTCAACTTTGAGTGGTTGTGCTGCTGGCTGTGTCCGTAGTTTCCACGCTCGGCACAGCTGGCCTGGTTAGTCACAATAACTGTGTAAACGATTTAGACGACATAGGCGTGAAGGCAAGTGCAAGTCCGTGCTGCCCCTTTGGTTGTGCTATCGACCATTTTAAGCCCTTTTTTTTCTATAGAACAGCGATGCCTTGTCTTTAATTAACGTAAGGATAATGAAATGTGGTTTATGCGGCTAAACTCTGGACTGAATATTTTTCTTGTTGGCATTGAATAATTGCTCAGAACTTTTTATATAAAAAATATATATACCTTTTAAGACTTTTTTGATATTATTGGCATTTAAGTTATACCTAAAGTTTTGATTCACTGATGAACTGAATTTACTGAGAGATACATTAGCAACGCTGATATCAGTAGATGGTGAAGGAAAGTGAAAGAGAAGGAAGTTCGACTGGCATGATTTACAGGAGACAAGACGGCCTATTATGAGAAAAAATGTTGAAGGATGCAAAAAGGGCTAAAAAATCCATATTCAAAGTGGTGGTTGGGAAACAAGAAGTAAAAATGTCATTAATAACAATACAAATATTACTTAACAAAATGAAATTAAATAATACTCAAAATAATTAGCCTAACAATATGAAGATCTAAATACGAGGGTTCGACCATCTGCTGGTTACAGGTGTTGGTAACTGTGCAGACTTTAACTTTCCCGAACTAGTTGTATATAATTGCAGTAATTTATGAGAAGTCCAGGGTCGATTTTATAATGTTTTTTTATTTTTTTTTTATTTGTTATGGGGGAGAGATTGGGTAAAACACGCTGTATTGGATAGTGTGCGAGTTAAATTCCCATGTATCTAAAACTTACTTAGAGTTTCTCGGGCACTCTATCATTTATATTCTTCATTACCTATACATGGTGACATTTCACCGTGCATGTAATGCTGACAGCCCGTAGAGAGAGCACTACTCTTAAGGTCACGTTGAATGATTAGACATGTTGCACACTGATGACCTCATTATACCTCTTTGAATCAAGATAAAGTGCAGCATTGTTGACGTCGTATACAACTGCTGCCACTGGGATGTTCTCATTAACTGAATTAAGGCTACAGGTGTATTATTGTTGTTAAAACACTACCGATGTGTTTACCGACCTTCAATCGAGAACAGACTCTGGTTAGTACACACTCTGAACTGAAATGAAATGAACAGCGGTTTGTACCCTGGACTGCTGCTCAATGTTTTATACCCAACATCCTCAGTAACACAATCATCAACACAATGCCAAAACAATTAAAAAACAAAATCTTAACACAATCCCCTGTGATACACACATCTAATTGCAAACTTTAAAAACGATGTCATTTGTTGCATTTCCCAACGAAGACAGTACAGATTCGGATAGCCTGTACATTGTATACATCCACGCAATGTCCCGTTAGGTAAACATAACAGATTGCCTACAATTAATTAAACCTTTATTGTAAATAAATATTTTCCCTGTGTTTGAAGACCCACATCTTCCGTTTTTGTTCGTATGTGTTTAATCCAATCTAATTTAAATGATTACATTAATTATTTATTCATTAGTCAAATAACATCATTTCGGAAACAGAAGAAAATCGCGTTGATATTGGCTATACATTGTCCAAGCTGGTTGACTTATTGTCATATTTTGCTTAATTTAATATTTTAGATTATTTTGTGTTCTATTTATTGATTATTTTGTTGTTGTTGTTGTTGGCCATCTTTTGCTGCCAACGACTTAATGTAGTGCCATAACTGCAACGATGCGTCATCAGACATAACTGGAGCTCCGCGGCAGTGATCTCTGTAATGTTAACCGAGACATCGGGGCAATGCATGCATCGGGGACTTCGGGCTTAAAGGAAAAGTGCCGCGTTGTCTTCAGACTATTTATAATCCCATTTCCAAAAAAACAGAAAATAAATACCGACAGGAAAAAGAAGAAGAAGAAGTCATTCATCAACACTTCCGTTTCACTCAGCTCTCTTTGGAGGAGGGTTGCCGTTATCGACTTTATTAATAACTGAGTCTGTAGATAATAAACACGTTGAGGTTTACTGTGTTGTGATAAGTTTAACAACCTTTCTCACTTAAAATGCACTACACAGGGTTGGTAAGGATAAAAACACCATTGTTTAGTTTCAGTCTGAAAGCTTACTTTTTATGAAGTTAGTACTAGAACCAATGACGACGGATTGAGCCCAAATTTTCACAGTTTCTTTTCCATGTATATATTGAACCATACAAAGTAAGAACACTGCACCATCAGCCCCACCAATCCTATTATAGTGCCTTAAACTATTATATTGACTGTATTATCTTTGAATTTGTATTTGTATTTTTTAAATTTTGTTGTCCCCCTTTTTAATTCCCCCTTTTTTAATGAACAAATGTCTGTAAATGTAGGGAGCCTATGAAAAACAGTGTTTTACTGAAAGATTATCCCTGAGAAATAAACAAATAAAGACAACAAGTTTTCTCGTTGACGACCCCAAATGATTGGTTTTTATCAAACGAATGTAAATGCGCAATTATTTAATCTAAATGTTTACACAAAATACAAAAAACAAATAAATAAATAAATAAATAAATGAAATAAAATACAAAAACAAAAAAATATAAAAGACGAAAATACAACATTACAAAACAAACAAAAACTTGATACTGTCTGAAGTGCCGTGTTCGGGAATATTGTCACAACACTTCATCTGTATCCATCTGCCAAAACTGCGATAGGACTCATGAACGTGCGCAAAGAATTTCAGTCAAAACAGTTACCGATGTACTGTATTTGAACATAAAGCTATACAACCAAATTAAGTAATGCGTTGTACTGTGTTATTGGATATACCAAGGGTGTGAATAAACACAAACAGACAGATGTAACATAAACAGAAACAAACAGATGCAACACAAACACACTAGGAGTGTTAGTAAACACAAACAGATGCAATATAGACACAGACAAATAGATGCAACACAGACACGAACAAATTGATGCAACATTACACGTAACAATCTCCCTTCAGCGACAGTCTGATGTTCCCGCTTAAAACTGCTGCAAAACACATCCAGACTTTTTTCCCATTCAACGTACATGTTGGCCCCACAACAAATCCACACTTCCCTTGGGCTAAAAATAGTATGTTTTTCCTCGCATACATAAATGCAAATGTAGGTCTAGTTGAAGTATATGTATTGAATTGAAATCTAGTTCTGAGGAGAGTTGCAAATGGTTTGATGTTTTGCAACAGATGTTTTTTTTTTTTTTTTACGTCGGCAATTTGTCCTGTGACTCGCATTTGTTTCAAAACCGCCATTAAGTTATTAGGTAAACGTTTATTTTATATAAATGATGGATAGAACAGAAATTAATTGTACGTTAAAAGACACATTGGCATTCTTTGAAAAAACTCCAATTCATCTTTTCCAGGCAACACAAACAAATATTTTTAAACGTTTCCAGTTTCCAGGTCAAATTGACCCAGAATCTTAGAAGAAAACAAACGGTGGACCTGGATCGCGATTCAATTGTACCTGGAAAACAGGTCATGCTGACCCGGGGATGGTCTCTTTTTTGCCCCCATGGGACCTATATTGAGGACGCATCTGGATGCATCAGGATGTAACTTCATTTTAGCAAAAGCAGAGATGAGCAAAGAAAACAGCCGATAGCCAAACAAACACGAGCATGATTTGAACATAAATCTAGTTTAGTTTTGCGATAACATGTGAGTGAAGATCTCTCTCTCTCTCCCTCTCTCTTCGTTTGGTTTCGGTGGTTCTAAAAAGAATTGTTGCACCACCGTTTTTTTTTTTTTTCAGAACAGCCACAACCGTAAAGAAACGTTTCCTATATCTATGCCACAACTCACTGACTGAGGTAGATTTGGACATGGTGACACCGCAAACCTTACTATAGGCAAACACTTAACAGGAACAAGGCACAACGTTATCACGTGGTAATTGATTCATTAAGCTCCGCCCCTTAATGCAATGACCAATCACAACTGCTAAAAGTGCGCCCAAGTGTCGGACATGTTAAAATCATATTCATTAAAAGTTAGTTTTCCACCAATTGGATTGCAGCACCGTCTCCTTTGTGGGAGGTGCAGGGCTTATTAAAATAATGTGCATTTGTTCAAGGTGCGCACGCTACCCACGTGGGCACTGTTGATAGATGGTTATTAATTTATCAGTCTGTTACACATTTTAATTGACTAATTTATCTGAGATAGCTTGTATACAAGAACAAGTTGCTCCAGAATAAAATTAAATTACCCACATCTAAATTGATACTCAAAAAGCCATTGTAGCTCCTAATTTACATCTTTTAAACACGGGACTGTGTTGTCTATTGATTTTTGGCAAGGCAATAACCAAAGTTTCATCATTATCGGTTGTTGTTTTTTTCGTGTAAATTTATGTTTGTACGGAATACTTAATAGCCCCCGGCACATCAGTGCGATCTCGGGCATCCAAGCGCACCAATCTAACTAGGATCACGTTGGCTACAGTTTGACTTTGTGAACTCGACTGAATTTGCCCGAGTGTCGATGTTGTACCGAAAGGAGTGAGGGGGAAGAGGTTGTTGGGTGACCTAACTGTCGGTGTGTTGATGGATACGTTGATATTAAATAATGGGGTATAATGGGAGTGATCAGCTCAGTGCCAAGACCTGGGTCTTTACCCCCACGGACTTGCACGTCATACAGAGGGAAACCTCATCCACCACTCAGAGCAAGGAATTTAAAAAGCTGCAGTGCAGTGAAGAGATGGTTAATGAAAGAGAATCTATCAGTCATTATTATTATTATTTTTTTTCTGGTAATGAAACCAAAGGACCCTGAAAAGTGACTAGCACTGTGACCCGTAGGCCTGAAGATACCCGTGTAGAGAAGATGATGAAAAAATGTTTTAGATGCGGGAGGAAAACCCCAAATATAGGGAAAGCCCACGCAATCAGGTAGGCACTGAAAACCCAATCCACATGCAAGGCTCCAGTCTGAGATTCGAACCAGGGTCACAGAGGTGAAAGGCAGGGAAAGAAACCACTGAGCCAACCTGAATGCCCTAAGGGTTGTTAGGGTTTGGATTAGGGTTCAATCATCACTCCCAAGCCATTTCTCTCATTCAAGTCATCATAACGGAACCTAGGCTTAAAAATACAATAGCCTGGAACATGTTATTGTTTGTTTGATATTTGTATATATTGATATACTTATTTTAAGAATTAAGATCGAGCAGTGTATGGTAGTTATGGCACATTGTTGCAACAGCCTTGTGGTGATCTAACAGCTCCACTGAATAAGTCCCCAGACGTGCCACGACATTTATTCTGAGATAGTCTGCTTCACACGATCGGAGCGTCTGGGAGAACTAGACCTTTTAAGTCTTGAAGATCGTCGCAAACTCAAGGACAACGTCCTCGTTTTGCAAGGGCCTTCAGAATATGACGTCAGTTTCAATGACAAGGTCAGCTTCCGTAACACAGATTTCCAAATCTTGAGATATTCCGGTTTCCCAACCCTAATTCCCGACAAATGTAAAATTTACCTTTTTAGGCAAACATGAAATTCCATCTGACCTCAGAAATTTGCAAGTTTTCTCACAATATAAATCAGGCCTCCTGGACCACTACCTCACTTGTACGCTGTAATTGGGGGGGGGGGGGGGGGTGAAGTCACTTCTACTTAATCCCCTTGCTTGTGCATTACGTAGCTGCAATTGAATTGTATATTGTGTTATTCTATATCTTAGTACTTTTTAGACTTTTCTTTGACTTTTTCTGTTGCTGTTTGTATGTTGCTGTGTTGACAAGAGTCCCAATTAAGTGGGCCTCCGTGGTTTCCATTTTGCCTCACATGCCGTATTCTGGTATTTTGTGCAATAAAGGTAATAAACTGAACTAACTAAACTAAACTAAACTAAAGATGGGATGCCTTTAAAGCTATCACCATCCACTTCGGGGGAATGCTGTTCCAAAGCTCCCTGCAAGTTATATATAGGCACGCCAACTATACAAGGTTGTCAATTTTTAATTGCCAATGATTTACGCGTCTGACGGAATTACGCAAATGCTGGGGCATAATTCCATCGCCATACCACATCGCTGGTGTTTTGTGTACGGTGTGGAAGCCGCGTTTAGGTCACCATGAAATTCGTGCCCTTTGGATGAAGTGCAGTAACATGAAAGAGACGGTGGGCTATCATGAAACTAATTAAACAAAACAAAACAAAACAAAAACAAACAGACAAACATGATCACTGCGTCTCAGAGAAAGTTGGGTTGGAAGTTGTGCTCAACTGATTTGCATGGCAAATTAAAAAATATAATTACACATAACACATAAGAAAACAATACAAATTATGGGCAGCCCAGTTTGTTAAAAAAAAAACCGCTGCTTCTTTTAAAACCAATATTAACACAAGTTATCAAAGTTAGTTTCTAACTATTAAAATAACATAGCTTTTTTAAATTTTATAAAATGAGACTGTTTTAGTACGGAATATTTTTCTTGTGGGTTCGTTCGTTGCATCATATTTTCTTTTCTTTACGACAATCCTTAAATGTTTCCTTTTAACACCGAATGTTCACGTAAACCCAGCACCGTAACTAGGGTAAAATTTTAGGGGGCACAAGGGGGTGCACCATTTTTCCTAGGGGGCACTTTTGGCCAATTAAAACTGTAGTTTCCGTTTGTGTTTTTCTTAAACAAGCCCCTTTTCAGTGTTTTCTGAGGTGTAAATAATTAAAAAATAGTTCTAAAAACACTGAAATTACTACGTAAATGCTCATAAAATGTAACATTTTATTCTGGTAATGTTAATCTCAAAAGTCCAGATTTCAAATGGGGGACATCCGGGGGCACGTGCCCTCACCTGCCCCCCCCCCCCCCCCCCCCCCAGTTACGCCACTGCGTAAACCCTGTATAAAAACGCATGGAACACCCACATCTTTTCCCGGAGGTTTCATCACTCAGGTCCGAATAATAGCCAACTCCTTTAAGTTTCAAGTTTAAAATAGAAAACTATCGAGTATCACTTTCTAACTCGACATCGACCTTCACCACGGGTTATCAAACCGAGGTTGGTAGGGTGAAATAGTCTGGTCCCATCCGGGAATCGTAACTGTGTGTGGATTATCTCATACATGGAACCGAGCACCGACAGTGGTATTATGCCATGGCAGAGGTGCGCTGAGTAACTGATACGGATTCGTGTTTGTAATGTGTTCGCAATAAATAGATATCTACATTTTAATAAGATCTGTGAGGCACTTTAACACAATTAATTCCAAGTACATAACTTAACACAGGTTTGACCTTCATGCCGTCAAAGTCCTCTTCTTCTTTTTCGCAAGCGGCCCAACTTGAGGCTATTCCGAAAATAGTCAGACCTCTGTTATGGATCACTGCTATAATCGTATTTTGCGTGTACAGGGAAGCTACTATGGCGTGGTAAAGGTCACAATCATTGTATAATACAGCTATTATACGTCAGCTATTATACGTTGATACAGAAGTAAACGGTGAGACTTCACCGCGACCGCGGTATACTTGAGTAACTTGACATCACTCAACACTCTACACATACAGTTTGTATATTGTACACGCGATCAAGCTTGCGTGACATCATCAGTGGATGCATTTCACCGCTGCTGTATATCATTTTTCTGTTTTATATTGCCAATTAATATTTTCAGTAAAATATGTTCCATATAAATGTTAAAGAAAATACACATTTGCAGGAATAACAAGTTAACATTTTAGACCAAGACATTGTGATATTTATACCGTTATAGACAGTATCGCGCCATTGTCAACTTCAGAGATCGGACAGCCACACGAATACATCGCTAAGTACAGCATAACGAGTCGTAAGAAGAAGAAAAAATGTCATGCTAGTGAACAATGCCCTTGTAACTCTTGCCGAACAGATCAAATCATGCCATGGCATTTCCATGCTAAGCAAGCCATGAAAGAGAGGCCAGTTTACGAAGCATTTATTTGACAACACCCCGGAGAAGTGAAAATACAGACAAACGAAGAAATTATAACGAGACACTACTTCTGAGAAGGGTAAAAATAGAGATTAGGCGTCACTAATCCTTATTTTACTAAATTTTGGTCATCCTGTTGAATATATTGCTTTCAGCATGTAGTCATTACCAGTTTCCAACTAAATATAAATTGTAATTGCCGAACGTTTTGATTCGGGAATTTTACAGTCTTTGTGTGGTGGGATGTTGACGGGACGGTGTAGGTTACAGGCAATACATTGTTATTTTAGTCAAGCCCGTGCAATTACGCGCTTTTAGAAAAATCAGTATCTAATAATCTCATCAATAAGATAATGAGAAACAACTTGTTATTAGCCAAAAGCATTATAACGATTTGTCTTCTGGATACGATTAACACACTATTATGGTGCGGGGTGCGTAGGGACCTGATGTTGTCCTGAAACAAAGAAGGATTTTGGGCTACCTATTAATTAGTGATATTTATATTGATCGCTACCTCATATTTAGTTGACCCAATGTTGCTCTTTTCTGCGGAGCCTAAGGATGCTAGGTTAGTTTTGGGCCGATTTAACCTGAACAGTTAGATTAAAATCATAAATAACTACTTTAAATAGTTATTATAATTTTAGCATATATTTCTATTTTATATCATCTTATAAACGGCTATTCTTATCTTATCTTATCTTTTATAGATGCGAGAAAGTTATCAGCTTTCAATTAAGGTATTGCACGCCAATGAGAGAAGGGGTAGTTAATTGATAATTAAATTATGAGTTATTGTCGAGATCCTGACATAATCTCTCGTTTATCAGCCATGCATGTAAACAGTTATTGCATGTCACATGCACTCTGTGCAGCGTTTTCTTGTTTTTCGTTTTAAAACATCATCATCTGTTTAAATTTGTTCAGAGATTTTTTTTCCCCCGGCGAAAATGGGAATGTGCAACTTAAAAGAGACAATTTAGGCAGCCATTTAATGCAATGGTATTTTGGGGGATCTTCATTTCCATGATACTTTACAGGGCAGTAGTGCCCCTTCCAATAAACTACATAGTGGCAAAGTTCCACCCTTAACGTGGACAACAAGCACATTCCATGTAACACAAATAGAGTACGAAATTATTTCCAGGGAAAAAAAAAAGGCAAAACAAATGCAGTCATTCGCACCGTCAACGTCTCAACCTTATTTGCTAAGAAAGAGAGAAGAACAAGGAAAAAAAAACCTTTTCAACATTCATTTGATATTGAAGTACTTCTCATTGCAATTCTACTTTATGTCACAATAATACGCACAAATGAGTATGTTCTACATCAGCGAGGTTGTTTACTTATAGTATGCACAACACGTATGCGTCCCGACGTGTGAAGTCCGGATGTAACATTGGCCTATGGATTTTACAAACTGACAGGCTGCAGTGAAGGAATATTTTTATTCTTTTTTTTTTCATACATTCATTTTACTCTAGCCGTTAGAATGAGGCCAATCGATGCATGCCCTCATAACCCTAAATAACACATGCTTCTATTGCTTGACCAGAGTTCAATCCAACACAATTAGAACAAACACACCTTTAAGCCCGGGGGTCTACTGGTTTTGCTTTAGAAAATATGGAGTCACGTTTACCGTCTGTGTTGAATGGGATTTACTTAAAGAGGGCATCTCGTCTCTGAATGATTCGGCGCATCAAATTATGACCTTTGACACAACTGCTCAAACTACTGAAAAAACGAGCAGCTGGAGACTACATATGCTATCCGATGAGATGTGTGTACTGTTCCCTGCAGCTTTTGGTAAATTCGACAGATACAAAACATGTTTAATTAGAAAACAAAAATAAACTGGTGCCTCGATGGTTTTAGGCAGACCACTCTCACTTTTAACATTAAAGGCTGGATACAAATATTGATGGGTCGATCATTGTTGATACAAATTAATTCTTGTTTGCCTTACTGTGCATGAATACTACGCTTTCTGTTTGTAAGAATGTTGTATACATGTTAATTATACCTTGATCATGATCTGACCATCTTGATTTATATAACACCGTTCAAGTTTGATGTAACCAAAATGAGGCTGAAAGGGTTTCAGTGCAACACATTTTTTTCATAGTCTGTACCTAGGCTTGCTTATTCACACGGTCAACATAACACAATGGCAACATTATATCAAAATATTTTTGGCAGTCTATCGGACGATGTCTGTCTGTATAATATTAGTAATTTCAAATCGTTTGTTTGTTTGAGTGTTGCTGTTTATATTGTTGTTGTGATTTAGTTTACTAAGTAGGGCGTATTAAATACCGATTATTATTATTATTATTAATGACACTGTTAAAACTGGGATGTTAAATTGATTTTCTCGGTATCTATATGTGACAACACCGACATGGTGTTAGTTATCCCCATTGCTTTATCGTTGGTAAAATTAGCACCGCTTGTCACATATAGCTATACAAAGAGAATCAATTCAATACCCCAGTTTTTGCAGTGTAGTTGTTGGTGTCGTTGTTGTTGTTGTTGTTGTTGTTGCTGCTGCTGTTGTTGTTGCCGTTGCTGCTGCTGCTGTTGCTTCTGCTAATGTTGTTGTTGTAGTTGTTGTTGTTGTTAGTGATTGTGCTGTTGTTTCTTTTCGTTGTTTTTGTTGTATTTATAACAAATACAAGGCCATCACCCCTGCTATTTGAATGTATTTATTTAAATACATATCACGAATAAAAATGTGAAAATAAATGTGGTTATAAACGTATCGTTAATTCCTGGAGAGCTATTTCCAGATGAATGTCGTCACCAGTTATGTAAATCATCCCAGGAAGCACACAAGACGAGGACATTACCTGTCAGCTTCAACTTAATACCTAAGAGGGTTCCCCCCGTATTACCCGTGTCTTGAATCAGTGCATGACGTCTGACACGTCCCCAACTGCATGCATCATAATGAAATATACACGCCAAGTATCGATACCGACTAAGCAGTCAAGTTATTTATGCATTATACACATTGGCGTGTTGAAGGGTAACGAAGTATTTTATACAGTGCCAAATTCGATGTGAAAATTCGATGGTAAAAACAAAGAATATCCTGGGCAATGTTTCATATGGATTGCCTTTACTTGTATATAAACAGACCCATAATAAAAAGTCTAGGTCTCGATTTGTAAATGAAACCCAACTCCTTCATTACTGTCTGCATTTATTACCATCTGTTGAAACACTGGTCTGGAATTGTGGTGACATGGTAAATATAGTTGATAGTCAGTTTGTATCTCGATATCAGACGTTTTACATAACGATAGCGCACTAAAATGTTGCTGGTATTATTTGCAAGGTGAAGTTTTATTTCAAATCTCTCTCAACAAATCGTTTAAAACAACTGCATTTATATACGTATGCTGGTTATGGCAGCGATATAAATAAGTGGACTTTGTGGTACGGTTACATCAAGTAATAAAAGCATAACCGTTGTACAAACAAACAAAAATACACCCCAAGGACCCCATGGTTAATTGCACCACATCCCATGTTGATCACCGACTTGTTTATTTCGGGCAGATCGATTGTGACCTTCGAAAATCGAATCCGGTGTCGATCATTTGAACGTGTATGCAAGGCGGCGTTTGTTTCTCGCCTATTTATGCAATTCGGTCGAAGGTTGAGTTCACAGTTTGTGATTGTTTCCAATGATATTTTAAAATATGATTATCTGTCAAGTTCAACAAAACGGCCGTTATTAAAATACTTCACCGATGCCAGATTATGTTCGTTTTTGTTTTTTGTTTTTTTTAACCACCTTGGCCTCCCTTTCGGAAGCCCCGCGTATTGTGGATTTCTGTAGCTAAAATCCAGTCAAGCAAAACATAAGTAGGGTTATATTAAACAAAACTTCTAGATTTGCTTCCGGTATTTACATTGAGAGTTTCAAATCCTCATTAACACAATTTATATATTTATACGCGTGCGGATGCGTTAGTTTTGGATAATTATACACACACAGTCCGAACCCACTCAGCCAGAAAGGTCTATGTATATGCACTGAGCCATCGAGGTAACGACCGCCAATGGCACTCATGGTTTCACTACACAGTGATGTGTAAGGTACCGTCAACACTGATCGACCCAGTACACTAACAGTTGTCATGCTCCAGCAATGCATTTCATAGCAGATTGATACAGAACTAATTACTCATGAAGGTTTTTTATGTCCTACGACCACTCAAAAAAAAAAAAAGCAAAAAGCCCAATTAATCAGATGTGAAAGGGATGCTTTTATAATCATGCTCACAAGTGTGCTTAGTAAGAATTGTTATTCCGAAGGTACAACGTTGCTTTTAATGTATATCATTCTTAATTTCTGGAAGGTGGCCCACATGCTTTCAAATTGTGTAGTTGTGATCACACCGAGCACCTAACTCCCGGGTCAAATTTGACCCGGATTCCGTGTCACGTGGGGCCTGACCCATTTATGGGTCAGTATGTCAGTATTCATGTTGTCAAATGGACACAGGAATGGGTCAAACTAACACAGAATCTGAGTTTAAATCCCATTTTTTGAACCCCTTTCAGGGTCACCTTGACCCGGAAATGGGTAAGGCACCCTGGGACCATGAATCTGGGTCAATTCTGACCCGTTTTTTTTTTTTTTTTTTTTTTTATCTATTTTTTTTTTTTTTTTTTTTTAGAGTGAAACCTGCATCAAATGAGGTAGTCACGTTTTCGAGAAAACAACAAAAACCCGTGTAGTATTTTTACAGCATTCTGCGTGCGATCATGTACTCGTTTATTTCTAATTGGAAAATCGAAACAGGAATCGACGAAACGTTCTTACGGCAATGCAGGTTTTTCAGACAGAAATGTTACCTATATGATAACTTTTCAGGTATTAAGCGTAGTGCTCAGATTACAAATGGTCAATAAAGTTCAATGATTTCGTCATCTGGATAAGTTTTATGGCACTCAAGAAGCTCCGTAGGAAACGGTTCATTGACCTCAGTATAAGTGACCTCCCCACTCCCCCCCCCCCCCCCCCCCAACCACACACAATCCATTCCATCTTTTCTTACGGTCTCAATCTATCGAAGCATTGCATAAATCACAAATTATTTTGAATATTCATGAAGCATTACTCCAGGTTGGCAGGCGCCAATTCATTGTAGGATGTACCCAAGGGAGTATGCCTAATCGGCCATTGCAGTATTTATAAGGAATGATATGAATATTCATAAGTCGGGTGACTTGTAAGGCGCATTTCAGAATAATCATGTACAGATTGTGTACATGACATTGGTTAAAAAAAATGCATAGTTTTAAAACGGTACTTATATAATTATATTCATAAAACACTCGTGCTGTAACCATTTATGCAAACTGCAGGTCAAACAACAGTTGTGCAAACTGTTGCCAACATTAATTAAAGGGACTATGCGGTGTTACCACTGTCCACATTTACTCCTGCGAACATGGCCAAGTTCGCGCAAGGACCTTTTGTCGACTAGTGGCTGATGTTAACCCTATCAGGACCGGGCTTTTTTTGGACTTACGGGGACCGGGGGGGGGGCTCATTGTGCCCCCCCTCCGTATTTTCCAAAGTCTTGGGCCGATTTTTATGAAACTTGCCACAAATGTGTATTTCACCGAGTTCTACATGATGGTGCAAAAAAAAAATCAAAAAAATTGCATAAAAAGTAGTTTTTGTAGTTTTTTTGCCCATTTTTGGTCAAAAATCGTATTTTTCCCATAATTTCCATATTTTTTGCCAGAATTCTGTAAAACTTTGCAAATTTGTCTTTCTTGACATCCTCAAGAACATAAACACCTTTTTCTTTACCAGAGTTACCGTTGAGGGCGCTAAACAAGCTGTTTTATGTAATTTTTGGGAAAAAATCACGTTTTTACATTTTTCCACTTAAAAATCGATGTAAACAGTCCTTTTAGGGTCCGAGTGTGCATTTATGAGGCCTAACTAACAACT
Source organism: Marthasterias glacialis (assembly GCA_911728455.2). NCBI lineage: Eukaryota > Metazoa > Echinodermata > Asteroidea > Forcipulatida > Asteriidae > Marthasterias > Marthasterias glacialis. The sequence goes on from OU452224.1 coordinate 20,561,807, forward strand.
CTATAGTATTTCTAGACCTCAAAAGTTCAAAATTATAATGTTGAAAATATTCCATAGATACAAAATTTTGCAAAGTTCGAACCCCTAAAAAACAGCTAAAAATACAAAATCCAAGATGGCCGCCAAAATGGCGGCCATTTTGGATTCCCACAATGCATCTCAAACTATCATGTGACATTTCGGTATCACTGTTGGCCACTAAAAATACTTAAAAACATAACATTTTGCTAAAAAATGCCCCAAAATCACAAAAAATCACAAAAAACGAGTAATATGGGTTCAAACAAACGGTTGCCATGGCAACCACTGACTTCCAATAGCAATCGTATTTTGACAAAATGACCCTAGATAATTTTCAAGTAAAGTCAGAAAATTTGGTGGCGATCGAATGTAGCGTTTAAAAGTTACAGGAAAAAGTTTGGTAGGGGGGGCACATTGTGCCCCCCCCGGTCCTGATAGGGTTAACTGGTACTCATCCTCAAAAACGTGTTTTGGGTACCAGGCAACATCGACCTCTAGTCGACAAATGGTCCTAGCGCGAACTTGGCCCATGTTGACATTCTAAAGCAAACAAAAACACCCTAATATTGATATCCCAAGTTTATCAGTTCAAACAACAATAAAGCGTGGCACAGCTATACTTTTTTGTTGTATCAATAAGAAATACAATAAATAAACAAACGATAACAATACAAAATATGACAAAAAAAAACGTATACAAAAAAAAATATCATTAAAATTACCTGAAATGTAATATAATTTTTTTTTTTTTTTCTCTCTGAACAAAAATATAGTATATATTTGTATAGTTTTTTTCTGATACATTTTGATGTACTCTCTTAACTTGTTATCCAAATTAAGAAGCCGACAATTGAATACAAAAAAATGCTACAGTTTCTACGAATTGGAACCATGCAATAAACAACAAAACATTTGTGACATTTCAACGGTGTTTTTATTTACCTAGGTTGACCCCCAACCTATTTTCTTTTAGAGAGTTTAGGTTGTCCCCTGAAAAGAGGATGAAAAAGCAACCCCGACGCCGTAACCATAACTTTCCTTGTGACCAATCTAACAAATTGACAGTGCTTGTATGTAAACACTAGAAAGGCATTTACAATTATTGCCAAACTGTACCAAATGAATGGTTCTTATTAGTTGTTTGCTGATGGTGGCTTCTATTTGATTGAGATGGTTGGAGGGAAGAAGTGGGGAAAATCCAGGTCAGTGTAAATTCACTCTGATATCCTTTTAAGAATTCATAATGACGATTAAGCTGTGTGCTGACATCGCGACCCAATTATACTGAGAACGAGATCATGCGACCCATATTTTATACTGCGCACTGTTTTGTTCTTACTTTATATTCAAGATGTCCGTAGCTAGGGGCTCTCCTTAGATTGTACACGACCCTTGCTTCGAAGGAAGTGAGCGCATCTCCGGGACAAATATGTTGTTGGGGTTCATGCGCATTCACGTTGAAGGAATCGCTGGAGTGGGGCTTAGAATAAACCCCTTAATAAAGAAATAAAAAAAATGATTGGTTCACTGATTGTTGTATCACCAAGAACAGGTGATCAAATATGACATGTCATGCGTGTATCTAAGGACAAAAGATGTACATGTTCTACAGGTTCTTATGTGGACTAATGCACGTCTGTTACGCACCATTATGTCCGACAGGGAGTATTATGTCCGACGGCAATTTTGAACCAGTGTGTTCGACCTATTGTGTCCGACGAACAACTATGCCCGACCCCTTCTGTCCACTGTCCACTGGGTCGGACGTAATGGTTTGTCTGACACAATGTGTCTGACACAATGGGTCCAACATAAAGGTTTGTTGGACATAACGGTTCAAAATTGTCTTGTCGGACATAATGGTCTATGTAAGGCATAACGGTGTGTGACACGCGTCCACACACTTGTATGTTTTCGGCCTCGTAATTCGAGGACTTTGTTTTCCCATTGTTTGGACTTGGAGACATCCCAATAGTTGTTCACACAACATAAGAACGAGGGCGTTCTTGGCCTGTCGAACCACCTGGATCTCTGGTGCCCAATCATGAGCGTTAACACATTCAGCTACAGCAAGGGCAGTGATCAGGACTTTGCTGCTGCCCGTGTGCTCAACTGCCTTTGAATCAGAGCAGTGATTTAATTTTGACCATTGGAGAAACGTATACTTCATTTGAAAGGCAATGGCGTAACTGCGGGGGGACGAGCCCCCCCCCCCCCGAAAAAAACAAAACAAAACAAAACAAAACAAAACAAAACAAAACTGATGTCCTTGCCCCCCGGGTGCCCCCCCCCCCATTTGAAATCTGGGCTTTTGAGATTAAACATTACCAGAATAAAATGTAACATTTTATGAGCTTTTATGTAGTTATTTCAATGTTTTTTATTTTTTTTTTTTTTTTTTTGGCACGCCAAATGTATTTTGCTTTGCATCAACACGTCAGAAGAGCGCTGAAAAGGGGCTTGTTTAGGAAAAATACAAGCGGAAGCTACCGTTTTAATTGGCTAAAAATGCCCCCTGAGGAAAATGATGTCCCCTTGGTTCCCCTAATTTTGTTTACGGCGCTGTTGAAAGGGACAACTTAAAGTCACCATTGTGCTCTTAGTATTCTGCCCGAAGAAGAAGAATAATAAACAATTAAAAATACGGACTAAGTCGCAAAACGCTGCCGTATAAGTACGAGTAAATAATGGATTGATTGCTACTGAAAGTACTGGAACAATTTTCGAACATCACCACCCCTTTTTTTTTTTTGGAAAATAATTCAAGATGCAATACTTGCTTTAACTGATAGCTCGATATGTTACGAGCACAAACATACCCGACAAATATTAATCGTTTGTCGTTATTTTCTATCAAAAACCAAGATGATGGAATTTTTTTCTTTTCTTTTTTTTAAATCTTTTTTAATCTTCCAAAATAAAAATAATGATGGACTTGCCCTTTCACTGAAAATGCAATACTTTAATATTAAAGGCATCGCAGTCTTTTTTAACACATGTGTGTCCCAAACCTGCGATTTTAAGCGCCAGTAAAGACGGGGTAGTGTAAATCAAGAGAAATTGCTTGTCGCGTCCCAGTTTTTTTTTTTTTTTTGCTTTGTAATGAAGTGACTGTTGATTGTGATATTATAATGACGGCCCTGTGATTTGGGACACTGTGTAATCAGATTGTGGGAATTGCCTGGGAATAATCTGCAGTACCCTGGATGAGCCGCGCACGGTTTTAAAATGGTTTAAAAAAATTACCGTACGGCTGTGAAGTCTGAAAATTAGCATGCCCTCTGGTTTAATGTTATTTGTATGTTTTTGCTGTTGTTGTTGTTCTTATGGTCGTCGTCGTTGTTGATGATGTTGCTGCTGCTGTTGCTGTTGCTGTTGTAGTTGTTGTTGCTGCTGCTGTTGTTGTTGTTCTTATTGTTCTTGCTCTTGCTGCTGCTGCTGTTGTTTTCGTAGTTGTTTTTGTTGTTGCAAATATATCTGACCTTTTTCCTTGTTGCTGGTTAGTTCATGTTTCGAAATTATATATGATGCCAAAACGCTATTAAACATGGGTAAATCTACATGATACCGCAAACAACACTAAAATCACTGGCGTACCTTTAATTGTGTTTTTGTTATGGTACGGAAGAAACCTGTGGAGGTAAACCTGACTCATTTTTGCTCACTCTCGCGGCTTCTGTTTTTGTCCTTGGAGGAAAAATAACACCTTTTCCCGCACTGTACCTCAAGCAAGAGGCTTATGCAAACAAATTTCCATACACTTTTGTTATTGCATGGTGATAATTTCACCTGAAGGGACTACGACAACAATTTAATTAAAGGAAGCAAATATACAATTGACTCCCCTGCCGATGGTTTCATTTTTTTTTGAATGGTTACAGAAGAGGTTTTGTTTTGTTTTGTTTTGTTTTGTTTTGTTTTTTCTATTATTATTTTTGTTTTTTTGTTAATAAATATTATTGCTAAACCGTCTGCACTTTGGAGAAGATACGTTTTGCCATATATTCCTGTCTAGACTAAGCACCAAAATAACCACTTTGTTTTTACAATCCACATTAAATGCTACACAAAGAAATACAATATATTCCCTTTTTTAATCACAGCCATTTCGATTTGGGAAGAACATCAATTAGTTATTTTATTGTTACTATATTTTGTTTCTTCGTTTTGTTGATTATTTGTTTTTTGTATTTTTGTTTTTTTCGTTTTTTTTTTTTATCAACACATAAACATATTTTTGCCTGAAATACCACAGTTTATGACAAATGAGTCAAACAAACAACTTATATCTCACGAGTCAGAAATCCAATGTTTGAAAACAGTGTGAATAGTAATGTGGCTTTTTACTATATGTCCGCGTGACTCGGGTGACCGATTAATATTTCATGTATTATGGTGTGTCACACAAAGTTCAGATTCTGGACTTTGACACTTAACATTGTTGGCCTTTCTTTTAAGGATGCAAAATATCACTGGAGCGCTGAATATCTGACTATTTGGCTATCAGCTATTTTTAAGTAGTTTATTATACCGGTACCTAATTGAATTTACCCACTTCAACCGTTGTTATTTTGGGCCATTTCAGCTTTATTACTTTGTCTTCGTGCTTTGTTTATTCTGATTGGATGACTGTGTTTTTAAAAGACAGTACGGTTTTAATGTGTTGAGCAGATAATAATAATTATAGTGGCTTCATACATAGTGCTCGAAACCGTCACGCAGTGACGCTCATGGCACTCCAACTTTATTACCCCTGGTCACTGGGACATTTATTTCATTCCTTAAACCATCTCACTTCCCTGGGAGAAGACAGTCTGTGCTGCCAAGTATGGAGCACACCAAGCAAAATCAATCACATGAACCATTTCTGCCCTCACAGGTACCTATTTACTCCTGGGTGAAGAGAAGCAATTATAGTCAAGTCTCAAGTGTCATGACCTGGATTCGAACCAACACCCCGATGACCTAGCCAGCAGAACTTGAGTCAGACGTACTAAACCGCACGACCATGCACAACACGCCCTTTAAACAAGTCTAAACTGTTATTATTGTGTATGTTTGTTTGTTTGTTTGTTTGTTTGTTTTTTTTTTTTTAACGTTGTGTTTATTTAAGTCTCAATTGAAAAGGCACCTTTAAATAAACCTGATTGATAAACAGGTTGTTCCAAGAAAATGTCCCGCACGCATTGAGGCCATGTACAAGAAATTGTTCCTTGGAACTTGATGCTTTTTCGATTTGCCAATTTAGGGAGCAGGGGCGAAACTAAGGTAAAATTTAAGAGGGGCACATTAAGGGGAAACATAATTTTTCTAGGGGGGGGGGGGGCATTTCTGGTCAGTTAAAAATGTTCATTATTCCTAAACAAGCCCATTTTCAGCACTGCTGTTATGCAGATCACTGTTTTTTTATAGTCTGACATGGAGGTAAACAAACAAATACACTATCTGCGTGTAAGTAGAAAAAAAACTTACAAAACACCCATCATAAATTACTACATAAAAGGTTACAAAATGTAACATTTTACTCTGGTAATTTTTGATCGCAAAGGTCCAGATTTCAAATGGGGATGGTTGGGGGCAGCCGGGGGCACGGACATCAATTGGCCCCCGTGACCCCTCCCCAATAGTTATGCCACTGGCAGAGAGATCTTCTTAGAGATATACTAACAATGGACACTTCTAGTGTGCCAAGAATGACTGACACTCCTGGCGCAGTACATGTACAACACATCAGCTATCAAGTACGAAGACAACGAACACATCAGAGCTATGGTTTCCGGAATAAAGCAGGTTTTAAGAGTTGTTTTAAAACAAGAGCTTTGTTTGTTTTGATTGGAGTGGGAGGCTGTTCCAAATGGCCCGGAGTGTGAGAAACAGCGATCACCACAAGAGTGCCGGGAACGAGGAATGTCGTGTCGGAGACTTTTTGGAGAAGAAAGCACATCACGTCTGCATCGTAATGCAGTAGTCTTGCAGAACCGTATTGGTAGGACAGTATGGTTTGTTGACAAGTAGAGGATTTAAAATAGTTGTGTCTTTAAAATAACATTGATGTATCACACCTTAAAGGTCATCTAAAAAGACCTTACCACCATTCCTTTTTAAGACCGTACGAACATGTAGACCAAGTAGGACTTGAACCCACCACTTCACGAGATCAAATCATCTCAGTCGTATGTGTTAAGCATACTACTTTCCCAAAGGACAATGATCTCAGTATGCACCCCGGAAGTCTGTGGACCACCCCAACCCCTCCATTTCCGACCACGGTCACACACCGAATTATGCCGGCTGTAAAACACGAATAGCCTAGCATTAAAAGTCCGCCGTCCTGACGTCTTCTTTGTATGGATTGACAAGCATCAACCTTGAATTTCAGACTTGGCAGTGTACCATAACGTGGCTATATGCTAATCGGTCCATTGTGCTACTGTCTTATTGAAGGTTTTGTTTGCTGTTTAACAAATGCATGGAGATTATAACTCCTATTAAATACATCATCATAAAATATTAACAGGCCCCCCTGTGGAAGCGTATGATTATACATGTAATCGATGAAATGTTTAAAATTTAAACTAACACAGTATATTTCAAAACCTTGAATAGGTATTTAATACCTATTCAAGGTTTTGAAATATACTGTGTTAGTTCTGCTGCCGGTTGATGTAGAGCGAGGCCTGTACATGTTCAAGCTAGGCTGTGCCTCATAACATGCCCATTGACACTCCATTCAGAGGCAAAACAATTCTTAGCCGAGAACCCAATAATAAGGCAGTTCATTCAGCATGCGTTTTTTTTTAATCAAATTGAGGCATGCTTGACACGTCAGGATGACGTCATTGCTGTCATTGAGCTCATGGCTTGCTAATTGTCTACGGAATATACGCTGTAGGGCTGTTCATCGCCTCGCAGACAAGCTAGTGTATAAACAACTCACTGGGTACATCAAGCTCACATACAGCAGTCAGACAAAGAAACAAAACCCCAGTTGAATTGATAGAATCGATTTTAAAATCCCCCTTTTTTTTTACCTCCGTCTGTGCCATTTGCATGGTTATCATTGTGAACTTTGTTTTTTGCATAATATTATTATCATGACATTTACTAGTCGTGGTCATATTCGATAGAGACACACATAGGCCTCGAAAGAGAAATAAATACTAATAATTCGTTGGTTTTTGTTTTGTTTTGTTTTTCCAAATTGCTTCCGCGTGACAGTTGTCAAGAACTTTATCTTCGACATAAAATTATGGTTAACTTCTTTTTGGGTAATTTCAATTACATTAAAAACATAAATAACTAAATAAACATAATAAATAAGCAATAAAACGTTCGTAAGGAGGCTTAGTTTTAAAACAGGTTTCGATCCTTTTTTAATTAAAATTGAAGTAGTACTATTTTACGAGGACCTTTTTTTTCCAAACAGACTTTGTCATCAAATTTTGTCATGAAACCGTGCAATTTTCCCCACAGTAACCAACAAATCAGCAGGTTGGTTTCATTACAACGAGCAACCATTATATTACAATGGCGTACATAATTACATTGTCTATTAAATATGTGGACTCATTACGGAGATCATTTGAATAAGCGTTTTGTAAATTGTCGAAGAGCATAGTGTCTTCTAACAATATTTAGGCGGCCTACAGCAGCGTTGTTTATAAAAAAACATTGCATGCTCTGTTACCCTTATTTGAGTGTTACGCACCAGTATGTCCGACATGGACCATTATATCCGACGAGAAAACTTTGAACCATTATGTCCGACCCATTATGTCCGACATTATATGTCCGACCCATTGTGTCTGACAGACCATTATGTCCGACCCATTGTGTCCGACGAATCATTATGTCCCACCCTTTAAATCCGTGGACACAATGGGTCGGCACATAATCGTCTGTCGGACTCAATGGTTCAAAAGTGTCGACTGACGTGATAGTCCATGTCGGACATAATGGTGCGTAACAGTCGAGAAAAACAACCCTGTTTCTGATTAATTTTGAGTTACGAGAATTTCAATTGCGTCTTTACAGTAAAACCCACTCCGTGATCAGTAATGTCTTCAAGCTACGTTACCTTGAGCACAATAGCTTTATCAATGCTACATGTTGATTTTTGCATTCTCTGCACGACATGTTGTTGCCAAATCGGGCAATTCTCCGTTATTTTCTTCCTTCCCCTCCATGAAGGCTAATCGAAATTCAGTTTTTATTATTGTGATGTCCTTGACGTGCACATCAGATCCGGAGTGTTACAGGGGTACTAGTGTACATTAATGATGCTTGGCCAGTCTAATGGTGTCAGTTTGGCTCCTTTCAGGGTGAAACTCACCCTTCACCACCCTTTTTTGAGTGAAGGTGGAGTGAATTTTAGTCTGAATCTAGTGAAAATACATGTTTTTCACTCTAAAAAGAGTCGTCCGCCATAATGGCTTCTCGTAAGAGTGGTATGTCTGACAAGAAGAGTGGTTTTCACTCTTTGACATAAGGATAGTACAGTGCTTAAATTTAGAGAACGGGGGAGACGAAGAAAACAAATATCAAGATTAAAATCAAATAAACGGTCACGAGCACTGTACATGACAATTAATTTTTACCCGACAACCCATCAGCAACATTTTACTGCGGCTCATGTTGTGCCTCGACTAGCTCATTAGAAATGTTGCCCAGGTCTAGCCAATGGTAATCACACTATAAAAACAAATGGGGTTGTTTTCCCGATTCAAAGTCCAAAAGTTGCTTCACAGTATCTAACACAAAACTTGGATTTCAGGAAACCGTGGGTGGTACGGTCGAGCCATTCAATTCATGAACAATAGCTGATGGAGATTCAAGTTAGCCGTAGAAACCGTAATGTGGACACTGTAATCACAAATTAAGAAGGGTCTGCTGTCAACAACTGTAAGGTTTCCGAAAATTTACTCCGCGGTAGTAGAGTAAATAAAATGAAAAATTCTCATTACGAATAATCTACACAGAAAAGTAGATACACAACATGGTGTTAAATATACAACTGTATTTTTTTTTTTTTTTTTTTTTTTTTTTTTTTTGAGTTGTCGGTGTCACTTTAAAAACAAGTGATGTTGATATTACTCTTGTCTACCGTGAGCTTAATAAATATTTATTTTATTATTAGTTTATTCCATATTGATTTGCATAATGTATTTAACGTGAGACTTATTCACATACATTAAAAAAGTAATAAAAATAAAAACAAAACTCTGCAATGTAAGGTAACTGCATTATTTTGAATAATGCCGACGAAGTCAGCACGTCGGCAATAATGTCAACAACCTAATCCCTTAAAGGTATTATCGATGGAGATTTATCCAGTTTGAATTTCAAACGTACCTTATCAGTTTGTTCACACCCACACGCTATATTATTGGAAACAACTACTACATTTTAGCTTGGCATCCTAGCTTGTTTTTGCTCCCAGAAGGACCAAGAGCCAGGACATCGGTTAACGACTTCAAGCTCAGTGCACGCAGAGCATACGAGTTCAGTTTAGTTCACATATAATAGCTAAGTATCTAGCAGATAATTGATCCTGCATTTATAGCTGCAACCAACTGGCAGTAACTGCACATCAACCAGAGTACTATATCATAATCGTTGCTGTACAGGGGGAAAAAATAAAACAGATGGCCCGCGAGCGGTGTATTTACATATTGACTAGATGATGAAATTGCTTATTGATCCATATGCGTGTGGATCTCTCCGAAACGTATGTAAACAAACATGGTATGACGCAAAACGGGCCAACGTGTTGTTGTTTGTTGTCCATCCCAGACTTGCAATTTCTTTTTTAATTTGTATCAAGGAAAGATTGGCTATACTATTTTGGGTTTGAAAAATCAAATAATAATAATATCGTTGTGCCCGGGAAGAAGGTCGTAAGTTTGGTCGTTTTTTTCTTCTGCCTGTCATTGCAGAGGTTAAATTCTACAAGGGGATGGAAAAACACGTCTTGGGAATAATTCTAGCATTAAATATACAACAGTAATGCCCTACTTTTTTCCAGAGAGCATATTTATTGCTTGTGACTGTCGGATGGGCAAAATTTTGTACTTGGTGCGCCCGGGAAAAGATCGTACAACAGTCTTCCGACCTACTTCCGGGCAGACACGGCGATATATTTTAACACAACCCCCAAAAACAATTCAATGGACAAGGTACTCTATTTGGATTTGTGTCCGCATATTTCCCTTCTACATAGATACGTAAATGTTTACATGTAGGTGCTTCTGAAAAGAATTAGTGATATACGTGTGTTAAGCACCACGACGTCCAACATGGACTTTTTAGGTCCGCAATTTTGAACCATTATGTCTGACCAATTGTGTTTGACGAACGATTATGACCGACACATTGTGTCCGGAGAAATAATTGGTTGGACGTAGTTCGTCGGTCGTAATGGGTTGGACGTAATGGTTTGTCCGACACTCTGGGTCCGACATACGGGCTCATCGGACACAATGGGTCCGACATAATGGATCGTCAGACACAATGGGTCCGACATAATGGTTCGTCGGACACAATGGGTCCGACATAATGGTTTGTCGGACACAATGGGTCCTACTAAATGGTTCGTCGGACACAATGAGTCCGACATAATGGTTCGTCGGACACAATGGGTCCGACAGAATGGTTCGTAGGACACAATAGGTCGAACACGTAGGACATGATTGGTCGGACACGGGTGTGTCGGACAAAATGAATCAACATTTTCTTGCCGGACTCAATGGTCTGTATCAGACAAAATGGTGTGTAACATACGTGTATTAAATGCAGAATTTCCTTGGAAACAATTCCAATGTTTTCTTGAAGGCTTGCCGAGGGTACAACGAGGGTTGCGCTAGCGTCATGCTTGTAATAATCTCTTAAGTAAATAAAGTGTGGTTCTGAGAAGAAAAAAAACGAAGGTTTATTCGACGTTTCGTACAGTTAGATCTTTTTCTTCATCGGGGTTTAAATGATAGGCCTATGTATTTACGGTGAGACCATACATTATAATATATTTAGTATCACATGTGGCTCTGAAGAGAACCGGCGTTTACTTGAAGTTTTGAATCGTATGATCATTCTCCTGATAGACCAGGGCATTATGTCACTGTGCAAAGCTGCATTTCATCACTTGCTTAATAAAACGTTGCCCTGACGCAACTGTGAATTGTAACTATTCTTAGTTATCAGGTGCCTCACTGTGAGGAAGGTTTTAGTATAAATATTTTTATTCTTGTCTATTAATTTACATCTACGCTGTTCTTAGATCACTGAAGTTTCGAAAAAGTAAATTAATGTAAATTGAGATTCGTACCAGAAAGGAAATAGTACGGTACATGATTATCAGAATACGACGGCCACAAAACAATTTTTACAGACCTGCTGTTCTATTTAAGACACAAATTAATAACAAACATCTGTTAAATTTTGAACAAACATGAAATGATAAAAGCGGTACACGCCAACGATTAGTGTAAGAATGTGTGTTATATAAATATATTGTGTATGCATATATTTATTTTCTTTTTATAAAAATGAGATCATGTTCAGACAGATGTTTTCCTGGGTTTTAAGGCCGGGTCACACGAGGCAATTTACAGGCAACCAGATCCAGGCAATCTCAAATAAGAAAAGTCATTTACAATTCAGTTTTCTCTTTATTTTGGGAGATAGTGGCGTGTCGTGTCCGAGCGGATAAGATCACCGGACTCAAGCTCTAGTGTTTCTGATCAGCAGAGTGCGGGTTCGAGTCCCGGTCGTGACACTTGTGTCCTTAAGCAAGACACTTAACCATTATTGCTTCGTCCTTCGGATGGGACATTAAGCCGTTGGTCCCGTGTGTTGTGTAATGCACGTAAAATAACCCAGTGCACTTATCACAAAGAGAAGGGGTTTGCCCCAGTGTTCCTGGTTTGATCGGCTGCAGATTGCGCCACAGCACCTTGTAAACCGTTACATGGTGCTATGTAAAGGAACAGATCTCATACTTCAAAAAGAAACTCATCATACCTTGCAGGAAAAAATACTGAGCGCTCTGAGACGCCCATAGGGTGTGATAAAGCGCTATATAAAAACTGCGTATTAGATAGTAAAAAAAAACAGCTAGAAGATTGTCTGTTGTGCTGTCATTTTGTTCTGTTCGCATACAGTGCGGTTGGTTGCCTCCAAGTTTTTACATGGACAAATTGACGTGTGTAACATGGCCTTTACGTTTTCATCCAAGTATTGTATTTTTTAAGATGAGCAAGTTTCGGCGCTACCGACGAAAAATCATATTTTTTTTTATGTTAACTAAAATAAGTGTACTGACGAGTTACCGTATGAGCATGCAATAATGTTTAACGGCTCCCCATATCTCCCCTTTCTCCCCTCATGTGGGCGGAGCCTACGATAAACCTCTGTGACCTGAACATCAACTAGATCCATTTTAATGACAGTAAGTTATGGAAATTCATCCGTGACCAAGAGCCCATCGGCAATGGTTAACCTATTTCCATTGCTAATCACGGAGGGGAAAACAGACCTAATGAGGCTCAAAAATACAGTCAGCATGAAAAAAAAAACCTCGAGAACACAACACCAGGGTCTTTGATATTTTGCCAAACGAAGCTGCAGTAATATTCCCGGCCGGCCTCAAAACGTATGATCTGTTCGTCCTTGGTTTGTGCATGCATAATCGGTTTGTGAAACTAGCTAGAAATTACAACGTGGACTGGTACCAGTTTATGTGTTTTAAGTAAAATATAATTCAAAGGGTACTGGGAAAAAGAGTATAATACGATGGACTGTATGTGGACCTTCTCAGTCCCATGCCTATTATAACCATCTCTACCACATCGGAGAAGGAGACGATTTGTTTGCACCCGTTGTTTATAATGTGCAACTTTCCCACTTACTTTTCTCCTACCTACGGTCAGATTGAACCAATTACAAGTTATTTTATGTTGTGAGTGGACACTGGTTGTGATTCCAAACTGCCAAATAAGCTGTCAATATACGTCAGACGTTATTTGCAATCAATCAATGGTTGTGTGTATACAGTACCGGGTATACATATTAATATACATATATTTTTTGTGCCCATAGGCAGAAGTCTGCCTTAGGAATCGTGACATGTGGTCAAACCATAGAGGCTGGTCCTTGCTCTGTGGTCAAACGAACGCGTGCATCAGAACTGTGATGGCATTAACATAAAAAAATGTATACATTTTATACTGTAAATTAACTCCCACACTCAAGTTTTCAAAACACAGCATGTAACCTGCATAAATTTTAATAAAACTTCGAGGTCAAAAACCATGAAAATCAGCTAATAAATGTTCTTTTATTTTTATTTTTTTATTTTATTTTTTTTTCAATTGGGCAATTGAAAGATGCAACGATACTTTGTGGTGACTTTAAACACTTTATTTTTTCTCAACATTGGCATTGTTGATTGGGACTGATATACAATTGATAATCAGCAAGATTTCAGATCGATAGTAAAACGAACAAAAAAAATGTTACCGTTAAATACCGCTTCCCTACCCTACTGATTACAAAGCCGGGAGATTATTTTGGTTTTAAAATGCCGTTCAAAAGATATGATACAATTTGTCGAGAAAAACGTTAAAATAATACCTTAATCAATTGCATTTTTGTCTCCTTTGCTCGGATATTTTCCACTGGTTAGTCTTGTCCCCCCCCCCCCCCCCCCCCCCCAAGCGCGCACGGTTGGAAGTATTTCTGAACTAATCCGATTATTTCGTTCTCAACCTCCATCGAACAATTCCGGATAATAAATCCCCTTCGTCGCCACGACCGGTTTGCCAGATCTCTGTCACCCTGTTCGCACGTCATGGACAATTATCTATTTTCGATTTGAGAACATCCTATCAATGTTTTATACTCTGGATCTATATTTGGACTAGGGGGGATTTAACACCGAAGTGGGTCTGTGAGAGGTTATTTTGTCCGGCGTTAATGCATTTCGAGCTCATTCACTGAGCTCCTTACGGCGGGCATTCACCCTGTTCACTCCACAGAAAAAACAACTAATAATAATAAATAAATAAATGAACTCAAGGGACCGGTGGAGATATTTCGTCTTTACAGTGCGGGTTGTAAAATCTCGAAAGGTTTAAACATGTACGCGTAATTCATGTAAGTGATGTTTTTGTATTCATGTAATTGGGTATACTTTTGTGAGGACTGTATTCTTCCAAACCGCTAAGGAACAACTATTTTCAATATTGCCAACTCGAACGTGTAAGGAAAACATAAGAAGATTTCTTTCTCTCTCGATAATGACACAAATTCAACGATAACAACACCTGAAGAAGGTTTGGAAAATTTGTAAATTTGTACACCCAGGGAACTTTGATTTTGAAAATGTCGAATACATTTTCAATTGATATAATTTCCCACAACTAAAACAATCACGTAATTTGTCTGTATAAAGGCATATCGATAGAGTATTCGAACGTGTACCATCATTAGTTTGTCACCCCCGTGCACCAATCTCACACGTAGCTACTGCCTGTCATGCTCTCTATTTTTTGGAACTCAAGTTGCACGTAAAAATTACGGTATGCGTATGTAAACGCTGCTTCCCTAAAATGGGCACGCACTGAATAACACACAGGGACATTGACTTCCAAGATGGCACAGCTAAGAATATTGTGACGATTACGTCAGATGAATTCGGCCAATAGGTGCAAACAACTTTCATTGTAAATGTTTGATTTTTGTAGGCGCTTTTTTGTTATTTATTAACATTTACCATTTATATTAAGCCATATTTCCTGCCAAGGCATTCACGCTTCAAGACTACGGGGACATGATCATTAGCAGGCGATGAAAAATAAATATCATATCAAGTCATATTCACAATGCGAGAGACGTGGGCTTGTGTGTGACTGATAAGGACCGACGGATATTACGGGAAAAATTCCTGCACTGTTTGTCTTTTTATGAGCCAGCAGATAGACAGAACCGAGGCACCTGATTGTTTACCTCTGGTGCTGTAATTATTAGCAGGTTGTATCTACCTAACCTACTTCGCTCCGGTGCCGTGCAGTACACATATTTCACCCTCATCAATCTTCAACCTCTGTCTCAATCTAACACCCTCTGATCTCTCCCCACGCAGTGATGAAAACAGGTTTTTTAGTAAGATGTGTCATTTTCCATCTTCTGCTCTGCCTCATGTGTCTGTCGAATATGCCGTGATCCATGAGGCTCTTGGGGTACCACGTGCTGTATTGCAACGGTGGAGTTGTCGTATAATAACTGCGCTGAAGTAGCCAGCGTGAATCCACTATGCTCAAGAACCAAAGCGCACCATAGCCATAAATAACCTACTAAGGTCAAAGTTGAATGTCCCCGAAGTGTGGCCAGAATATGCCTTAGAAAAAGGAAAATCGCCGGAGCATGTCTTGCCAGCTTGTGGTCTAGAACCGTGCTATCTAGTCATGTGGTTTATAATTCTGCAATGCTTGACTAGTTATGACATTATTATAATGTTATTAAAATCGTTATTTACAACTGGCGGCAGCCAACGTTTTAAAATTAAAATAAAATAGCATATAGGACTACAATATAATTCACTGTGTACCGATTTTACCGATTTTAAGTTTAAATTTGTGCTTTAATTATTGTTTTGTTAAACATAAAACATCAAAATGATAACGTGAAAAAAAAACATTTCAAAACTAGTTAATACCAGTATCTTAACGGCATTTTTGTTGCAGAAAATCCAGTATTGTTTCTTCTACCCAACACTAAAATTACCAATAATAACACGGTAAGGTTGACCTATGAACAACGAAATGCTGATGTACGTCTAGTAAATTAGTAATTAATCGCTCACACGAATGCCAGTATTTGATACAAAAGCACATGTGCAAGCAGTATTGGGCACAGTGATCTGTAGAATGACCGTGTTGCTATCTACTGAAGATAGCTGATAAAACGACGTGTAAATTAGCATCTGGCATGTACCGAATTCCATAAAACAGCTTACCAGCCAAAATGCCATAAAGTTAACGTTGTTGGGGCTGGTGCACCTTTCAGTTTTTTTTTTTTTTTTTTTTTTTTTTTTTTAATATTTTTTTTGCTTATAATAGTTAAGACATTTCCTCAGCAGCATTTTCCAAACACTGCGGGGCACGGTGCCTTTGGAATCCTCTCTTACCATTGTAAGTACCGCAGTGCAGCTGATTGTCCATGACAATCCATGGGAATCTTCTTGGTTGTCCCATAAGTGCGGGATTATTCAATATTTTGTTTTACTATTTTTTTTTACTATTTGTTTTTAATATACATTTACGAAAGCACGTTATAATTACCATTTTGTATAGTTGCGAGAACATGATTATTTCAATAAATAAACAAAATAATCTAGAATCTGCATTGAAGACCCACAAAGTATGCCAATATCTATGAGGTCCGATATCCTTCTAAAATTGCTAAATTGTATCTCTTACATCATGAGGAGCACACCAGTGCATTTCCTTTATTTATTTATTTATTTATTTATTATATTGCTCACTTTTTTTATTTGTTAATTGTTGCATTGATTGTTTGTCAGTGTTTTTTTTTTCTTCTTTTTTTTCTTCTTTAAGTAGGACTGGGAAAGGGACTGTGTGCAAATTTCGGGTGCCGCCTGGTTAATGCTAGCAGCTCTTGTGTGCAATGGGAATCTCATATCGCGACTGTTTTAAAAAGATCAGTATTTTCAGAATTGACTCCCTCTGTTTTGTACAAAAGAACAAAACAAACAACAACAACAACGACGACGACGACGACGACGAAGACGACGAAGACGACGGCGACGACGACGACGACGACGACAACGACAACGACAACGACAACGACAACGACAACAACAACAACAACAACAACAACAACAACAACAGCAACAACAACAACAACAACAACAGCAACAACAACAACAACAACAACAACAACAACAACAACAACAACAACAACAACAACAACAACAACAACAACTACAACAACAAACAGAGAGAACCGGACCGTCAGACTTCATTTGATTGAGTGACAAATAACTATTTCGTTACAGTATTCAGTTGAATTACAGTTGGCTCCAAGAAGGGAATACCTTTATTGCATTGGGTCTTGGTACCATTGCATGAATCAGGGTAAAATATCTCTAGAATCACATTTGAGCAAAGATGCTTTGGGGACGAGGTGACTTTCCCAAGCCTCTGGACACGTTATCGATAGTTCCGTATCCACGGGGTTTGATGCCTTTGGGAGGAGCTACGATATTTTCTTACGCTATTCGGGGCTGTTCCTTGTAAGAGCGCTGTTACTTTCACCTAGTCGTGGCAAGTAACAAACACCCAAATTGCAGTTAATGCTGTCATACAACACTGCACGTCTGATTGTATGTGTAGCCTCCTGTGTGGTATCGTATCCGCGATGCTATCTACTGAAGATAGTGGCTGAACTCGCCCCGTAAGATTATCATTGATGCCGCGTTCGGATGTCTTCTAAATTTAATAACACCGCAACAACATGGAGTGCCATGAGGCCTCCACGATGACATGAAAATAAGATCAAAACCTGTAATCAAAAAAGTGTACTTACAGAGCTCCAATAACGAGTTGTGCGACGCTCCTTTAACGTTGTTTGTACGTTCAATCTTCCAATTAATACGTGTACTTAAGAGCCACGCACTACTGGCCAAACCTGCAGACCGAAAAATTAAGAAGTCTCACAGTGAGATTGGTCTGCGGAGACGGGAGCCGCTTTAATTTAGAGCAAGTGGCTGGGGCATACCATGCGCTCGGGCGTAAGTGTGATTTAAATGCTTAAGCCCGTACCTGTGGGCTTTCTTAGTAAACCAGATTACGCATTCTACCACACGTTACGCCGTTACGCCGTAACACCTGACGAGCCGTGCCTTAAATAATTAGCCTCCCAATTCGATTCCAGTTTGTCGTCCGCAGGTTTATCTGCTCCATACAATGGAAATGGTAATCATTTCTGGACTTCTATAGTTCACGGGGAAAGGTAGGTTAGAGGTTGCCTGACTCATTGAACCTTCTTGTATTCATGAAAACACGACTTAGGAGTGAAACGAGCTGACAGGTGTCGATGTTCACTGGAAGCGAACATTTTAAAATTCAAGAGAGTCTTCTGACTCAGGTCACGTGTTATATTAACATATCTAGGTTGGATTCTTAACACGAACTTGCTCGCCTTAAATACGCGTGATATACATACCTCTTTTTTCTCTTTCTCCTTCTCTCATCACCAGATATTCAAGGAACCTGGCCATGAACTTTAGCAACTGGGCAGATGTTCTCAAATTAGCACCTGTAAGCAGAGGTTCGATTACATCTGGGAAACATACCTACATTGGAAAGGAGAATATTGGAAATAGTGATTCTATTGTATAAACCCAATAGTACCGGGAAACATGACTAATGCTTAATCTTCGCATTGGATTTGGACACAGAATTTTAGCCAGCAAGGGTGAGTAAATATTTGTGGTGTTGTTGTTAGTTGTGAAGCGTCCCATTCGTTCGCAAACAAAAGGCCTATATTAGTTTCGTCGAGTTACTTAAACATTCCTTGTAAGTCTATTTCCTTTGCAGGTGAATAAGTAACCAGTTTATGTTATATTAGTTTCGTTGAGTTACTTAAACATTCCTTGTAAGTCTATTTCCTTTGCATGTGAATAAGTAACCAGTTTATGTTATATTATTTTCGTCGAGTTACTTAAACATTCCTTGTAAGTCTATTTCCTTTGCAGGTGAATAAGTAACAAGTTTATGTTATAGCATTTTGCAACTATTAGTGCAGTTATAGCTTTTGGGGGGTTTGGGTCAGTGATAACCTATTGGACAATGTATCGACTCTCGGGGCACTTTATGACAAAAACAGACTTTGACCAGAGAAATAGCAATACTTATTCAGATAGTCAGACACTTAAACTTTACTTGCATGAAAACAAATGCAAACGGTGAACCGGGAACTTTTTACTTATCAAATAATTTGCAAAAGTGAATGAACATTAACTGTCAGGCACATATTTTATACTACCTCTATTGATTGGTTAATAACAATAGTAATACCAATTCACGGGTAAGACACAAGGTTAAGGGATTTTTAAGACCGTAGTCCGTCACACGACTTAAAAAAAGAAAAGAAAAAAAAAGAAGAAAAAAGCGTGTCCCACTGTATAGGATCGCTATATTGTCTGCAAATTAATCTAACTTTATAAAAATGAGCACAACGCTACCATTGAGCAAAATAGTTTAACATTTCACACAAGAATTGATTTAGTTACCGTCAAACTATCCTGCAGTTACATGATTGTGCTTTGATGCCCCAAAATGCAGCAATAAATATTATTCAAGTAAATATAAAAGCAAAGTCACCAAACGACCAGATAGCAGTTTGCGTACAAGCGTATAAGTGCAGGGTCCGGTTGTGCTTTATTTAAATCAAATCGAATATTTCATGCCTCGAAACCAGCTAGAGTAAAATAATGAATTTTTCTTCAGTGACACCCCCCCCCCCACACACACACACACACACACCCACACACACAAAACTGCGCATCCAAAACAAAATACCAGCAACGTGTACTTTATTTTTTGGTGACGTGACGTGACGTGACGTAAGAATTGTACCTGCTGGTATTACAAGTCACCTACCTTGACATCCATACTCTTCTAGGTTACAGAGGTGTTATGTATCCGACTATATGTAAATAATATTATACAGACTTGGGATGTACTGTTTGTTATCCATATGAATGAACCAGGTCTTAACTGATGTGAATAATTTGTGACGGGAATAATACATTTGGAAATTGCTGATGCCACACAATGCAGACGTCTAAGAACTTCTTTCCGGGAAGGTCAATCGCCGTTAAATAATGTGCATACAGTGCAAAAACTGAAGAAACAAACAAAAACCGTTTTTGTTCGTGTCACATTGTATAACACAATAATTTGTGCTGTTTCCATGTATGGTGAATATATGTGACATTAATATTTGATAGCCTCATGGAATATCGTTTAATTACGCTGAATAAAAACAGATCGGCAAATCTTAACAACACATGCTACATTATCGACGAGCAACCCATTAATGGCTCTTATCCGGTAACGCGGACACGCCCACAACTATAATATAGACATGCACCACTGGCTTTTATTGAGTCCCTGAAGAGCTGGATGACGGGTTGTATTGCTATAGTGCAGTGATCAAAGAAGTGAATTGATCGGTGCGCTAGTCTAATTTCGTAGGATCGATGAAGGCCGTACGGCCAGGAATTCCTTCACTCCGACTAGCTAATAATTAACCTTGCCCTGCTCCTGACATACAAATAGAGAGTGCCGATTAGCTCCAACCACCCCCCCCCCTCCTCTCTCTATCTCTCTCTATCTCGCTCTCTTTTTCCAAGCACTGTTGGTCGTGAAACTAATGACTTATAGTGTAAGGGAAATCGTGTGGGTGTGTAGAGATGCAGTTAGAGTGTTATGAGTAGACACACGGAAACAACAGGGCGACCATGCCGTTGTCTTCGGCTCAAATGTATTATATTTGTTTTTTGTTTTTTGTTTTTTATATATATATTTAAACAATATCCTGACTTTTGTACAGACAATATGATTACTGCCCACGAGCATTCGAATTCTTGTATCTATTGTTCACCATGGTTGTTGAGTATTATTTGATATAGTATAGGTTGACATGTTTTCGTCGGTTTGAGAAGTGGAGGTGATTTTTTTGATAATTTGATAGCGCACTTGCTATTTGGATGCATCGGTTTTGGGTCGAGTTGGATGTGCTATCCGGTGAAGCCTGTACAATCAATAAGCATTTAATTCGGTTTGAGTTGCAGCTTCCTGGTATGTGTACTTTTTATGTTTGTTCACAGTGTTATTTATTCCATCCGGTTATAAAATACCCGAGTTAATCAATTTTGGAGTTTACAATACACACTTGCGTTATACGGTTTATGAAGGCAGTAAATTTTCCCGCTTTTCGAAGCGATGACGTTATACAGTAACGGTTTTAAGAGGAAATATTTTGAGCGGCGGTTGTGGCACGTGCACCAGTGTAAACCACGGCGCAAAATGGTACAGTTTCTGTACGGGTTAGTATACATGAAAAAAATGAATGGGGAAAAAAAACCACGATCGAACTTGAACTGAGTGACTTTGTAAAGTTTCCCCCCAGTGCAATCGAAACGACAGGTGGTGGCGTTATTACCGAGGGCATGAACAACCAAACACATAGACACGGAAATTATTACTAAAACCCGAATGCGCAAAGGCTCGTAATTGGGTCTTGAATAATTATGCGAAAATGTCGAAAAAAAATTGCAGGCGTCGTTTTTGTCGCCTTACTCGTTGTGATAAACCACACGGTGGCCAGTGGGTGGTAAAATAATTGAAGTGAGTTATCAATAATATAAACAGAGGGGTTGGCAACCTGAAATTTTGCCCAATGATCCAAAGCGCATATTATGCAAGCAGACACTTCTTAATAATAATAATAACACTCATGCCAATTTGTAAAGTGCCGTCTATATAATGACCAAACATAGGCCTATCCCGAGGCGCTTGAAAAAGAAAATAGGCATGTCGTAGAACAAAACGTACATTACAAAATACTTAGAACTGCAAAGACAAAGTATATACAAGCTATGCAATGAGCACAATACAGAGATATTTACTTGGGGAAAGGTGGGTTCTCACTGAATTACAAAATAGAGATTGGGTCTAAAGAGCATCTGTCATTTTAAAGATCATTCCAGAGATTTGGAACTGAGGGAGAAAAGGCCATCTTCCTGATATACCTTTTTTTGTGATTGGACGGATAAATGACACGGCAGATGAGGAGTGGGAGGTGCGAATATGCGATTGTGTGGGGAAGTTACTTTTGCCGAGTCTGTTTGCTAAGAGGATTTGCAAATTGTTTGAACGTAGCCCTAGCTAAGATAGGTTTTTATGCATCCCTGCCAAGGCACGAATGTTTGTCTTACTGAAATGGTAAGTTGTTATCGTTTAGTTATAAAAAAGAAAGAAAGTTTGAAAACAATTTCCGTATCCAGTCGAAGTTGTTTTGAAAGCTGAATTTTACTGTATCATTTCCTTAAATAGTTTACTTCATTTAGAGACGATAACAAACTACAATAATAAAACGTTCCCTTGTAAGAAAAAATGAGATTTTCGTGAAAACAATGACTGGACGTATGTTAAAGTCCACAGAAAGTCACAAAGTCTACTATGTGTAAAGCTAATTCGTTCAGACATGGGTTCACACTTGGCATGTAATGATTGCGCACCCTGGATGATGCAAATGTTTTTGTTGAGTTTGAGCTAGATCTACTATATGTGACTCAGCCTGTGTGTATGGGACACTTTGAGGTAAAAATGTAAATTTCAATTTCATCATGTAGGGCATCTTCCAAGGATTAAAACGACACCACACTGACCTCTACAGAGTTTACGGTTCCAATCTAGAACAGTCAACTCTGTAGAGGTCAGTGTGGTGTCTTTTTAATCCTTGGAAGATGCCCTACATGATGAAATTTAGACTTAAATTTTTACCTCAAAGTGTCTCATTTACACAGGCTGAGTCACATATAAGTTAATATGCTTTTTTTTCCCCTATGAAGTTCTACAATCGACAGGTGGCTGAGTCCGAAAATCTTTGTGTGATGCGAAAAAAAAAATACAGTTATGGAGTATGACTCTGGTTTGGTGGGTCTGTACTTTCTCATTCCAGCTTCATGTACATTTTATTGTCTGTCCAGACTGTGTCAACTATAGTGTCATTTGGATCAACTACTCTATCAGGAAATTCGTACAATAATCAGTCTTGGGTATAGTCTCAGATTTGAAAAAGAACACCAAGAGTTATTTATGACCTTGAGACATTTTATCAAGATTTGCAAAAGTTAAATTATATATTACAGTTGTTAACTGCTAATCTTGTTCATCTTGATAATCTAATATTGTTCTGTAAAGAGTCTTGATGTGACTTTATTGGATTTTAAAGTAATGAACTAATGTAATGCGTTGTAATTAATGAATAAATTAATTAATTGATTTAGTAATACTGTGTGCAGCATGTTGAGTTTTAATGTGACTTTCATGTGATTTTAGTATAATTTTAAGGTAATTAATGAATTTTGACTGTGTCAAACGATTTGAGATTTGAATGAAAAGCGCTATATTAGAAATAATCATTTTAACTTAATGTGGTATGTATTTAGTGCAGGCCAATATGCATGTGTATCATTGATGTGTGTGTGGACTGTTTGATTCAGTAGTGTCGGTTTTCTGTATTCAGAAAATATTCTTTTATTCTAATTATCCTTGTAAAACAATATGACAGTGTTGACCCTTTGGAGTATTCGAAGGTTTATTTTCCAGATAACGCACATCATTTTGGAAGTTTTGTATTAATGTTCAGACCACCTGGAAGGTGTCTGGTAAACCGTCGAATCAATGCGCAGTGCGCACTGTCGCCATGCTCAGTCAGCAGTTTTAACAGTGAAATCCGTATATCTATGCAATGCCCTTTGGAGCTCCAACGTTATACGATGTCAGCTCTCAACACCGTTCTCTTCTCCTCGGCATATCAGATGGATCCAGAAAACATTTCACGAACCACTCAAGACATGTTGGGTGTAAAACCCAGTAGATTAACTGGTACTCACACACCACACAGATAGTCGTATCTCCACGTATAGGCTTTGGTTTCCCAGGGACCCTCCAGCGTATAATACGATTCTTAACACGTTTGCTGTATTGCCTCCCCACGGCTATATATACTACCTTTTGTAAGAAAACTGGCACCGAACTCGCCGCACTTACTAGCTTTACTTGCCTCTTCACATGCACACCTCGGTTATTATTATTTTGTTTTTCTCTGAAATCATGACCTATTTATATTGTTTGCATGTATGGAGACGCGGTCATGATGCCTGGTTTTGATGGGCTGTAATTATGCATCATTATCGCATTGCCTTTGGGCTTACTATCTTAGCTAGAATTGGGGGGGGGGGGGAAAGTATATGAACATATCTCATTTCTCCGTACACAGAGAGCTATTAAGGGAAACCAGACGATCAGACTGCGGCAGTGGAAGGAATTTGGCGCCTACTTTATACTTGTATATAGACGATTACGAGACCATGTGCAAACGACATATATGTTGGACAAATAATCAGCCATCGGGATAAACTTATAGTATTTATATATTTTTTTTATAAATTAGACATATAAAAGTGGTGCATGGTTACGCTAGTTTGTGTATCATGTTAAAAGTTGCAATCTCTTCATATGCATACCACTGAGAATTTTCAGAATAAAGGTGACCAGAGAATTATAACTGCAAAATAGTTGTTAATGGCCTCACGTTTCGACCCTAGCAGAGTCTTTCTCTAAGGCTTTCTCGTGTTAGCCTTTGAGACAGTCTCTGCTAGGGTAGAAACGTGAGGCCACTAACAATTCTTTTGCACTAAACCAGGTTAGGTCCTTTTGGTTGGTAAGCAGCTTGCAAAAGCTATAATTCTGTTTTCTCAAGACGGAGACCAGTGGCAAACCATGGCCCAGTTCCTAGAAATGTTTGGTTTACAAACTTGCAAAAATACAAAAAAATAATAATAATAATACTAATAAAAATAATGAAATAAAATAAATACAAAAAGAAAAGGATTGGCATTAAGCTAAATAATTACGAGATTGGTAGAGATCATGAAACATCAATAAGTGTAAATATGATATTCCTAGTACCAACTAAAATATGTTCACAATAGAGGAAATATTAATTCAAGACCCCCAAACCACTGCGTATTTCGGTTCCAGCGATCGAAATAACTTATATAAGTCCAAGATGAATATCAAGAGTCTCTGACAAGAAATGAAATGTTTGATGTTTTCTTGACAAGATGGCCATCCAATTTGACGAGCGTTTGAAAGATTCTTTGTGTGGTGTGGTGGTTAAAAAAAAAACAGAGCATTATTCTACTCCAAAAACAAGGGTGTATATGCCTATTTTTCCTTATTAATACCAGCCAATTTATCATATTGTGTATTAAGGTAAATATAAAACGAGCTTATCATGTCAGGTGTACTGACTATTCATTTAGCTAAAGAAGAAATGGTGGCGTAACAGTCGGAATTTGACTGTTTTTTCTGCACTTGATTGTGCTGTGTGAACACGGTTGTGTGTTTCCATTGCTGCAAACTAGTCCAACCACACATTCTCCAGTGGGGAAAAAAAATACGATCAGGCCGCATTCCTTGTGTGCCTTTAATATTGGATTCGCACGTGTTCTGTAATCGAGGGACCGGCACAACATAACACTAATGGCAACACGGGGTTGCACTAGAGTGAGGTCTTTCCAAGTCCACACATCTTATGATACGCTTCGATGACATTCAGTGATGAATGGACTCGCCTGAATGTTCCGCCATATCAGCGCATAATGTTGTCCCAAATCTCTCTCATCGTCAGTTAGTTAGCACCCTTACTCTCTTAAAGTAAAAGAGTGAAAACCACTCTTTTTGTCCGCCATACCACTCTTGCAAGGAGCCGTATGGCGGACAACTCTTTTTAGAGTGAAAAACACGTATTTTCACTAGATTCAGAGTGATATTAACCCCACTTTCACTCAAAAAAAAAAAAGAGTGGTGAAGATTGAGTTTCACTCTCAAAAGAGCCAAACTGACACCACTCTGGCAAGCGTATGAAATTTTCACTCTTTTACATTTAGAGAGTAGATCTTATGCAGGAAGCAAAATGCGAAATGTACTCAGTCTCAAGTAAATTTCACACTTATTCGCCTGCCAAGAAAAAACACACTTAGTCCAGCAAAATAAGTGTACCGGTAATGGTTTGACAGTTTCATGGAGTTTGTGGTAATAACTTGAAACATGGTATACGTGTATTGTTAAACAAAAACATAGAATAGTTAGATATAAATGGTGCAATCTCCGAAATGGCCAGCATCGGAAGCCATTTTTCAACATGGCTGCCATTTCGCTTAATGCTACTTCATAATATTGGGAGTAACTAAAATGTTTAAAATCTACACTTTGGTGTCTATGTGTAAGTTTGTAGGGACTAGAAGTTTATAACAGATTTAGGAGAAGAAAAAAAACATAAATAAATAAAAATAATACTAAAAACAAATATTGTCCAAAGTAACAAGATTTTAAGTTTGCCATTTTCTAAATGGTTGACATATCATTTCTCATAGAGTGGCCGTTTCGCATACTGATCAAATACACCGTAACTTGTGAGGTGTATAAGATGGTGTGAATGGTTTGATGTGTCTACTACAGTTAAATAAATAATAATTATACTACTACTAATAATAATAACAATACAAATAAGCAAATATGTAAATAAATCTTTGTCAAAAGTGTCAGACATGTAGGCCTTACATCCGATCCGAACCAACCTTAGTACTTTTTATATTATCACTTGACGTAAACCCCCACCACACCTTTAAACGTATGAATGTGTCTTAATCACCAGACATTTAAACTCGCTTCACGTCAATAGAAACAATTAACATTTCTATAAGGGCAACAAGCTCGTCAAGCCATTGTTATAACAGAAAAGAAAAATAAGAACACTTTCCATAAGATAATGTAGTGGACATTATTCGCAAAAGAAGCCATCAAGCCAGCAAGTTGACATTATGGGACTCACTGTGCCAATTTATTTCTTAATTACGTTCCAAGGATACGCTAGGCCAAGCAAAAGACTCTGGGATGAGCCTCATTCCCCACGGCTATACTGTGGAGAGGAAGCCGCTAACTTGACGGTCGATTTAAGCAGTCTGCCCCCATGCTAATTAAACTATGTTTACCATGTCTTGGGTAGTCTTCTGGTTTTTTTTTTTAAGAAAGCACACGTGAATTCTCATTGGTAAAAATAAAATGGGGGCGGGGTATTTCTAATGCAAGAGTACATCGTGAGTGTTGGACGGTGTGTGACGTCGTAAGGTCTGGTGACGTCAATCGTGAATTGAAGGGGGATATATTGCATTCAGCAAACGCGGGAAACCGTTTAATGTGGATGGATGAACTACGGACTGCGCTGAAACGAAGTCAAATTTTGGTGCGCGTTTTTTTCATTTTGGGGTTTTACTGGGCTAATCAGTCACGAATAGGTGAATAATTATAATCCAGCGAAGTGCATTCGAGTATGGAGTGTGCTATTTTACTATCTTAGAAATTCGCGTGTGACGGAACCGATGAAAGTATGTTTTTGTAGTCTGGTCTCCATTTGTGAAGTCAGCGTTCGTTTTTGGCAACATTTTGTTGGGACTTATATCGACTAAACTGCTACCTTGTGTTTGGACCCCCACCCCCCTTGTGAAAAAGAAAATATTGTCATGTCAGCATTATTGTAGCCCGTTCTCTTGAGGACAAGATTAGCCGTCTCTGTTCCAAGACAGTATTACTTCATCTTTTTCTTTGTTACAATTATTGTTGCTGAAATTAATATTATTATTGTCTTTATTGTCTTATGCGAAGAAGTAATTCCTCAAGACATCCATGAAATATTGCCCTGCTAATGTAACTGAATCCTTTGCAAATAAGATGCAACTACTTTACACATTGTGGCATCGTACCTCAATGCTTAATTTCAAACAACAAATTTATGTGGAAGCATTTCGCAGAGAACACCAATTTGAATTGTTACACAAGTAATACACATTGCGACTTAAGCCTCTTCTTGCCACAAGAGGGGCAAATAAAAATACATCACTTGATATTCCTCTCTGATACACACACGCACTGACGTCTGTCAAAAGCCCCCCGACGACAATTCTTATAAGATTTGAGCGAAATGGGCTCAATTTACATGCATTATTTGACAAGCTACGTCCCCTCAATAATAACACACAGGCCACTGCACAAGCTCACACAGGATATTACACGAATTACACTTGATTTGCCGAGCGGGAATGGAACAAACAACGTCATCAGAGAGTTAGGGAGACGAGACGCATTTTGAGACGGCTTGGAATTGGTACCCCCCCCCCCTTCTCCTCCACCCTTACCAATCCTTTTCTTTCATTCTCGCTCTGTCCGGTCGTTAGCTGTTATTTTTAATATATGTTGTATGATGGATGTTCGGGGTTGACATTTCAATTTATATCCGGCTTTCGTGTACTTTTTTTTTCTTTTCATTCACGGATTTCTTATAATAGGCCTACGGATCCGTTGTCATTGCGGGGGATTTTAATTAGAATCTCCCCGGTTTCATCTACGGGAAGACAGATGCAAGTGACACGCTCAAAACAATATTGTGTCTCTGCATTTTAGTGATCAGTGTAGAGTCGGGGCTTTACCCAGGGCAGGGTCTGTATTGACACCAGTGTTCCTCTCATGCATCAGGGTATTAACTGTTCGCAGAAATCCAGGTCACCGTGTGGTTCATTTGACGCGAACTACATGTGCGTTGACCCTGAAACTTGGTTGACATCATTATTTCGCGCATCAAACAACCTTGTCTTATTTAAAAAAAAAAAAAAAAAAAAAAAAAGGAAGAAGAAGAAGAAGAAGAAAATATAAAAAGAACTGACGTGTTTTAAGGGCCACCAGAGATTCTCTCTCTCTCTTTTTCCCCCCTTTTTTTTTGTTGTCAGGTAGCTGAGAAACTGACTCGAAAATCATTGTGCTTGGCAGACGCGGTTACTTGGTACGCACGAAATCAACTTTACCACCTGTGGGTCAATCAACCCATGGCCCAAAACTTTGTGATGCAAAAGAATGCATACAGACCTACTAGTCTTGTTGGGGTGGTGGGTGTGCTCAGAACAAAAGAACAAAAAATAAATAAAATAAATAAATAAATAAGATCTTCGAATTCATGGATCATGTTGACCCATTTCAAACTGGACCGTGACCAGGGAGCGTTGCACTATTACAACTTGATAGGCCACAACATTTGTACAATCAAATTAATTATTTTATACATGCGTTTGACCTGACCAACACACATGATCGTGATCGTGACACAAGCCGCGAGCCATTTGCTCTATATAGATAAGTCTTCTTTGACGGATCAAGAGACTGGATCGTGCTCGGTACACCGACTGTTTGTCTCGTTACTGTTACATGGAAATGATCCAACCAGCAAGTGTGCTTGCCCAGTTTCATCATTTACCCAGTGTGAAGCTGTTTCCAGGGACGAATCTCGCGCTGTTTTTCTTTCACTTTGGGCATTGTTTTGTGAGGATGGTTGAGAGTATAGTATCGTTCCGTGAGCAGCGGCGTAACTACAGAGTAATGTTTTTAGGGGGCACAAAAGGGGGGGGGGGGACACACCTTTTTTTTTTCCTAGGGGGGCACTTTCGGCCAATTAAAACCGTAGTTTCAGTTTGTAGTTTTCTTATTAAATAAGCTTGTTTTCAGCGCTCTTCTTGCATGTAAATAATAACAAAATAATTTTAAAAACATTGAAATCACTACACAAAAGCTTATAAAACGTAGCATGTTATTCTGGTAATTTTTCAAACTTTCCAGATTACAAATGGGGCACCAGGTTGATGGGGCACATAAATCAGTTGGGGGCACGTGCCCTCTGCCCCTAGTTACGCCACTGTCCGTGAGCATCTTCGACATGGCCCCCTGTATGACATACTAACTATTGTTAATGATTTCCATTTTCTTCAACCCAAGGACAATTTTGTTTGTTGTTTAGTACCCAGTCCGCGGTATACATTACAGCGACATAAACAACATTTCTGCATCAAATGAAAAGTATGCAGCTGTTCTCCAGATTGCATGAACACCTTTTCTCGTAAGACAATAACAACTCACAACTCAAACAACAACTCAAACAACAACTCACAACTCACAACTCACAACTCACAACAACACAACTTGTTAATAAGGACAATTGGTCACAAGTGATGACACAAAGGTAGAGAGTATACACGCACTGCCAAACCTTCCAGAAGTGGTTTTTGATTAACCAAATTAATTGCCTTTGGGTCTAACGTGTATGGACGTTTTTGATGCCGTTAGAATAACAAACGATTCGGCAATCAGGGATTTCACTGAATGAATAGACATATTGAAAAAAAAAAAATCAAAAAATCAAAAAAAATCAGGGGCTTGCCGATAAAAGCCCCAGCTCAACCTTGGTAAGAAAGAAAATCAGAAACTTTCACAGATTTACTGATACCTTACATAGTATAACAAAATAATGACGATAGAAAACGGTCCTTAAAATGTTTCTGCCTTAGGTGTTATCGTTTTTGAATAACAAATGAGATTAGATCCAAAAAGTAATACATGTATTCGTCTCACGAGACGAAAGCTCTGCATTTACAGTCAGTTTAGCAATGTTGAGCTGGGGCTTTAAAGGGCATGCGCAACATTGGTAAGAGTGAAAATATAAATGTTCACAGATCTGCACATAACATAAAGAAATACTGTCGCTTGAAATGCTATGATTTTTTTTTTAAATGGGTTGAAAAAGATAAGATGAGACTTGCACGCAGACCGCTGTGTACAAACCAATGCATAATTGA
The DNA here is from genome assembly GCA_911728455.2 of Marthasterias glacialis. NCBI lineage: Eukaryota > Metazoa > Echinodermata > Asteroidea > Forcipulatida > Asteriidae > Marthasterias > Marthasterias glacialis. The sequence continues at coordinate 20,592,378 of OU452224.1, forward strand.
GATTCATCACTTTGTGAAAATGCTACAAACTTAAATAGGTCAACAGGTCTTCACTCTTCGTGAAAATGCCAAATGTCAGACCTCGCGTACCGTTTGGCACCGTGGCAGCGCGCGTATTTCAGTGGATAAAATGACAAATCTTGATTCGTCACTTCGGGAAAAAAGCAAAATGTTCAATCTAGAAGTTTGCCGGTCATGATCGAGTGAGTAAGGTCACCGTAAAAGCTGCCAATTAATACTTTGTTATGTGCTTTGTTCAGAGGAACTGTCTGAACCCAAACCTAAAGTTTCAAATGATTTAACTTTCCTTGATGTAAAGAGACTAAGTCTTGCAACAAAATGACCAACCCTACAAAGATTGTGCCTTATCTTGATGCACTAGATCAGCACTTCAGCCTCTAGCTTCGTATTTTTATTTATACAAAATAATTGAAAGTTTTTTATCTGCATTTTGGGAAGACTTTAAACAACAACGACAACAACAACAACAACAACAACAACAACAGCAACAACAACAACAACAACAACAACAACAACGACGACGACGACGACGACGACGACGACGACAACGACAACGACAACGCCGACGACAGCGAACAGCGACAAGCAACAACAGCTGCTGCAGCATAACAACAGCAGCAGCAACTGCTGCAACAGTAGCAACAAACAACCACAGCAGCAGCAACAGCAACAGCAGCAACATCTTTATTTGCAAGAATCACTTCAGACAAGATAAGCCGAAAACTGAACTGTATTATGAGTTCCAACGTTGAATGGATTCCATGGCAATGTCTCCTTAAAATCAATTCTGTGCCTCATTTTTGAAATCATTCTACAGGCCCAATTACGGTGGCAAGGAAATAGAAAATAAGAAAGAAATCGATGTATGAAATAATGACCCTTTGCCTCGGTAGGCATTAAGGAAATGAATTTTGCTATTAAGGCTATCATATTATCCACGCAGTGGATATCAAGGCGAACGCCATAGTTTTCTCCCCGATATAAAATACGCATTGATCCTCGTCCTAGAAATTTATATAAGTCAAGGATTTTCGATCTCCGGTGAAGTCCTTCAGCGGACGAGTCTCGAATTCTTTTTCACGAATACAGAGTTTTCCCTCCGCTTTTTCACCGGTTCAGCTTTAGCTGTTTGGGTGGGAAATATTTCTTGGCTCTGGAGTCGTGGTTTTATAGTCATTTGGTTGTATTTCCATCCATGTCCACTGTTTTTGTTGAGTCTTTTTGAGGTAGAACACTATTTTACTTCTGTTTGGTGGCTATTCGAATTGATACACATCGCTTGAATCAATGAATCCTCCATAAAAATAATGAAAGTGGAGTCAGTAAATATTATGAACAGATTTTATATTTTATATTAAAAAGACTTGACTTTACTATTAAATATACTTCACTTACCACATCATGCTATGTAATTGTTATATTTCGATCAAAGTGGATGTATTTAGTTTTCTGTTTTATTTTAACAGGGTAGCTTCCTCCGTTAGGAAAATTCGTTCTTCAACCCACAGTAAAAAGTAAGAAGTTTAAACAAGGCAAAAACAAGGTGACGTTATACGGCAGTAAAAAAAAAAAAAAAAAACAAAAAAAACGGCACAATCAAAGAAAACTTGCAAGCAAACACATAAAGCACGAAATTGACTTTAAATTGTAAAAGGTTAAGGTAAGTTTGCGGGGGAACAGAAGAAAGCGAGGTAAAACTGTTCTTTAGAACAAGGACTGAAATGAACGATTAATACAAATACATGTTTGGGAAAAAGTGAAAAACAAAATTGTATTGCGTATTATTACTAAGATAGATTTAGTCAGCAAGCGAAACTACCTTGCCGAGAAAATCTCACAGAAACGGGTTACCGGCCAAAATGCAGTGAAATATGTTAAACAGTATTATGGTTTGTGCCCGGTGATATGTCCTCGGTAAAAGAATTTGGCAAAATTTAAATACACTTCCGTAAGAAATAGTTGAATCTTTTTGTCTTGAACTGCAATAATAACTCATTGATTCATTTAATAGACTGATCATGAGTCCTCATTTTTATGGCACCAGCCGTCATAAAAGGATTTATGTATCTCGGTATCGGCAACCTTGTATACTTTGGTTTTTCATTAGCCATTTTGTGATATGGCGGACGTGCACTGTTTGGATTGGGTGCATGCATACACAGATTTACCCAATCCAACTAGTGCACTTGTAATGTGTCCACCATATATCTCAACAAGGCTAATTGAACCTACCAACCAAAATTAAATAAATGTACTTATAATATTTATTTATTATTTATTTATTTATTTATTTATTTATTCATTTTTTGGGGGTCGGTGCGTAAAAATATTCCTGAAGGATACGCGATCGTCGAAATCTCGGATATAGATGACCCTCGGCATCCCGTCATGTTTATTTGCATGACTTTGTAATTTGTAGAACCTAATTTCAATATACTCTCAGCATAATATGTACCTCTGATATAATTTCAGAAAAATCATTCTAAGGTCAATATGATTACTCTCTAGCGATTAAGCGTTCCTCACAAACAGAGGGCCAAATAAATCTACCTGTTGAGGCAAATGATAAACGTCAGTGGGGTATCTATAGGGTTCGCGACGCACGGTGACAAGGTTAGAGGATGGGGCAAATTCACGCACTTCGTCTTTTGAAAATCGTTGGCTTTATTTTGAGTTAAATTGGTAATAACCACCGGATTGGACATTTGGTCACAGACCCGAGGGGCACTTACATTTCAAGGTGGATAGCGTCGAAGCACTGCAACCCGTCGACAAAGCACGGGAGCAACGACCCGTTTGAACATTGGCGCCAACGAAGAAGAAAAAACAACATCCGACAAATCCCTTGATAAACAGACCGAGTCTTGCACCTGTGCAAGGTGGCAATAATTTAAGCAATTCGTACGCAACGCGTTTGTTTGTTGGCAATATCAATCATTTAGGATCCCCTGTGTGTCACAAGATCGGCATGAGTTCACAAATTTCGTCCATCTGGACTGGTTTATTTATATATTGAATTTCATATTCAATGATACACAAAATAAAACACAAGCTCTATGGACCACGCACGTAATTCCCGGTGACCAAGGCTATATACAAAGTTGTTACAATTAAAAAACTCAGTTGAGTTAAATAAATGAATGAATGAAAAAATACAAACTTAATTTACAATTCAACTTGTTCAAAACGTATTGGCAAAATGACCTAATTGGACTGTGGCCTAAACAGGGTACAGAACTCACTGAAGATTACGAGACACACATTGAAGAATGGGACCTTTTCCACATCCACTCAGAGTGAATAATATTCGCTTTGAATGTTGGCTTTCAACAAAATAGGATACAATAAATTGCAGACTGTAAGAAGACAAATCAATACAAATGAGAAGAGAACGTTTGCTTTATATGTTCATTGCTAACTTTAGGTTCAACAATTGTTTTATTTTTTTTTGTTTCTGTTTGTGTGTGTGTGTGTTATTTTCATTTATTTTCCAAAAATTGTTTTTCAGCTACTACTCATGATAAAAAAGCAGGCATATCTTGTCTCTTGGGTGAGAATTTTTAATTTTCCACAAAATGGTGTTATTATCAAATCTGAAACTGACTCTCAATCGAGGAATTGGTTGTTGAAAGAGAATTAATGCCACGGAGAGGGGTCTTCAACACGAATACTTCATATATTATTGTAAGATAAAGGTTTAAGGATCCCCGCTTCCGTATAGTTTCACGAAAAAAAGATAAATAAAAAAATAAATAAAAAAAATGAAATTTACCAAATCGATAGTATTAATCAAAAAGATGAATTACAAATACAAACTAAATAAACAATAAGTAAACAAATAATTATAAATAAACTAACAAGTAAAAAAATAAAAAAATAACTAAATAAAAAAATCAAGTGTTGACAAACAAAACTTAATAAAGATTTGGTCATATTATAAACCAAAGCTCGAAATAAAAAACGCGAGACGATTTTGTCATTCAAGAACAAAACAATGATCAGGTCATTTACGAAGTTCAATTGATAGTGTTGGTGATATTTTATACGTCTTACAAATCATACTGTTGCCTTGAACATAGACTAGATAAAATAATTACTAACATGTCAAACAAAACGCATGATTTGGTAGAAATATTGATTACAATTTTATTGAAATTGTGTCGCGTTTCTTCAAAGTATGTTTCTAGAATATACCGATACTCTGAACGAAGAGCACAAGTGTAGTTACAGTGTTCAGTGGCCGCATTGAAAAGAAGACAGGGCTCTAGACGTGTTCTAGAAATTAACAGTGAAAGTGATATTCCCTGACTACCTTACTAACAGATAAGTTTGTTTCAACATTAATTTTTGTCATGTCACACTCTGATAAACACCTGGGTCAGGTTGAAGGACTTTAAGTTTACATTGTGCGGGTCATCAGATTATAGTACGGACGAACCATGCTGAGAGCCAGACACTATAGTTTGTCTGTAGAGTCAATCGTCACGCTGTAGATTTTGTGGGGAGATTCAAACCTGGACAAGCGAGTTTGTTACCAGTTTGACCGCGTAAGAGTCTATTTTTGGACAAGATTGGCACATTTGGATTCAAGTTCTGAAGGCTGAATTATCGGAGTGTGGGTTTGATTCCCGGTCATGACACTATGTCTCTGAGCAATACACTTAACCATAAATTGCTTCTCTTAACCCAGGTGTATAAATGGAAACGTTGATAGGGCTCAGACAGTATACTGTACAGTATACTGTGTTGGATTAACCCCTTAGCGATGATTTAAGAAGCTTGTGCTGTTTGCTCCCTAGGGAGTTGAGAAAGTTTGAGGTATGGTCTAAGTCTGCCTGATGAACGGTGATAATAATGCTTGTAAAGCGCCTTGATCTAGCTACTAGAATATGTGCGGTATATAAGAACCCCAAATTATTATAATTACAAGCGTTGAAGTATGTGAACCTTTGTTCTACTTGAAATTCGCATGCTTGAAACTCGTTGCTTCTCAGTTTACATTCTTTGTGTGTTGGTGACACGGCGCTACCATATTTTATTATATATTTATGTTTTTTTTTGTTTTTTGTTTTTATGGTTCCAGTTGCCGTGAACTTTCCTTTACCTTGGGTTGCACTTTTCAAAGACTGCTTTGAGTGCTTTCACCCGAGACCTATTAAGCTGGTATAGTACATTGTCTCTTGCCATTTCTGTTTGAACTTTGATTTCGGTTCTTAACCGCTTGTTTTCCTGACATCTCATTGTGTTCTGCTGATGGAAGCGGTGAGGTGAGGGGGAATAAACCAACACGTCCACTGCGCTCCAGGTTTAAACTTTCGTCGTATCGTGTATGGTGGTTCAAAACGTTTCAAAATCCTGTTTGAAAAAAAAAAGTTTCCTACTCAACAAGGGGTGAACTATCGAGGGAAACCGTCACCATCTTAAGGTAACCCACGCATTCAACTGAATGCTGCGTTCCGTACCAGAGTCTTTACCCTGTTGGTAAGTGATGACGTTTTGGAGCTGGAAGTGCATTGTAAACAAATGGTATACATACAATGTGCATGGACATCATCACTTACCATGCACCAGGATAGTGGTTGTCTATACTAGAAAAGTCGGTGCTCATGTTGTGTTTATGCTTTGAAAAATACACTTTTTAATTCAAACCACCGCCGCGCCCCGTTGTTCTGTATTGATACAGGAAAATGTACACGGATATTTGTTTCTTGATAAAGCTAGGTCAGGTAAAACAAAGGTCGAAGTAATTAAACGATGCACTCGGTATCATTTTCAATTACTCAAAATGGTGTGCATTCATCGTGGTTGTGTCTGGCTGTCCTGTAAAAGTTAAAATTGTGTGCATTATATTATTTACCTGAACTAAGCTTTTAAATATTTGATAGTTTCTCACTAGCCAAGTTTTGCATAACAGACCACCAGCATTTTTATCAGGCTGCCTGCCTGGCATTGACATTGACGTAGGGCGGCACCTTTAGGAAATGTGATTGTAAAACACGTTGTTCTGCAAACGATGAGTGTCTGTGGAAAGAGGACGATGTGAAAGGATTTTGTCTGTAAACCAAGGAGCGATGTTTAAAATTTGGTGTATTTTAAGTTGAAATTGGCGTGCAAATGAAAAGGTCAAGATAAGCCTTTTGCATCTTTGTTTTCTAAGTTTGCCGGGTACAGTTTTCGTCTTCATGTTTCTGTCGATGTTCGGCGCTGATAAATGAAGAATGTTGTTGTTAGTTTGTGTTCCTGCCGATGTTCCGTCGTCTGTCTTACGGATAATGTTGCTGTTGTTTTTTGTTTTTTGTCGATGTCACTGTTGCTGATGCCGTCGTTGTCGCTGTTGTTGCTGCTGCTGACGTTGTTGTTGTTGTTGTTGTTGTTGTTGTTGTTGTTGTTGTTGTTGTTGTTGTTGTTGTTCTTGTTCTTGTTCTTGTTGTTGTTCTTGTTGTTCTTGTTGTTGTTCTTGTTGTTGTTGTTGTTCTTGTTGTTGTTGTTGATGATGATGATGATGATGTCGATGTTGCTGTTGCTGTTGTTGTTATTGCTGTAGTTGTTGTTGTTGTTGTTGTTGCTATGGCTGCTGCTGTTGTTTATGTGGTTGTTACTGTTGCTGTTTCTGTTGTTGATGTGGCTGTGGCTGTTGCTGTTTTATTTGTTATTAGTTCAAAACTTCGTGTTTAAGAGTATTTTTTATTTACAACAACTGAGACCACTCTTGGGGTTACTATAAGTAAATAACAATTCTGTCTATGTAGTTAGTCGACGATGTACTGAAGGAATATAGACGATAGTACAATAACCGTCTCTCTTCACATGAACGAGTCACAGCCCCATGTAGGTTCGTACCCGGTAAATAGCCCGTGGGTGCAAAAAGTGCAGGGGTCAGAATTACGAGTGATTGTGATCTTCCACACGGTGATCTGATTTACTACAAAGGTGGGTTGGATATGACAATGATGGACAACGCGGGGAAAGTTTAAAGTACTTGTTCCATTTCATTATCACATTGTGTGAATTCGGACATGGATCATTTCATCTTTCCGTGCGGAAACTCGCCATGCCTGCAGCGGCTACTGTCGGTGGGTCATCCGTTTTGTTTAGCCTCAGTTGTACGCGGTTGCAAAACCGCATCGACCCCATGCACTATTAAAATCGGGCGGACTGGTTTAAAGATCATTTTGATAAGACTGACTCTTCAATGCATTACTGTAGAGTTGTTTGCTCAACTATAAGAAGGGTTCTGACTACATGTATATATTTATGCGTTTCATCTTTTGAACATTGTAAAGTAGCACAAACTTGTGATACTCATTGACTGCTCGTGTCACATTTCCTGCATACACTGAAGACGATGGCTGCTGGTCCGCAAAAGCTAAATGTATCCCCTACCGTCCCTCATCATGCTCTTGGTCTGTTTTTTTTTATTTATAACAATTATCTGTTACACACTATAAATCATTATCAAGTTCGGATCAGGAGAATCCGTCACCACAAGACGACCCACCCCTACTCAACTGTCGAGTTACATGCGCCCTTTAAATATTTGTGTTGTACCTACAAGATATTTATGTCTACCGTCCCTATACATGCAATGAAAACGGTGAATATGCCGTGCCAATGGTGTTCCGCCTGAAATGTTGTCATTGTTAAAGGAATGTGACCTTTTATAAGCTGTTTTGAAAACATTTAATAATAATAATAATAATAATAATAGTGAGTATTTATATAGCGCCGGTATCCGCCAATATGGCGCTCATGGCGCGCTTTTTAGGCTTTTTACTACATGTTTTTGAAGGGTTTTTTTTTTTAATTGTGAGACCCATTTATGTAGCACCTTATTAGGGTTTACAAGGTGCTGCGGTGCATTCAGCAGCCACTGCCAGAAACACCGGGGCAGACCCCTTCTCTTAGCGATAAGTGTCACTGGGTTCTTTTACGTGCATTACACAACACACGGGACCTACGGCTTTACGTCCCATCCGAAGGACGAAGCAATAATGGTTAAGTGTCTTGCTTAAGGACACAAGTGTCACGACCAGGATTCGAACCCACACTCTGCTGATCAGAAACACCAGAGCTTGAGTCCGGTGTTCTTATCCGCTCGGCCACGACACGCCATTTGAACATAACAAATCATTTTTTTTTTTATTTGTTAGGGTTGTTTTCCACTCGTGATATTTCTTTACACGATATTTCTTTGTCCTATATAGTTATATAGTTCTTTCAGTGGCACTGGACCATGTACCGTGTTAACATTTCATTGGTATTACTTATATTTTTGTGTTTTGATCTTTTAATGCATTTATTTATTTATTTATTTTTTCATCCTGGTGATCCATTCAGTGAGAAAAAAACTCACTGTTCTCCCGTGGACCCAAGCTCACAATAAAACTAACAGCAGGCAGTACAAAATTAGGAACGCAAATATTAATATGCGGCTTTTTATTGTGACGAACAGAGAAGTCAAAAACTAGGAGGCTCCTCGGAAAACACTCCACAAATATTGGTTCAACCATGGTTGAATCTTAAGAGTAACCAACCATCCATGTCCTCGATATATATATGCCATTGCAGCTGTTAGAGTGGGGTAACTGAAGCAATTCAATGCGTCAGTTACCGTCCTCCTAAGTGGTGTTTTTTTACGTTACATTTTTCGAGCTTCATATATTATGGCTGCTGTTATTAAAAAATAATAGTTACTATTTTTCTGAGTTTATTATGAGTTATTATACCTTTTAATTCACCCCTCAACACTTGTATTTTCCATTTCGATATCGGCTGGTGGCGCGCTTTATATTGCTACATAGCCACAACTATGTAAAGAGCCGGGGTTACATTCACACAGGTTACATTATAAGTGTTGGGCTACATTAAGGTGCAGTACAAACAATCCATATTAAGATGCAACTCAACCATGGACCAATTTAAGGCTGTACGTTTAATTTTTATAATTCACTTTAGAAGTTCATGGGTTAACATTTTTTCCCAAATAATCATTTGAGTTTACGAAGCTCATTCATTACACATCGGATCAGTCATATTGTGCAAACACTTCTCTTCTCCTTTCTAATAACTGTCAATTCTTCTTAAACTTGCAGGTAAGTGCGTGAATCTTTTGGATACTGTGTGATCGGAGGACGTTGTATTCGAGGAGTAAAGGGTTATTTACATCAAGTGACAGCTTTTGAAAACTGCCAAACGATGACGCCTCCTGCCCAGCAAACATGTGTGGCATCGCATCAACTGTCACCAACGATGATGACGTCACACAGTGGTTGATTCTGTTCCATGGAAGTTTTTTTCTGCAATGCAGGCAGTTCGTGAAATCGCCAATCGCACACGAATGAGTTCTGAATCAGCTATGACATGTGCACTTGGTGCCATGTGAAATCCGACGGTCGATTTTTATGAGACAACTTCGTTGTGTGTGTGAGTGTGTCGCCGCTTTTGTTTACTTCATTCCACACAAAGCGGGGATTAAAAACGATGCTAAGCTTGGGAACTACAATCAATACTACGATGGTGAACACTCTGTGTTTGGTGATTTGGACTGTTCGAAAGCGGTGGGCCTGTTCGTTGCCCACCGCTGTAACCAGACTGCGTTTGTATTTGTCGAGGGACACAATGGCCCTTCACGCTCCGCTGAACACTCCGTTGTGTATCCTAACACTTTTACTGGGGTGCAGGATCACACCGGTACATTCAGCTCCAATCATGTCTTCTGAGTCGGACTACAGCTCATATAATTCACACTACATTGGCCCTCCCGCCGAGGGGGAAATGGTGCCAGGCTACCGGTACGGCTACGAAGGGACGATCGTCGCCACGAACATGTACGAAGGGGTGATCATCTGCCTGCTGGCAATCACCGCCTTCGTTGGACTCGTAGTTTGGGTTTTGAAGTCAAACTTTGAAGAGAGGCAGACTCGACGGATGAGGCGGGAGGCTTCGTTGAGGGACAGGAACTCGAACGTGAGCCCGTTGATGACACCCGACTCGGAGGAGTCATGACAGCAAGCGAGCCATCCCGTATCTACAGCTTCTGTACATAGCAAACAGTCAGCGGTGTAGTACGCTGCGCATAAGCTTGTGTATGTTTCACGTCTGTATATAATAACATGCAACATGTCTATTCCAAAGCTATGTGGGAAAATCACCAGAACACTAATTGATAGCGTACACCTTTTTCCCACCGAGGTCCCCACCTTGTTTGTTTGTGAAACGTCTCAACTGTTATTACACGTCTACTTTATATCCAGTGGGAGTTTCGTTTGTTCATCCATCGAAATTTTCATCATATAACTGTGTATATATGATATTCATCAACGATGTCCCAGTTATCTTGTTGGAGAAAAAGAATTTGCTGACAGTGACTGAGTAATGCAGGGCAGAACGTGGCTGAAATGTTATTTGGAACGATAAAACCGTGTGGATAACATAGTGTGAGTGCACAGTGCGCAGGGATTGCTTCGTGTAAATAACTCGTTTCAACCACAATACACCATTCAACGTTTGTAAAAGTTATGTTGACTTTGTTCACGCACAAACTGCCAACATTATTTCATCATTTTTTCATAGCAGCAGTATCAATACACAAAAGGCAGTCTTGGTACGGATCGGCTCACTGTGTGGTTGGTGCAATACATAAAATATAATCGGCAATCGCACAATGGCACATTGTATAACCCAGTGTGGACCACGGGAAACCGAACAACACGTTCAAGTAAACACAGTAGGTCTACATGTACAGTATATGCACAGTTCACCACATTTTTGTGATCAAGGCAGTGTGGAACCCTGTCGCTTGTAATTGTGAAGACTAACCAATCGCGCCAGTGCCCCTGTTTTAGTCACTCTTGAGGTTTATATTGTATACAAAAAAAATATTAATAAAAATACAACAAGGAGAAGACGAGAGAGAGCATATTTATTGTTACCTTGTAAATATCTGTAACATGTACACTGTACGTCGAACATGCACTACGAAATTTAATGTACCCGTCATATTTTATAGCAAAATGAAACGGCCGTAGAACCTTTGTTGGCCAGTCTCTTCCAATGAATCTGATTGGTTCCTAACCGGCAAGGATTTGTTCCGAGAATAAACCTTAGAAAAACACCGTTAACATTGGGGCAGAAACTTGAGCGGGGGAGGGGGGGGGGAGGGGCGATCACTTAAGAAAAAATACTACCCGAACTCAATGATGTTCTTATAGTCACCATGGTGACATAGAATTGGGGAATTTGATTAGACGTACTGGCAACTTTTGCAAAAACACATTTCGCCTCAAACCGGATCTGATTTGAATCAGAAGGAGTGTGTGTTAACAATCCTGAAATGGTTGTTAACTCCACAAGACAAAATCGGTGACTGATTTATGCCATAATGTTATATGTTTTCCAACGGAGATTTGTTCTTTTTAATCAATGAAGCAAACATAATTTGTGGTAAATTGTATGTAAATTTGAATTCGTTCTTTTCAGCCATAAATAAAGAGAGATATGTATTGGAAATAAACTAAAGAATGGCCCATCGTCTTTTTGCTACAATGAAGCTAAAATGCTACGACCCAAGCGAATGATATTATTTATTAAAGCGGGTTCGACTTCGTCTACTCTTTTTGACATCGCAATTGTTCACTCACCAGGATGAATCGTTTCCTATTCAGATGTTAAAAAGAAGGCATAATACAAAAGAAGACAGTACAAATAAAACAAAAATTGAAAAGAACAAGCATTAAAAAAGCAAGCAAGCAAGGGTGACACCCCACCACAGTCCAAATTAAAATTAAAGCTACACTGCGTTTTAAGACTAAAACAAGGATACGTTTAATTTGCTTCAAATGGGATGCTTGTTACCGATTAACCAAATGTATGGTTACTCGGATTTGAATTCCAATTGTATCTATTTACTTATTTGTTTGTTTTTATTAAAAAAAAATATAAAAAAAATGGGGTGAATATGTAGGCCGTCCACATTCATACAGAAATCAAACATTGACTTACATGCTGTAACCATGGAAACTTGGATTAAATTACACGAAAGAGAGATTATGACATATAAATTGTATTGGCTTTTAATATATATGTTTTTCTGCTTTTTTTACAAAAATGACGTCTTCCCAGATTATCAGTTACAACCTGTGACCACAAAATCGAGTCTCGGGTACCAATTTTTCATCAAATACATGTAAAAGTAGCGGCGAACATGTATTCCGTAGTTACAGAGTTTTATCATTGTTTCGGTTGACTGATAAAAACTCACATGGTCGTTTGCCACAAACCAGATGCAATGACCTGTTTTATAATAAAATAACATTTGTTTTAATTGCTTTTAAATTCCAAGAGAAAAATTACAGTCAAATTTGATTTTAACAAAAGTAAAATATCAAAAATTTCAAATAGAGCATACTTGACTGGTTGCTAGGCTTGGGTTAGAGTGGAAGCTACATTATTTATTTATTTATTTATTTGTTTATTTATTTATTTATTTATTTATTTATTTATTTATTTATTTATTTATTTATTTATTTATTTATTTTTCTTAATGTATTTTTTTTTTTTTTTTTTTACAGCAGCCTGCATTATGTATTGTAGAATATTGGGATGGTTGTTTACCCGGTTGGTTTTGGTTCAAGGCAACATGCTTCTGTTTACAGTCTTCGGAGCTGAGGTGATTAAGCTCGCTTATGGAGCAATCGTCCTTGGTTCCGGAGGCATTTTTCCTGCAGTTCAGAATTGCCATCAGGGATTTTTTTTTTTTTTTTTTTTTCTTTTTTAAGGATTCCCTTCTTGGAATTGACTTAAACATAAAGTATGAATTCCCCATTGAAAATCATTACGACAGTCTGCCAAAAAAAAAAGAAAAAAAAAAAAAAAAAAAAAGAGAAAGAAAAAAAAAAAAACGTTCCGGAGACCCCGGCGGAACAGAAACAACCATTATCGCGTATTCTGTAGTGACGTCACACTGTAACAAGCAACCGATATTTTTCCAGTATATCATCGAAAACACAAAGTCGAGCACCTGTTTCCAAGACATGATTACTCGACAGATCAAAGGCGAAATGTTTCATGAAACGAAATTAATTTAACTTGATTGTTCTCTTCAACTTATGTGAAGTTGTCTTCTGGTACAAAATCACTCTTCAGGCAATTTTTCAAGAAATTGTATTCAAAATCTCAGTTCAATTATAGAAGCTAGTCAGTTTAATCTCTGTGTTTGGTTGAAACTCTATCGATAAATATCACGCAGTTTTTCTCGGAAATAGGGACGACAAATTAAGTGACATTTTCAAAGGTTGATTTAAACTATCCATGGAGACGATTGATAGCCCAAACTCAAACAAGCAAAACAAAAAGCAATTATTATACCCGTATCAACATTTCAAAAAGAAAAAAATCGATTAAACTCGAAAGTGCATTAATATCTTGTTGATAATAGATCTTCAGATGGATCCTCTGATTTTGTGATGAACAGCAAGATTCCAAACTGAACAATTCCTGCCTGCGATGCTTAAATGCACCATCTGGCACGCAGGTTTAAGCAATTTTCTAGAAAGAATAAACGCCGTCAGTTTGGTTTTATCAGTAATGACATGTGATGAAGATCTGTACAAAGGGGGAGGTACGACTGTCGCCGTGGCAGCAGCAATAATAAACGTCCGGCTGTTTGCGATGACTGACTCGTTATAATGACCATTACTTATGACCGTTGGATCTCAATTTTTCGGGCGGTTAAGCAGAAAATGTTGCTTTTTAACACTTTTTGCGTTTTTGTGTGCATATTAGTTAATGGGACCAGTAGCAGGTAACATATAGTGGATGCTATTTTAGTATTATTTTATTTATTGGTTTTGATTATTTATTTATTCATTTATTTTATATTTAATTTATTTATTACATGTTTAATACCATTGAAAATTCTCAAAAGGTAGATGGAAATTGCTGTCAAAAGTTGCTCTTTTTTCTTTCCCTTAATATGTTTTTTTAAAGGATGGTGCAAAAAGAAAAAAAATGGAGAGAGACTTTTAACGGCAATTTCCATCTACTTTTTAAAGCATATTTCAATGTATTAAAATACTGATCATTAAACAAAAAGCTAGTAACCAAAAACAACTGCAAATGCATATTCTTTTCTCTGAGATATGGCAGTTTTTAAAAACTCATATGACAAACCTGTTTGTCTACGGACGGCTTTATTTAATCTGAGATCGAGCTCCGGAACTTGATTCAGTTTAAAAAAAACACTATACTTCAAACAATAATTGTTACTTCTTTTTTCTTTTTCATGTGTTTCCATAATTTCATCAAAGCAAAGTTAAAGCATCAAGATCAGCGCTGAGAACGAATAGATCAATTCAAGTGTTTTGTTTAATACATGCATATAATTTATACAAAACACCCGATTTACATAGATTTACACGTGGGCAACAGCGATTTTGGTGAATTGTATTCAAATTCAGCGTAATAAAAAAACAACAACAACAACAACAACAACAACAACAACAGCAACAACAACAACAACAACAACAACAACAACAACAAAGAACAACGACAACAATAAGAAGAAGAAGAAGAAGAAGAAGAACAACAACAACAACAACAACAACAATGCAACGCAACGAGGACGGCGGCATGGTCTACCGGTAGCACTCAAATGTCTTCTTGCGAAACTATAGACGGCGAAACTAGTGACAAACTAGACGGACACGGCTGGTGCAACCCATGAGCAAATACGGCTATCTCTGCCCGGGACCTGGCGTACGTAGCTGCAGTTAATCGTTTCCCTGCAAATCATTCTGTTTATTAATTTGCATTTAAAATGAAGTTGAATTGAATTTTAAATTGATTTTGTGTTGTATTGCCCCTCTATCTATGAGACGAACTACCGTATTCGAACACGCACATGTGTCTAACTCTCTTCCTATCCTAAAATATAATCGTAACAGCAAAGAACTTCGAAAATGATAAAACGCTGTGGTTTAGTGTAGACCGATGTCATTATACAAATTTAGACAGCATGCATAGTAAAGTAGGCCTAGAGATTTATACTTAGCACAAAAGAAACACACGGTTCTGGTTCAAACATTGAATTGTTATTTTCGACATTGCTTATAAACAAAAGAAAAAAAGTATATATTTATTGCTTATTTTGCAATAATACTATAACTTAATTACAGGTGCGCGGAACCGCATGGTTTTTCTTATAGGCTTATCACTAACTCTGTAATGGCATGCGTATACGTTTGGAGCATTTTGTATGGCATGTCTATAAACTGCATGGGTTACTGCGCATGACAGAAAGCGTCGGCACCCTTTCATCCACACACTGCTTTTTCTGATTGATGGATTTTAGAACCACCCTGGAAAAAAGGTGACTACTTTAATTAACAAAACGAGCAAGCCTTTGCGAGTCTACCAACGACTCGTCTGGCTCCTCGCAATGCGTTTTTTTATGCACAACGGCGTCTGGGGATAACTACCTTACGTGTATAAATTATAGCATCCACAATGTGTTTTAAAATATTTCCGTTTTTGAGCACCATGATTGCCGTACAAAGCAGCGTGCAGGGAATGAACAAGAATTTCCTGCATGACAATATCTCTTCCGGTTTTTTGTTCGCCTATACTTTATCATCAAAAAATGATCTAAATGTTTGTTTTGAGAATGGAAAAAAAATACCCAACAATGTTTCAATCCTCCCCCACCCCACATCCATAGCAAAAAATGGGGAAAACGTATCCTACTCAGCTATTAGCGTCTTTTCAGACATTGAGAATCCCCTCACTTGTCTTGTTGGAACAGATGAAGAAACCCTGAAGACACTGTTTGTTTTCTGCTCATAAGCTCTACATCCGTAACTATTTTCAACTTCCTCTGGTTGATACATGTTCATTCGACCTGTATCATTAGAATCGTAGCGTAATCATGGAATAATGGAGTCCCCTGCGTCCCAGCTAATGATTTTCGGAAGTATAGCTACCGTGACTTCCGGACAGGGACACTGCAAGGTGACGTCAGCTTATTATTCGAGTTAATGAGTCTGCACTTCATTTATATTTGTCAACCTCGTGATGACAACATTAACATACGGAGGACGTGTACCTCTTTGCTCTCAGCGTGAGGTTTGGTATGCAATCGTTACGGGAGGCTGTTTAAGAAATACGCTTGGCACGTGAGGTCATGAAGAGCAGAATGGTGAGGCACACCTGAGGTTGCAAGGGGGACGAGGAAGGCACTGAAAATAATTATACGACTATAATACGACCGTCAGTATACAGTAACAGTGCTATTAACTTACACAAAACAGCAGTTGAAACCACAGCCGATTATTTGAAAAAGATGAGTTTCAGACATTTTGCACTGAGATTCGCGCTCAACGAAAATTCTACTGCTGTTTTATTCCCACCATTTGCATTTCTCTGTACCGTGCATCCTTGTTTGAGTACATGTATATAACTTAACCCAGATTTGACTTCAACCATCCGATATTATGCACGCACGACCATGTTGTCTCATTGTCCTTACATACTTTGAATCAATATGTGACAAATCTATCCATCTGGGAAAGATATGTAGGCATATTGCAATTCGATATGGTGGCCACTCACTCCAAAGGGAATTTAGCGAAACATTAGACTTAATGATTGACTTTTAAATGAAGGTATTTCTAAAACAAACAGTAACCTGGAAAGGAGATTACACCACCGGTCGTTTTACATTCCAACAATGATACATTTCAATCAGGTAAGAATATACGTGTTTCAAACCTCTGGTGTCCCCCCCCCCCAAAAAAAAAAAAAAAAAAAAAAAAAAAAAAAGGGAACACATCTGTCAACGAATCTGTGGACATCTCATCAAGTTTAAGTGCTCGCGTTTTTTCGGCATTTTTCATCTTTAATGCGTTTTATTACTTTATTTTAATCTTTTATTTATGAACAGACCTGATGAATGTGACACAGATGCCTTTAATGCCGCCTCTTCTTCTATTAATGAACTTGATGAATCTTTAAGTATTATCAATATATTATCAACAACTGAAGAGTATTCCTGAGATGGTTTGTTCCGTTGAGTAGGCACGGAATTCCGAGTAATTTTAAAGGCAGGCTACGGCATTGGTGGTAATAACAGAATTGACCACCGTCAACCCTAAAAGCTCACTGATTACATGTATAAAGTTCGCACCTGGAAATAATCCTCCAAAGAAAGTCTTTCGATTTGAAATGCTGCCATTCGAAGGGTCGGGGAATGAAGATGACCCCTTGTTTATTTTGATTGACACAGTCAAATTAAGCTTGCAAGTCTAACAAAAAATTCTTCCCCCATTCTTTCTTTTTGCCGGCTTTTTTACTAAAACAGGACCACCTTAATTTTATTTAATTTTATAATATGTGTACAGTCTGGTACACACATTGTGTTTATCGTAAAACAAATACTAAAACGAACTAAATTACTCTAACAACAATCATCACTTTGGTAGAGTTTTACCTTTCTGTTTGTTTTGTTATGTTATTGTTGTTGTTATTGTTGTTGTTGTTGTTGTCGTTGCTGTTTTTTCTTCAGATTACTGTATGTATCTTAAGCCTGTATGTAGCAAGACAGATTATGAAACAACATTAAGCCTCCTCAAGGATCTAGATTCGAAAATACAGATGACGTCACAAGAGTGACATTCCCATAAAGGTGTTACGCAGAACTGATATATGTATCCTGTAAAAATGTTTATAATAAATCAATAATCAAATAAATGAAATAAATAATTTCCAATTATGTAAGGGACTTACCTGCCATATAATTGGAATTATATGAGGACGTAGGAGGAGAGACTCACACTGTATTATTGTTCCTTGTAATACGGTTTGCACCACCCCTTTGAAGAAAATGGTTCATTCCTTCATTCATAAAAATGCAAATTAGCTGTAGTCCCCCCAGGTATAAGACCATCATGCGACCGTTGAACCACGTCTCTTTGTAGATCTAAAACTAACCAAGCAAAGGCCTGGCTGAGGCTGACTCACAGATGGGTGGGAACTGAAGAAATCTGAGGCGCCGGGAGGGAGTGTGAGTCTCTCCTCCTACGTCCTCATATAATTCCAATTATATGGCAGGTAAGTCCCTTACATAATTGGAAATTATATTTCGTCCTAGTCGTCAGACTCACACTGTATATTTCATAGCTGTGCCGAAGACAGGACTGCTTTTCCAAATTCTTGTGTACCTTCCACATCTCGTTTGTAGAATTTTGTGAAGGTGTTAGCTGACGACCAATCTGCTGTTAGCAGGATTTGAGCTGTTGACACTCCTAACCGTGCAGCAGCTGAAGTGGAAGCTGCACGTGTAGAATGAGCTTTAAACTGGGAAATGTCTATCCCTGCTGCTGCCATGACAGTTTTCAGCCATCTTGCAATTGTGGATGAGACCACACAGTGATGAGGCTTGCCGAAGGATAAAAACAGTCTGGTTAACTTCAGGTTGTTCTGGCTCCTGAAGGGTTTGGTTCTGTTGATGTATTCCTTCAGTGCTAGGAAGACGCATAGTTGAGGATTTGATGAGAATCGCTCTAATACCACACTTTGCACAGGCCTGTATGCTGTCGAACATTTGGCCTGGGCTACTGGAGCAAATTCAAATGCTGATTTAGATCTTTTCACATGTTGTAGATCTAATGCCAATAAAGATGAACAGCGTCCTGCTGTTACAAGTGCCACCAACATCGCTACTTTTAGTGTCAATTGACGTAAGTTTAGTTCTCTGTTGGTTGGAAGAGAGCTGAGGTAGTGCAGAACTTTCCCAACATCCCAAGTAGAGCAATACTTAGGCTTAGGAGGACGGATGTTGAAGAGGCCCTTAAAGAACCTCGTCATCAAGTGGTGTTGTCCGATTGGTGCATTGTTTACATGAGCATGTGCCGAGGAAATGGCTGACCTGTAGACATTGATGGTCCTATACTGGAGACCATCCTCTATTAGTTGATGAAGAAATTCAAGAATTTGTGCTAAAGGTGCATGAACTGGATCAAGTTGTTGTTGAAGACACCAGCGACTCCAGCGTTTCCATGAGGAGTTAAACTGTGCATTTGTGCCTTTTCGCCATGATGACAGGATAACTGAAGACACCTTTTGCGAAAGGCCTCTTGTAGCCAGCGCTTTCCTGATAGCACCCATGCGGCTAATTGTATTGCATCCTGCATTGGATGGGTTTGACCGTTGTGGCAGAGTTTGAGAAGATCTGGACGCTTTGGAAGCAACAATGGTGTTTGTGTTGTTAGCTCTAGTATCAGTGGATACCAGGGCTGTGTCTTCCACACTGGTGCTATAAGTAGCACTGTGGACTTCTCTACTCGAACTTTCTGAAGGCATCTTGAGAGCAGGGAGAACGGAGGGAACATGTAGCCTGCCAGGTTGTTCCAACTGATGGAGAATGCATCTACCCTCCATGCCAGAGGGCCTGGATGCCATGACACGAAGTTGGGGAGTTGTTTGTTCAGACGTGATGCAAACAGGTCGACTGTTGGCTGAAATTCCAGAGCTTGTAGAACGTTTCTGAAGACTTCTGGGAGTAATTGCCATTCTGTGCGATCGTTGAAATGTCTTGACATTTCGTCTGCTGAGATGTTCTCCACTCCTGGGATAAATTCTACTGTCAGTGTAATCCCTCTGTGCAGGCACCATGTCCAGATCTTGATTGCTAGGTTGGACAGTTCTTGAGAATGTGTTCCCCCTTTGTGGGTTATGTACGAAATGGCTGTCATGTTGTCTACTTGTAGACAGATGAGTAAGTTCTGTCGATGGCTCACCAATGCTTGAAGGGCATAGTACACCGACAGTAGTTCTAAATGATTGATATGCAGATTTCGTTCTACTTTGGACCATCTGCCTCCAGTCCGGATGTCTGGCATCATGCAAGCACCCCAACCTTGTAGTGACGCATCTGTTTGTAGCGTTATGTCCGGGTTCGGAATAAGAAGTGTCTGACCATTCCAACTCTTTACACAACTGATCCAGGTTTCTAGTTCTCTTTTGGATGCCTGGGATAGGAGTACTTGTGACTCGTACGAGTTGTTTTTGTGTAGTGATACAATCTTGTCTTGTTGCAAGCTTCGGTAGTACAGAGGTGCTGGGAACACTGCTTGTATGCTTGACGACAGTCGACCGATGAGCTGGGCCAATTCCCGGACTGTTAAGGTCTGAGAGTTCAAGATGTCCTGGCAGTGATTGACGATGTGGTTGACTTTCTCTGCTGGTAGAGACAGAGTCATTGTATGGGAATCGATGCAAAACCCCAGGTAAGCTAACCGTTGTACTGGATGGAGCTGTGATTTCCCCCAATTGATGAGGAAACCTAGTTGCTGTAGCAGGCTGACCGTGAGCCCAACGTTTTCTGTACACTCCCTTTCGGATTTGCCCAGGATAAGGATGTCGTCTAGGTAGAACACACATCGAATTCCCTTTTCTCGCAAGTGTGCTGCGACTGGCTTCAAGATTTTTGTAAATGTGCGAGGAGCGCTTGACAGCCCGAATGGTAGGCAAGTAAATTGGAACAGGATGTTCTGCCAAATGAAACGAAGATATTTCCGATGATCGTGATGAATTGGGATCATGAAGTAAGCGTCTTTGAGGTCGATTGTTGTCAAAAAGTCTCCCTGAGTTAGCAGATCTTTGACTAGCTTGATACCTTCCATCTTGAAGTGTTCGTACTTTACAAACTTGTTGAGCGAACGCAGATTTATAACTGGTCGAAGTTCCCCAGACTTCTTGGGAATTAGGAACAGTGAAGAAATAAACTGGCCCTCCACTGGTATTTCCACAGTGACGGCCCCTTTGTTCTGTAACTTCTGAACCTCTAGTTGAGCAATCTCTACTTGAGACTGGGAATCCATAGTTGTTACCGGCACTCTGTGCTGTAACTGGAACGGAATTGAAACAAAATCTATTTTGTGTGCAGTCACCGATTGTAGTATCCAACTGTCCTGTGTGAGGGATCTCCAAACGGGAACAAAATATTGAAGACGACTTGTCTGCAACTCTGAGCAAACTACTTTTTTGTCTTGGAATCCTCTGAACCTCGGTCAGCTCGAAATCTGCCTCGATTTGGCGCTGCAAATTTTTGAGCTCCATACTTAGACTTGTAGGTTGAGCTTTGTCTGCCTTGGTATTGGAAGGGGCGGCTGCCACGAAACTTCCGGGTCATTGCAGAGTAGTAAGGGGAGAATTTATTCCCTTTAAATGAAGAAGAAGTGGATCCTCCAGACTTGGTTACTTTAGCAGCCAGCTTGCTTGCCTTCTCTGCTTCCTCTATGTCTTTGGTCAAGTTACCTCCAAACAAAGCTTCTATAGAAGGAGAAATACGCTTGAGGCTGTCAAATCGTCTGTCCAGAAGATCATCAAAAGCATGTTGTCTAGACAAAGCCAGGCTTTGGCTCGCTGAACCAAGCAGAATGAGTGCTGATGTAACATGCTGCAACACTAAACTAGTATCAACCGACTCTGGGCATGAAGTATCCACCAAAGCATCAAACAGGTGTGTAAGAGGCAAAGCTACCTTCAGCAGATGATTGTGGGAGTCTTTCAGCTTTTCATCTTGGGTTACCAAGGAAGATCGAGCTTCCTTGAAGGAGGATTTCACCTGACTCGGCAATTCCGGGGCTTTAAAATATTTTTCCTGCTCTGTTGGGACCTGGTTGGCTTGCAGTTCCTCTCTGAAATCTTCATGTGCCAATTTGTTTGAACGGAGTTCTTCCCACCAATTAATAACCTTCTCTGTCACTGGAGTGCCCACCGTTTTGCGATGGGGGTTACGAAACTCACCGGTAGGTAAGTCGGTGTCGCCACCTGCGACGATCTCCACATCCGCGGCCGTGTCGCTGGTGGACCCAAATTCATCTCTATTTACGGGGATACCTCCAACCCCAAACGGACTCACCGACGCTGGTGGAAGTGAAAGCTGGCCCGGGGTCACCGGATTAACTTGATGTTGTTGAGCGACGTTGTTCGGCCACTGTTGAGGTCCGTTGTACCAGGAAGGTGGCCAAAATTGCAGCGGCATCGGTGGCATGGGCGCCGCCATGTTGAATGGATGCTGCCCGCTAGCGTTAAGGCCCGCCTGTGGAAGAGTCCATTGATGTCCCGGGTAAGTACATGTATCAGGCCCTTGATGGTTCGGAGGGACAACCCAAGGCGAGGTTTGTCCGTATCTACCTTGGGCTAGGTTGAACGCCCGAGGTGCTCTTGAGACCGGAGGAACCGGCTGAGGGGGTTCTGGTGTAGACTCTCCCGTACCACTGGCAGAAATTGGACAAGGCAGTCCGCTTTCTGGGTCTCCCAAATGGCGCTCGTCAGCCCGAGGCGGGGCTGGAGCGTGAGACCGTGTTCGTTCAACCCTAGGCGAGGTTGACGAAGTAGAAGGTTTGGCTGTATCTTTAGGCAGTTTATCGGTAGATTTTCCCTTCTTGGAAGACATAACTTCAAATTTCCTTAGCAAAGACTTGTAGAAATTCTGCTATCACCGCCACGTAGTACATGTATGTCGATAAAACCACGCAAAAAGTAGTGTGTACTACTGTGCATCTGTGTAAGTGTGCTAACCGTACCACGAGAAAAAAGACGTGGTTCAACGGTCGCATGATGGTCTTATACCTGGGGGGACTACAGCTAATTTGCATTTTTATGAATGAAGGAATGAACCATTTTCTTCAAAGGGGTGGTGCAAACCGTATTACAAGGAACAATAATACAGTGTGAGTCTGACGACTAGGACGAAATATAATTAAACAGTAGTGCCATAAAAGCGGCGAAACTATGATAACATTTTAGAGGGGCACAAGAGGGGTGCACCATTTGTTTTCTAGGGAGCGCTTCTGGTCAATTAAAACTGTAGTTTCGTTTGCATTTTTTCCTATAAACCAGCCGCTTATTCAGTCACTCTTGTACACCGTTTGCTATTTGTTTATAAGATGATTTCACGTGGGTTTAAATAAATAAATCTTTTTTTCTGAGTGTAAATGTAAAAAATAGTTTAAAAAACATTGAAATTACTACGTAAAAGCAAAACACATTTTAGTTTGGTATTTATCTATTTACAAAGTGAAAGTTTCAGCATTTCCTGAAACATTATTCCAATGTATATTCCTCTGGTTATGCGTGCTGATGCAAAATAAGATAAAGTACAATAAATTACTAATCTTGTATGTCACACTTTGTACTCGAAGAAACCGAAATATAACTAGACTGTTTCAGTAACTGCTCAAACGTGGATTACTTTGAATCTCTAGTACTATTACAAATTGTAAAAAGTGTTCAAATGGTTTCTGCTGGTATGCGCATACTATATAGTTTCTTTATACAAACACCATCAAATCCGGGGAATTGTTTATTACAGGACATTTCAACGAGATTTTTGTAATAAAATGACGGCAATAATAATGATAACTGTTGATTGAAGTTTTATAGCTTAAGTGTAGTCGGTTTGTAGGGTACAGTTGTGCATATAAAATTATTATTATTGTGCAAAGTATAAATGTAAAATATCACATATGAAGAGGTTACTGGTATGCTGGCTTATAGAACGTGCAGGACCCGCGTGTTCGAACATTGGAAAACGTGAAAATGTGACATTTAGTTTCATTGGGGCACTTGTTAAGTTACATAACGCAGTGCTGTATAATTATATACCATATACGCAAACATTAATATAGGATAGGCCCGTCCATAAGGCATAAGTATTGGACAATTTGCAGTGTCTTTTCCAAAATAATCGTTCCCGCCCGTTTGTCCAACCCAGGCAAGCAAGGTCGCGTCACGGTGGACAAGGTTGGTATCTACATGGAGTCGTCCAAGTTTTCAAAAGAATTTTCAAAAGAGTGTGAAGTGCACGAGTTTCCGTTTCTGCTGTGTGTTTATTGAATCAGAATATAAATGGGACCTACTGATGCGCATAGCGAGCAGGAATCATCACAGCCAGGGAGCAACATGTTTAAATGCTCTTTTAAAGCTCTACTAAGTTATTTCAGTATTGTCCCAGGCAGTCTGAAATAAGGCCAGTCCTGATCGGATCCAACCGCTCTTCTGTACAGAAGTTGTGTTTATCGAAACAAAATACTGGAAATAAAAATAAGGGAATTACGGTTGTTCACCAACTGCTCACCAACGAGAATGCAAACAGGAGGTTAGTTACCACGTTTCGACCCTACCGGAGTCTTTCTCAAAGTGTTACATGATAAACAGAAAAAATAAATAAATAACTGAAGATCAGGTTCAATCAGAAAGCTTATTGAGATTACATTGTTCATGCCAATACAATTCTTCCAGAGACTTGTTTCAATCTGCAGTCTAGACAATAGCACAAGAAGACCCCTTGCAAAAAATAAATAAATAAATAAATAAATAAATAAACAAATAAATGAATTAATAAATAAATAATAAAAAAAATAATATCCATAATAAAAATTATAATTGTTAATATTACTATTATTGTAACACTAATAATAATAAACAGTGCTTAAAGGCAAAGTATACCTTTGGTTTTTTGAACCGTACGTTTGCCTTAATGCTATATAATTGTAGATATATACCATAAAACTAACCTGTGTAAATTTCATTTCAAAAGGTGGCAGCGTTTTTGAGATATCACCAAAAATCTGGAGCGGTTGTGTTCACGCAGAAGAAGTTTCCGTCATTGGAATACACATTCTGAGAAGCGTTACGGCCATAACGCTTCTCAGATTCAAATTTTTGGGTGATAAAAAGTGATATATTTCTCCATAACTGCAGTACTTCGAAGTGAAACGTTTCTCAAAATGCATTATACTATCCAAAGCTGCTGTACTTCTTACCAAGTAAGTTTTTATTGACAAAAATTTTCAGAGTCATTACCAAACGTATGCAATGCCTTTAATTCAATTGTCGCAATCGTGCCCAATTGAAAAAAGGGGGGAAGGGGGGAAAACACAGAAATGTTTGTTGTTTTTACTATAATTTGTTTAAATGTTCGCATGTTTGTTGAATGAATGGTGTGTTTATTGGGAAAACTAGACGATTCAAGTTAATTTACTCTTCCTAAAATCAACGATACACTTTTTTTCATTACGGGTATTTCACAACATCCTCCTCCATGGAAATGTTCACAGATTGCAATATGCATCTTGAAAACAAGAAAAATTGTACAAGCATTTGAATTTTGTCTTCTAAAACCTGAAACTATAATGAACGGAGGGCCACTGTATTTGAGAACAGGGCACTTTCATTAGACAGCAATGTTGTATCGATGGGATAATTATTATTTTGTTGGTGGGTAACAAAGCAAGGCTAAGACCCGGACACTGGCTGGACACGTGAGAGCCTGCGCCCTGACGTCGTATATTTGTCTGTAAAACCACATTTTGTTCTCAAAAACCTTGTCACAATTCATCATCACATCTTCAGTTTCCGTGAGTTTATCACTTATTGCCGTATGTATATAACCCATTAACAATTTTACACCAAGATGCACACCGCAACAATGATCTTATATTAAGTCACGCTGCCTTTGTGCTCCTTGTATTAAAAATAGCTGCGATGACACGGTCATTTACATTTATAAATACAACGTATTACTGCTTTCTCAGAGGTTGCCACAGTATGTTATTAGATTCAAGTTGCCATCAGCGGCATATGGTACATCAATTACAATGTTCTTCACCAGGAACCGTACCAAGAACATTTTATGGTAATTGCATTTGAATAATATAAGAACAGTGGTGAATGGATTTTAAATTATGGCATTGAAATGTTATTGCTTTTTTTTTTTTTACATCTTGAGAAGTGATACCGACTGTGTTTATCTCCAGTGGAGAAAAGCATTCTAATTGACCACGTGAAGGGTAGAGTTGACTGTCCTCTGAGCTCTGAGACTCCGGCATATACTTCCAGGGCCGTTATCTTAATGATCGCCATCTTGTGTTCCTCCTCGTCCACGCATCATCAACCAATCTGAGGCTGGAAAGGACGATAGTCTGGTGTTCTTATGAAGTAAAGAATAGAACCGCACCGGTCACTGTTTAAACTGGCAGTTTGGCAAAGGGGGCACATCCCATATTTACGATAGTTCATTACTACAAAGAGTAAGACTATAATTTGCTGACACACATCAGTTTACATAATAATGTTGAAGGAATAGTCAGTCTCTCTTTGTCGTTGGACATACTTTGCCTTCCGAGGACATATTTTAAATGAGTTCCTGCCCACTGCCAATAAAAGGTTCTTGGAAGTTATTGTAATAAGAGTACAAGGACTTCGTCTAAACTTTAACTAACATTTGAAAGAAAAAAAACAAGAAAAATAAAATAAAATAAATAAACAAACAAATAAAAACAGAGGGAAAATGAAAAACAAACGAGCTCAACAAACTTATCGTGTTTTACTGCAGACGAGGTAGATACAAAAGTTAATGATTAAAAATAAATAAATAGATAAAAAATAACAAACATTTGACAATAAATAAACAAATAAACAGATAGTAGCAAAGGAAAAATAAAAAAATAAACAAGCTAAACAAACCTATCATGTGTTTCACCGAAGACGAGGTACATACACAAGTTTATGATTTAAAAAATAAATAAAAAACAAACAAATGACCATAAATAAACAAATAAATAGATAAATAAATAATAACAGAGGGGAAACAAAGGAAAATAAACAAGCCAAACAAACTCATATAAAGTACATATAAAGTTTATGATTTAAAACATATATATTTATAATTATATTATTTTGTGTGATTTTGACTAAGTCCAGGTATTTCAAACCGTCGGAAACTTGACTTAGGCCTATTGACTCAATCCACGTGACGTCGTTACCACAATATTCTTGCTTGCGCCATTTTGTGAGTCAATGTTATAACACAGTGTAGTGCGAATTTAGGCGACGCATCGTTTATCAAAATGGTTGCCGGTTCTTGGCACAGTCGCCTCGTGCGACGTGCGTGCATGGGGTCATCAAAGGGATGTTTGAAGCCGGTATTGCCGCGTTGTTGCTGATGTACTGTCGAGCTCACTTTGAAGTCTTAACCGCGAGGTGCTCGACATTTGAACGAACCTGATATTCTGAGGTGCATTTCCTGCACGTAAAAGTTTTCGTTCAGCGGTACCGGGGTACACGGGTTTGTATGATTTTATTTTAGGACGAGTAAATCGATTCCTATTTTCTGGTTGTCTTAGAAACACAACACCCAACCCACCTGTGGCAATTTTAACCAACAGGGTGATCCCGTTTGTTTTATGTCCAAAATGCCATCCGTTCGACTTTTGACAGCGATACAGACGGAGATATTTCTCTGGAGGATTGGTACCAGTGAATCAGTGAGCATTCGGATTGAAGCATTTTTTTTTGTTTCTCTCGAAACTACCAGTACTGTTCTTTTTATTTCAGAAAATACCCCTCCTCTGTTCGAATACCTTGGTATAGAATCATTTCATTCCACCCAATCTTGTTTAGCTGTCAGCCAAGGTGACTTTTTATTTATTTATTTATTTATTTATCCATATTTTTTTTTACATTAAATCTCTTGACAACACTTTATTACGAGCAGAGGCCACCCAGGGAAGGGGGGGGGGGGCTGCCATCGAAAAAGTTGTTCGCTCCCAAACCTTGCTCATTTTTAAACAATATAAAATCGACAATACAGAGTATAAAGAAAATCAAAAAGCTATGTTAAAAGAAGTAGCAGAAAATGACAAGTAAAATATTATGATAAAATAAGCAGAACTCAGCAGTACTGCAAACTGTCCAAGCAAAACACAAGTTGTGAACAAGGCAAACCGTGAAATTATAAAACAAACAAAAACAATAAATAAATAAATAAAAATACACTAAAGGCAATGAAAATAGTTTTAGAAAAACTGACATCAAACAGAATGTGCCCCCTCAATCCGTACACATTTAAAACAATTGATAATGTTGATAAAGTTATTGATGATGCTGAAATTGATAATGCTGAATACGAACCTTGCAATTTACTGCAAAACATACTTGATTTTAAATTCAAATTAAGTGGGAAGCGAGTACTATGTATAACCTCCAAATTCTTGTTGTCTCTGCTCATAATAAATGCACATGTAAATTGATGAAAGTTTCACCTTGGCCTCCCATACCAATAGCAGTTTTGAATATGCAAATTATTGTAGTGGCAATTAGTGATATTTCCTCTAGTAATACACATGTATTCTTGCTCAAAACTAGCCTTGTTTCCTCTGTGTCCACTCAAGTGTGTCTCATATTAGTTGCAAAATTTCCGCTGGTAGTTTTATAAGCCCCTAATTACTGGTAAACTTGAACTCCAATCGTTCCTAATGGATCCTGGTTATGCCACTGAGTATCAGCCTTCAAACTTGTTTGGTGAGGTTTCTGGCATGGTTCGGCGTGCAGTTAAATAGCCACGGATACCAGTTCGGCTCAGTTCGTGCACTTCGTGCGACGCAGTATCCGGTCTAAGTAAGCGTGTTTTAACTGCTGGAACACGACGTGTCCCTTCATCGCTGTGCCGTACATATTTAGGCTGTAGTTATTACGTGGTCATGTTGATATTATTGTCGATAAAAACAAAAACAAAACCAAATGTTGCAAACTAGTAGGCATTTTATTATTCAATAGAAATTTAACTGCGGGCTCATTCAGAAAGAAATGTGCGCATAACAGGGCGGTGTTGGCCAATACTCAAACATAAACTCCTATAGGCCTACTTTACATTAAGCGTCTTGCTCTTTGTATAACGAAAACATTGACTCTTACTAGAATTCATTTTGCAATTGAGTTATCACATTGTAATACTGTGACCCATATTAATCATGTATACTTATGTAGCGTTACGAGAGTCAAGTAATTAGCTACCCCACATTACTTTCAAACGGACAATTCTGATGGACCCAATCTTGGAAAATTAACAAGTACGGGAAGGTGAGGCAGGCCTGCAGAGAGGACAACACGCCGGCTAAAGGCTGCTTGTCAGTTCCATTTTCTCACGCTCGATTTCAGGAGTCTGAGCAAATTAGTCCATCTCTCTGCTGACCAAGCAAGGGTCATTAGGCACATGAAGCGGTACTAATATGATAGCGGGAATCCCCCCTCCACTCGGTGATCAGGAAACGCACGAGTTTGCCTCGAAAAAAAAAAGAAGAAATTCCACACTTGACTTGATAATGCAAACAGTGGATGGACAGGCCGACCAATTAACTTCTAATGGCATGGCGATAGCTTTGCGTCTCCGATCACATCCAGATGGGGCTATATTATGCCCAAAACTTTCTATGAGGCAGTGAGTAAAGTTAGATATCATATCCCCTTTATCGTTTCTCATGTTGCGCGTTAGAAAGCGCAAAATAAGGCGCAAACAAAGGCAGTGCGAAGTTTGCCAAATATCGTCACTGTTCCCACGAAGTGCAAAAAAACTCAGTTTTGACACAAACGTTCATTCCGAGATAATCACGTTTGAAGTTATACACTTTTTGAAATCGCGTTTTTTTATTTCTTTGTGGTCGCAAACTTTAACAAAAATGAACTTGCCGAAAAACTTGAGACCTATACTTGACAAAGGTATCGTTGCTTTTACAAAGTTTTTGTTAAATAAAGAGTTATTAGTTTAGAAAAGTTGTTTGTACTTCTTGATAATACTAAAATTGGAGGTTGTCGTTAATGTGTGTACAAAACATTAATTGTGTTCAGTGTAATGGACAAAGTTTTTTGCACTTCGTGAAAACACAACGCGCTGGATGCCTAACTTTTTTTCGCAGTTTGTGTGTACAATGTTAACGTACATGCAAACTTTTTTTTACGCTTCGTGGGAACATCGCACATCGTACATTGGCATTTTGCCAAAATGGAAAACACAGCGTAATCGTTCCCTTATTGATAACTGCCATTCATACCGTTGTACACAATTACAGCACAATCCCTGGGAATGAGAATATTTTTGCACTTCGTGAAAACGCAAATAGCACAGCCATAAGGTTTTTTTAATCTGCTTATTATGTTACCTAGGAAACCAAACACTTTTAAGATTTATAACTTTGTCAGAAGGTATTTAGTGACCATGTGCATTAACAGTATGGAAAAAAAACTGTTGAAAATGTGTTGATTTTCGAGTTTTTTTGCACTTCGTGGGAACAGTGACGATATCTTCCAGAGTAGTTTCAAATAAAGTCTATTGTTCGCATGCCTCTTTATTATCAATCTGACATGAAACGAAAGAATACAAATGTTTGAAGAGTATTAATAGAACAGCCGTTTAGCTATTGAATATTGTTGTCGCGTTGTGCCGTTAGATATGGCGAGAGGACGGCGGCACATGTGCCGTCTGTCTGTACGACGCATCTCTCCCGGCCTCTCTGTCGTGATTATCATTGAAGTTTACCGCGAATTCCTGACGTCACAGCCACATCCAACGACCATTATAAATGAGCGGGACCGCTCTGGCTTAGACTGCTTCGAGTAGTTTTTGAAACGAGCATTCTTAGTATACGAGGCTTCAGGCAAGAAAGATTGGGCTGAAGCCGGAGCCAAAGCCAAAGTTGAGTTCTCGAAAACAGCAGCTAGTATTAGAATTGATTGTGGCCCGCTGCACTATATAAAACGTGTTAAAAATTTAATTCACAAACTGCCTCTTTACCAAATGTGTTATTTTCTACGTTCCTAGATTGAGTTGCGTACGCTTTTCGCGCCAGCAGGCAGCCAAGGCTAGGCTATGTGACTCTCATATCATCGAATAACATCGTCCATTGAAAGGATCAAAATTGGTACATCACTGCACTCAGCAACGGAAAGACACCGTTGAAAAAAAATAAGCAAATACCATGTATAGTAAGAGACACAATATTCAAAACACTAAATTTAAAAAACAGGTGGGGGCTTCATAAAAAACTAAAACACCATAATGGACACGAAGGACTATATGAATTGCATGGGGGTAACCGATTGAAAAAACCGCAATGATATACACATGTAGCTGACCGCACTCACTCAGAAACGAGTCTAAGCGTCACTTATTGCCTACAGCCAATGAAGACGGCTAGAAATGAAGGTTGATGGATTGTTCTTCAACATTTATGAGCACGACTCGAATAATTTCATGAAAATCGTATTATATTGATGTGTAAATGTTTGAAAGACTAGAAACAGTAATGTTAATCGAGGTGTAAATCATTTTAAAGTGTTGGTAGCCATTTTTGATTAAAGTTTGACTACTCACTCGTGGTGGTAAATGGTATCCATAAATATCTGCCTGGAGTTCAAACTTTTAAACCTTTATTAGATACTGGCTACGCCTCTGAATCTCCTCTCGGACAAACACATATTATTGTGTTAAATGGGAAATTTGGGGGAAACCTGTGCTTGCCTGTGTTTGCTTTATCGTACACCCTAAAAACGGATTGGTTAAAAACAACCAAGATGTTGGTAGATGTGTGTCCGACCAAGCTTATTGGTTAATCTAACCAAGATATTGGTTGGATTTAACCAAAATGTTGATAAGTTTACAAAGATTTGTTGTTAAATTACCCATTATATTGGTTAAATTGACCAGTAAGCTTGGTTGGACACATATCTACCAATACATTGGTTGTTTTAACCAATCTGTTTTTAGGGTGTAGGACAAACAATCGTCCATATTATATGGGGACATTCATTCGCATCGGCGGAATATAATGCTGAAGGGGACTGTCCAACTCTATATCTTGTTTATTTCCAACGCGTTCGGCAATATGATATTATTATTGTTGATGTTATTATTATTATTATTATTATTATTATTATTATTATTATTATTATTATTATTATTGGGTTTTGTTGTTGTTTTTTATTTATATATTTTGCACGTCAGTCCATGACTTGGTCCGTCGCCACATCTTCCCAGCTTTTCATATACTGGGTAGCACTGATCAGCCTAGTAGACTAGCTTTGATTGAACGCTAACTGCCTTCTCTCTAATATCCTCCACTACTTTCCATTCCTTAGCTTTATAAAAGTCGTAATAAGTTACAAAAGCAAAACATAAATGCAAAAGGACAAGTGGCAATTATAGATAAAAGCATATTATTATACACTACGACATTTCCCACAAACGAGGTCTTCGATGACGTCATTCCCCCTGCTGGCTTCTTAAAACCAATATCAATCTACTATTTAAACGCTGTGTAACCCCCTTTAAAAGTTCCAACTGCATTCCCAGGGAACCATTTTAACCTCGATCCGAAACGTTTATGTTAAAAGCCTGCGGCGATTTAGGTACATGCTTTATCACGGCTCCAGATAACTGCAGAAAGAGTACACCGCACCCTAATTAACCTCATTCAAAATGTCACTTGTCTGGTTTTGCGTGAAGTGGGCAATTTCACCAACAACAACGGCGGCAACTATGATAGCGAGCTCGTTTGTTTTTTTCCCTTCGCTCTTCAGTGAGCTCATTTAGCACTCCAGCTGGAGAGTTGTTGTTCTTAAGTACCCTGGTATTGGACTTTCTACAACAATTACCACAACATTGTTTTGTTTTTCATTTCCTGTTCTCATAAAAACCAAACTTACACATGAGGTGGTTTTGATTAGAAACTCCAGTGTTTTCTTTTTACTTGAAATGAAACACCATGCCCGCAAATACGGCTCTTGAAAAACACGTCTTGTTTTGTTTTCATAAAATGCACGCAGCTTCAGCTGGTACAGTGTCTTTAATTTCCTTTACATCTCTCGCGCAAGGCTTATTCATCCAAAAATGTCGACACAATATTAATAATCCTCGCTGCATAACCATCCCGTTTCCCCTTAAACAATGCACAACGGGCGAGTTAATACATTATCGGCAGAACAAAGTAAATGCGGCATTTCTTGTTGTTTCCACGAAATTAATACACAAAGCATCAATGTGTTTTCAATTTCATCTACACAGCTCGCGTGCAAAGTTTACTCCCCCTATTGTCCTATACATATGAAGAAGACGTACTAAACCATCGGGCGCCATTTTGAACAAAGCACCATGGGTAAGTTTAGCACCGAGATCGATAATCAATACCAGCTGCATGTATGACTTGACAGATATCGACCCCGTGTGTTATATTTATAGAAATGCCCTCGAGCTGTACATTCAATTAACAACCGTGCGTAGCCGTGTTAGGTCACATTAGATTTAGCGCAACTGTAAATTATGGGTTGTGACTCATGAATTCCGTGAAGGAAAACAATTACGAATTCTTACACTTGGCGTAAATTATTACACAGTGGGTGATCACACGTCCAATCTGGCTTAAAACATGTTGTGAATTGGAACAATAACATTTCGCTTGATGTCATCCATTGTTGTTTTGTTTATTACTTATTCAATCATCAATTTCTGGTTAGAGTTGTCTCACCAACGTTCGAAGACCGCGTCGCACGACCGTTGCGTCGGTGTTTTCACTGTAACAGCTTGTTTGAAAAGGATAATTTTAAGATAAGAAACATCTTCACAAACTTGATCCAGCAATTTTCTGTAAACCAAAGCCTTATATTTCTTCGTAAAGGTTTGTTTAATTGTTGTAAGCCCTGCGTGGCACGACTGTGTGGAAGATTCTCCACACAAAAATGAATATTCATGTTTGTTTTACCTTCCACGTCACCTCACGCTAAGAAACTCCTGATTGCCATTGGTTGAATGCAACCCTAAGACCTGTTAAGGCATGTTATGCACTTAACCCGTTGAGATTGTGCCTTTGTTTATGTGCGGGATGTCATAGGTCAAATAGCTATAGTGTGACCATAATCATGTCACAGTGTGGGTTGAACAATACGGGGACATGGTGGGGATAATGGTGGTGGTGGTGGTGGTGGTGGTGGTGGTGGGGAGCAAAATACGCTAATTAGATGAATTGCTAACCTTCCACACAGGTATGCCTTGAAGTATGTTAAGTATGTTTAATTAATTTATTTATTGATGTATTCATATTTATTTTATTTTTTTGTATTTGTGTTTATATATATATTTTTATACGATCGGTTATATTTTTAGAAAACCACCTCAGATGATGTTGATAACGGTTACTCAACAGGATAAATGACTCAAATAATAATATTAGTCGATTTTTTTACTATTATTATTATTATTATTAATATTAACTGCTCAACTGATAGAGACGCGGGGAGGGTGGCTAAATTCTTGGCACAACTTTGGACGATATTAATGTTACTGATCCAGGAGTAGTAAGTGATGTAATTTTCTTTGACTGAACGTGAAGCCTAGTTTTTTTTTTTTACAAATATTGTATTACTGTTAAATACTGCGTTTTCTTCTCTGTCTTCATCCTTCAAATTTCAAGGTCCATTTAACGGACAGCGAGTGTTTACAGACTGCTTGACTTTACTACTTGACGGAGACCCATTCTCATATTGACCCATCAATCAAGTACAATCCAACTGACTAACAGGTCTCCCCTCTGCGCACATTAAACCCTGGATATACTGTACTTTAAAGGAATGGTTTGCGGCAATGGTTATGTATTCAACCGTCTGAATTTATACTAACGCATCTTGTCCCACTAAGAGTGTGGAAGTTGAGAAGGCTCAAACTAAACCCCAAATTGGCAGTTTATATATGACTTCTTCTCCACGGGTATTACACACGGACACTCCTCGAGACCGACCTGAGAAGATTTGTCTGAGGTCTTCCATCAACGAAGCCAAAGACCATCCTTGGCATTCGTTGCTGCGATCACATCAACAAAGCACCCAAGGCACCAAACTTCCCATTGGAGACCTAGGTTGTCACTCAGAGACGCTCTTTTCGGCTACATTGCTGACAACACCCCGACAAAGAAGGCACTAGACCTGGACATGGACATTAACTGCACAGGCAAAATCCCCCGGCACCTGGATGGTCAAGACCCAGAGGCCGTCTAAGAACATCTAGGGTCAAGCAACTGGGGTAGGCTCTGCAACCAAGCTACTACCTGCGGACATATGAGTGACCATGTAACTTCTGTTTACATAAAGATTGACCTTGTACATTCCAGGGCCTTTCTGGCAGGCGAGATACTACACTGGTCATATTATTGGAAAATTTACATTTTGTGTCATAATTACCACATTATATCCAAGACTAACAAAAATACACCTGACCAAGTTATGAGATATGCCCCTTTTTCTTTATCAAAAGTTCATGAAAATCAGACAGTGCAATCTCTATGACATAATGAAGTCTGATGTGATGTCACAGGTTATAATGTGGTCTATGCAACTGATCATAAGACTTATTGTAAGATATACATTTTTCGGTAGTTGTCGTAACTGGTAGCTTTTGAACATTGTTTCTTCTTTTCGACAATAACAGCGCGAGTGTGTCAAAAAAAAGCTGAGTTGATTAAAAGTACTCCACCAAAACCCACTACCAACACCTCGATTCATTATCAAGGTCATAATACGGCAAATAAATGAACCACAACTAAGGTTT
The DNA here is from genome assembly GCA_911728455.2 of Marthasterias glacialis. Classification (NCBI taxonomy): domain Eukaryota; kingdom Metazoa; phylum Echinodermata; class Asteroidea; order Forcipulatida; family Asteriidae; genus Marthasterias; species Marthasterias glacialis. Next base: position 20,627,827 of record OU452224.1, read on the forward strand.
AGTTTACAAGCAACCTTGTCAGAACCAATCCAAAGCCTACTCAATTTATGACGTTGCAATCCCAGAATGCCTAATAATAATATGAATTCACAAAAGATCAGCATCAATATTAAAGACTTGTTTATTACCCAATTAAAAACTAGCCATGCATCTCCAATGGCAATTAAAACAAAACTTAACGACCGTCGGACAGTGTATGATACTGTGAGGCACGGATGGAAAGTACATTACCGAGGTCTAGTTTTATGTTTTTAAACAACTTTGTGACGTCAAAGCCGGAGTTTAATGAACACATGATTTTTTTTCCTTCTTTTTTTGTATTTTATTTTTTTTCTTTTTTTTTTATTAATCCTCCTCACCTCTCCCCCTCCCTCTTTCCCTCGCTAATTTAAATAAAACTAAGGATCTCGGCAATTAGTATTTTCCCCTCCAATTTAAAGGCTTGCGTAATGCATGATTAAATGAAATCATTTACAGAGTGCAAAATCCATTTCCTTTTTAAACTAGACGTTAAAGGCGCACCAAAAAGTATGGGAAATAAAAATTGTAAAACAACAAAACAAAAATGGGGTTGTGCCGATATCCGGATGACGGTACGTTATAATTATATTAAATTATTTAAAAACGTATGAGGGGTTACAAATCAATAATACATAACTATATTTAAAAAAATAATAATAATAAATCGAGAGAGAGGGGAAAATACACACACTGAAAGATGGTATAATGTTGCATAAATATGGCTAAAGATAACTGAATAAAATTTAAAAAGTACCTCAGTTATGAACAAAGACGACCTGCAAGCTTATAAATATATAGCGAATTACAGTTTTAACAGGTTTTTGATCGAGGCAAAAGTGGATGTAGAAGTTAACCTCCATAGGCAAAATGAAACCAGCAGTGGTGCAGAAAGGTGTTTGACTATACGTGCCTGGCCATAACAAGATAGTAAGATAAAGTCTATATTTAAGATAAAGGCGTGATCCATACTAAGCCAGTGATCGCTGGGAGGGGCGAACGGAAGCGTTTGAAAATGAGCAGCAACTACAACCATCAACACATCCTGGTATAAATTGAATAAGGGCACAACAATGTATTTGAAATGTTTAAAAAATTACATATTTAAAATTAGCAAATAAGTAAATGAATAGCCGACATTTCATTTAGTTGGATTATTTATCAAAGGTTAAGTATAGATACAAAAGCACACAGTGTATTAGGTAAACAAAAAGAAGAAAGTCCCAAAATGAACAGAGCCAGTTCAGTTTGAATAGCTTGAGCAAGCTGATTCAAACTACAGTCATTATTGCAGTTCATTGTACTTTGATTCTTGGTTCCAGTCATATGAACACATATATCAAGTGCATATTAATTAGGAAGTAAACTTCTGGACAGCAAAGCCGGTAGACCATACATACTGAAATACAATTTACAGTATTGTAAATATGGGAGTTTTATTATATTCGTTTGACTTTTTTTTCCAGACATCATGTTTTTTAGACATCATGTTTGACATCATGATACGGTAACAGTGTACGCTACAATTATGTTAAATTATTTAAAAACGTATGATGGGGTACAGATCGATAATACAATAACTATATAAAAATAAAATATAAACAATTGAGAGAGAGAGAAAGAGAATAAAATACACACAATAAAAGATGTGATAATGTTGCATAAATATGGCTAAAGATCACTTAAGACAGCTAAAAGGAAGAATAAAATTAATTTAACTAGAAAGCCAAAAAAAAAGTTCAAACTATAAAGGATAAGTTTTCAAAAAAAAAAAATATAATTTAAAAAGTACCTCAGTTATGAACAAAGACAACCTGCAAGTTAACAAATACATAGCGAATTAATTTTTTAAGAGGTTTTTGATTGAGGCAAAAGTGGATGTAGAAGTTAACCTCCATAGGCAAAATGAAACCATCAGTGGTGCGGAAAGGTGTTTGACTATACGTGCCTGGCCATAACAAGATAGTAAGATAAAGTCTATACTCAAAATAAATCCGTGATCCTTACTAAGCCAGTGATCGCTTGGAGGGGCAAACGGAAGCGTATCAGCCGGCTCGTTTGCACTGCAAGTACGATAATTGTATGCAAACTCCATCACTTGATGATTTGTATCTCTCTCGGGTTAGAGACAAGGGCTCACTCTATTGCCGCCGACAAGTTTCATCTAGAACGCGACTTCTTTTCAGCCCATGCGGTCCAGGAACCGATATCGATCAATTAAATCTTGTCCAACTCGTACAGTGCAGAGTTTGTGTCTGACAACAGTCCGTATTTTTAAGGATTGTAATTTAAAATAGGTCTTTAACTTGACTGCCCAGCAGTCTTTACAATGGCTTGCTAGTTGTTGTTGTTGTTGTTGTTGTTGTTTCGTTATTTTTATTTATTTATTTATTTATTTATATATCAATTCTGGGGGCTGTTATTTATATTGTTGTACCTACTCATTTTTGAAATAATTATGGTGTTTTTATAAAATGTTTGTCTCTGTGTAACTGTAATATACACGCGATTTTTAGTGGTTATTTGTTGGTGTTTTTTATTTATTTATTATTATTTTTTTATCTTTCTATTTATTTTTTTTAATTTTTAAACACGCAACACCATGATGCATTTCACTGAATATATCATGATTCCCAAAAGATTCCCTGACGACTTTTGTTAAAAATCTTAGGTCAGGCATCATCCAAAGCTAAACATAGATTATGACGCAATATATATAAATATTCATTGCTTGTCACCAAAGGTGGACGATGCCATTGGATAATAATCGGAGCGCTGATTACGGGCTTTGTTTACTTTCAAAAGGATTGGAATACTCAAAGTTTGTAAAAATGTTACAAATATATCCAAATGTAGTGTCGAATTTGTTTTGGAAAAAAAAAGAAATGAAAAAAGAATAATGGAATGTGTTTGCAAAATGTTTGAGTTTGTATCCACAAAAGAAATGTCTGACCATCAACGACACCGTCCAAATGTTGACGAGTTCGGAGCGTTTTGGATATTTTTTGGAAAAGGAGGAACTCCTCCTTTCTTTTGTCACGTGACTTTTGGGTGATACCGGACCCTAAAATCGACAGAGAATAGTCGGAGATTTTGGGGTCTGGGAACCAGACTAAATATATTATTTGTGACAATGAAGCTTCTAATCTAAGTTAATTTACGGCAACTTAAGGTGACACACATTAACCATAAAAAATTACGATCTTTAATGCCTAAACTATATTTGAAATGTAGTAACTAGTATCGTGCTTCTCTCCTTTGGAGACGAAACTATGATTGCTGTGGTTAAATTTGTGCGGTTGATTGCCAATCCCATAAACGGTTCATTTAAGAAGGAACGAATTTTACGGTGATTGTTTGGCACCTATGGTGTCAGGTTAATCAACGTAAGGTTACGAAATTGTCTGTCTAGAGTTCATGGGAGCATTGGGACTGGAGGGATGAAACACTTAATAAGCTTACCCCTGTCAAAACAGTCTCTCCGTCTTTCTATGGACGTGCAACATGGCCTCCGAGCTTTGGCAGGCTTTTCTCCCGTTCAATTGTCATTTTCGCAATTTCGTCTCGTCCTTGCCACACATCTGAAGGTGAAGTTTGAAGGCCGTGTCAGTACGCAGACTATCTGGGAAGCTTGATGGGTCTGGCTTGATACAGTCGTTGCTGTGATCTAGATTGACCTCCGTTGGTTGTGCTCTTGAGGTAACAACAACGCTCGTTCTGCCGTGCTTTTCTTATTCTTTGCAGGCGGTGATGTGGATCTGAACCCTGGCCCATTGTTATGTGGTATGTGTGTTAAACCTGTGAAATCAAACCAACGGGACTGGTGTGTATTTTTTTTTTTTTTTAATATATTATTACTTTTTTATAATTAGTTCTGGTTGTGAAGTCAAGGATTTAAAAAAAGTAAACTTAATCACTATACCAGCCAAGAACCCCATGGAGAGAAGACAAGGAAGGAAGTTTCAGTTTTAATGTGGGAGGAAAACCCCGGAGAAGTAACCCTATCAGGACCGGGCTTTTTTAATGGGAACAGGGGAGGGTCACATAGTGCCCCCCCCCCACCCCCCGCTCCCCGTCCTCCGTCTTTTTCAAAGTTCTTTATCCTCTTTGCTTCTTAGTTCTGACAATAGTGACAGCTTAATTTTTGAGGATTCCTGGTCATCTCGTCGAAATGGAGGTTGGAGTTCTTTTTTTTTTAACAAGGTTCAAGGCTGATTTCAAAGTTAATTTTGATTAATTATTCCAATCCCTTATTATTATTCAGTTTTATTTTATTTGTTTTTACTAGTTCAACTGATTCTTTCTTATTGTATAAAATCAAAATTATTTTTTATTGCCAACCAGATGAATTGTAATTATGTGGTTAGTGTTAACAGGTGTCCAGATTTACACTTTTTGATGATAGTTTTGTATCTACTCGACAGCCCCAGCTGTGCAACTTATATATTTTGTAATGCATAAGGATTGAAAATAATAACCACAAAAAACGAATGCGCTGCAATTGCAATCCAACTTAGCATAGGGTGTGTTCGTAGTGAGGGGAAAGGGCTTCTTTTTTTTTTAACTGCCTACAAAGAGTGGCCTAATCATGCTTTTCGTAACATCAAACTGAACATTATTCCTGCTTTTTCAACTAGTATATATTTAAAACTGACTTGTAAGCTATTAATAACGCCTACAAGATTGATATTCATATTATAAATTTATGGGCTGCGTCAAAATGTGTGTTAGTTAAAGTGATATTACATTGTTGATGGAAATGTTTTAAACGCAAACCGATGAACTATACAAACAAGAGTCAATGAGTATAGACGCGTAGGTCATATTTCAGTTCGTTATGCACCTTCAGAAGACGATTCGCCTGACACTTTTATTATTATTGTTGTTTTAATATTTGTATATATAGGCCTATATATATTTATATCCATTTCTTTAGAATTAATGCACTGCTCTCAGTAAGTTTTTCAACATTCGATCATTATTCATTTTCACAGAAATCAATTTAAATTTTGATTTATTAGTTTCCATTATCCTTTTATTTTCTTCTTTCTTTTGTTTTTATATGTGTGTTTTTTTTTTATTATTATCATTTTTTTTTTATTATATACGGAGAATGTAAAACAGGTTTCAGAACAATGTAGGAACTTGCCTAGTTTTTGTTCGTTTTTCTTTGTGATGATTTTGATTAGTGAAATCGTCTTGGCTGGGCGTTGATGTGTGTCATGCTGACGCTGTGCAGCTGTTTGCGATATGTCGGAATCCCTGACTGCTCTGTCACGGCCCGTGTATCCTTAACCTGCCTAATGCACCCGTGCTCAAACTCGAGGCATATTTTCATATTTTTGGGGATTACTGCTTAATCTCTGGACCGATTTCGCTGATTTTTTTTCCAACTTACCTTGGGTCACACTTGTGAAGTATGCATATGCATTATCCACCCTGAGTTCGTTCACCGGTCAAACCAGCCCTTACAAAACTTGCCATCAGCCAAGCCCCATTTGTTTGTGCACAAACTTTGTATCCCTTTGTCTTGCCACACATTTTTGGTAAATCAGTCATGAACCAATGTGTAAATTGCCAAAATGCTTCAATCTTTGCTGTGTGGGTCCAGGGAAGTTCCATTCATCTGGTCAGTCCATTAGAAAAAGGACTGTGTCCCCAAACACCGTTATTACCCGTAATATAAAAGTGCCTCTTGCATGAACCACTGTGCGTCCCGGGCACTAAGTGTGTTTAGTGCAGATCGCAAGGTTTTAAGCATCACATAATACCCTAATATTGATATTGATTCGTCAGGTAGGACGTTAAGTCAGGGGTTCTATGTACAGATTAATTGTTGTTCAGTTTGGAAACTACACAATAACGTATAATGAAATAGTAGTAATAACAAAGACTAGATAATCACATTGAATGATAACTATTGATTTCATAATTTATTTATTTTATTACACATCCAACAGCACAAGTAGCTCCAATGACAGGATCGGTAGGAAACGAGAAGAAATGTTCAGTTTTTGAGGTGGAAGGAAAACCCCCAATGCAAGGCTCTGGTCTGAGGTCGGGGCCGAACTGGGGTCCACAGAAGTGAAAGGCTGGGAAAGAATCCACTGAGCCAGCCTCATCCCCCTAGATATCCAAAATATATCACGATATATCCAAAATATATCATAAAATATATCATGATATATCCAAAATATATCATAAAATATATCATGATATATCCTAAATATGTCATGATTATTCTAAATATATCATGATATATCCTAAATATATCATGACATATCATGACTGATATAATCAAAGTTATAGATAATTCCTTCATGCAAACCATTCCAAATCAAATGAAACAATATTACTCACAAGGCATTATAATCTTGATAAGAGCGCTCGTATTACGGACTCTTTGAAACCCGTATCAACTCAACCTATACTATTCAGACAGCTCTAATTTTTGAAGACAAACGACCAATAAATAACCCTACTGCCAGACGATGACGTCCATCCAGATTGTGGGATTTGTATTTGTCACACTGATTCTCGCTTTGTCAATATTTCATCACACAGTGGGCCATAAAACACTAGCTGTGTGGTGCGCAGTTCTATCACACGATCGTACAAAACAACCGGACTTTTTTTGTGAACTCGGTCATAATTTCCCACGGTTTTCCCCATAAATATGTTGAGTGGTTATGGTTCGCTGCTCTGCTTGACAAAAAAGACAGAATACTGTGACGTTAAAGAGGTGATTTCACTGATATTCAAAACAAAAATATACTTCACTCTATGACTAAAGTTAGTCAAAACAGCATTAATTAAAGTAGTCATTTTAGACCATTTTTGACAATTTTTTGTTAAAATGTGGTCTCAAATGAATAACTATCGCTGTTTTGACTAAGTTAGTTATTAGAGTGTTGTTTCTTTCCTTAAAAAAGAACATATAAAGAAATACAAATTTAAATGCCTCCTTGTTTGAGAAAGCAGCATTTATTGAATAACTTTGAAGTCCTAATATAATAAGTATTCCCATTTAGATTACACGTCTAATACATTGAATTTGACTAACCAAGTGAAGCACAAAACTGTTTCAATAGTTGTTAAATTTGCATCGGGGATATAAAGACTATTGTTTTGTGTTTTACCCCTACACCGATGTGTTAAGCACACATCGATGTATGGGTAAAGCACATCAAAGTGGGAAATAAATACTGATCGATCTATTTAGACAAAAATACCGGATAGATAAGTATCCAGGAAAATGTATTTGTTTGAATCTAAAACCTCACTTTTTTATTATATGCAATTCGCCCATCACAAGGCCCAAATGCCACTTGTGGGCTACTTGTGGGCTACTTGTGGGCTAATTGTGGGCCACTTGTGGGCTACTTTTTGAAGGGATAGAAACCTGCCCCAATGCGCAGAATCAAGACAAAACGCGTCTTTTCACAGCTCAGCTAAGAACAGGGAGGGGTAAATGAATCCGTTGCGAGACAATTTTAACTGCCTCTTCACTGATTAGAAAGTTCAAGTCAGCGCCAATCCTACGTGGAAATAGTCCCCTTTGAAATACTGTCCAAATCCATAAATCAAAATCAATTCGAGAGTGTCATAACATCAACCGTTTTTAGTTGCTTTCACACCACCACAAAAGAATTTGATGAAATGTCCTACAGGTTTGCTGCGTGGTGTGGTTTATTGAAAAATACAGTGTGGGAGTGGATTTTCTTCTAAGAAAAGGAAAGTGTATTTTCCCTTGGAACGAATAAATGTCTGGGGAATCACTGATTACAGTGGCTTTTGTAAAATGTTTTCTTCACAAAGATCTCCATCGGCAAGACTGTTGGCAACAGTCTACTGGCACACTCGGGAATTCATTTTGTCCGGTAGTGCTTACAATCGGCTTTCCTGGTCATTTTCGGCAAATAAGCGTCCAATTTAAACGTTTCGTTATTCAGTCTATTTCGAGCGAAATTGAAAAGCTCTTCAATCCAGTCATTCAAGTTCACTAATAGTGTAAGCAATCCTTTGCGTCATGCGGTTTAAAAAGACAACCATTCAAATAAATAATCCAATCGAAACGGCATTCAAATTCGCAGTATAGCTTTTGCGACAATCCGTACTCGCGCCTACTCCATCCAGTTGACTGCTGATTTCGCATGGCCCAAAAGAACTTCTTTGACTTGAATAAGTTTACTCGAATAAATATACATTTGCATGCCTCATCAGACGGTTTCAACTGGAGAATCAAACTCGCTTTAATACGAATGTATGAAAGTGAAATATAGGCTGCTGTTTTTTTCCCGAAAATGACAGGGAAAACCTATAAATAACACAGCCTGCACAGGCATAGACATTCAATCGGCATAATGGTCTCCTTCTACCCCTCTCTTTCTGCAAAATGAAGAGAGAAAAAAATAATAATATATCAGGGTTTCGTTTCTTAAGTTCACTACCCGAGATTGTCTTGTCAGACTTGACGCAACACGGCGAACGATTCATCATCATGTCTTAGCACGAGGGTAAATCATCAGCCACGGTATTGCACAGATCGAACCCCCCCCCCCCCCCCCCCCACCGCGCTCAATCGCTCTCTGTTAAGTTCGAAGGGGATGCTTTCTTCGTCGGGCATTTACCTCTCCATGTACTTCTTTGGGATGTAAGTGCAAAGGAAGAACAAAAATGACCAGGGTCCATGATAGAAAGAGGGAACCTCAAAATCTGTCTCTTAATCCAGTGTGAAGATAGCAAAGAAAACCGAAAGATGACTTTGGGTTAACATCATTATCATGAATGTTGTTCGTAAACAACTATAGTTGTTTACGAACAACATAAAAGATCTGAAGTAGCTCGCTCACGATCTGGAGTATAATGGTCGTCTTAAAAAAAAGATTTGAAATCTAGACTTTTGAAATTAAAAATTGGCAGAATAAAATGTTGACTTTTGTAAGCTGTTATGTAGTAAATTCACTAATAATAATGATACGCAGTTCTTATATAGCACGCAAACTGTGCATTTACTTTTTACCTCCACGTCAGATTATCTCATAATAATAGTAAACGGCATAACAAGAGCGCTGGGAAGGGGCTTGTTTAGGAAAAGTGACGGTTTTCAGTTGACCAAAAGAGCCCCCTTTAAAAATTGGTGTGTCCCCTTGTGCACCCCTTACATTTTACCCTAGTTTCGCCGCTGCCAGATACCTCCGAATACAGTTTTGAACTTTCTGTCTTCTAAAGCATGTAATTTCATCAGTTGGAGAGCAATTGGTACATCATTGTCTTGGAAGAGTAGCCTGTTTTTTACGAAAATTATCTAAATTTCAAGACACGCAAAAGAAGAAAAAAAAATCGTTTGAGTGAAATGAAAAAAAAAAAATGAAAAAAAAAATGAAAAAAATAAAAAAGTGTTTTGTTTTCAGGATTTTTCGTGCACATTCATATTGGGCTTATTCCGGTTGTGGCAATCAGAATAAGTAACGTTGATATAAACGGTGTCTTCAAAACGCTCTGTTGTTGACTTTCACACGGATTTTTTTATTTTTGTAGATGGTTACTGATATGAATATTATAATACTGAAAAAATAAAATTCCACCTTACCATCATGACGTCACTCCAGAGACCACGTGAGATAGCGCTTACCAGCCAGCAAACCGTCAGTGTGCGGTCTAGCCAGCTACTGAACGGACGTGTATGTACACAGGCTAGTGTTTGTGTCATTGCGTTGAGTAATACATGTAGGTAAGAACATTATTTTGACTATTTGAGATTGTGTAGTCATTAGTTATCGTACTAGTTTGACTTGTCAACTATGGCAACGGCGTACATCGACAGCGTCTTGGATTTAGAGGATTTATCTGATTTATCACCACACCATACGCCATCACGGCAATTTAGTACTTGTGGTTTATTTGGGGCTGGGGAGCAATCTCCCGAAGACCCCGTACAACGCTTAATAGCTAGTTCTCCGACTCCAAAATTGGAGGTCCAAACGCCCTTGAAAAGGCGGGGGAAAACAAGGCCAAAAACCAAGACAAAATTGTCAAAAAATAGGCCTGAAACAGAAAAGGGCTCAGCCCAGGGTGTGGCTCCTTTGGACAGCTCCAGCCAACCGTGGCAGGAGCTAAGCACTACTCTCGTGCAAACAATGCAAACGGGGTTTGCAAAACTGACAACGGCATTCCTGAATGCAAATGCATGCACAGAAACTAATGTTAAACGTGGCTCGCCAACATGCACAACTACTGCCGCTTCAAAGAGCAAAAAACTCAAGTCGGCTATTGTTGTACCGGATTTGGAAACTGAATCTGATAATACCGAAGCAGAACTACAACGTCTCCTCTCTGAGGGGGAGGTAGTTTCTGCAGAAGAAGATATGTTGGTAGATATTCAGCAAGAATATGAAGCGGATGATAAAGTTGGCCCTAAAATCAGGGAAAAACTAGCAACTTTGACGGGCAAAGTTCTCACCACAAAATTGTCGGATGAGAAATTGTCCGATAAACAAAAACTGTATTGCCGTCCACAGAACTGTGCTGAACTGATCAAAACAAAAGTAAACCCAGAGATTTGGGCCCTACTCAAATCTAGCACTCGGTCCAGAGACCTTAAATTCATACGGCTGCAAAAGCTTTTGATTTCGGCATTTGTTCCTTTGCTTCAGTTAACAGACAAATTATTGTCAAAAGATCAAGCCAAAGATGAGGTGAAATTGGCAATGGACACCATGACTTTGATGGCGAATGCTAACATTGAATTAAATCTTCGAAGAAGGGAACTTATGAAGCCAGACTTAAACGCACAGTACCAACGTCTATGTGCACCATCAGTCCCTATCACAAAGTTGTTGTTTGGGGATGATTTGACCAAAGAGGTCAAAGATATCAATGCTACTAATAAAGTAGGGCACAAGATTGGACGAGCGGGTGATGCCAGAAATATGGACTACCGCCGAGGTTCGGTTATCGTCATTATTCGGGCCGCTACAACACACAGCCAAAAAAGTATGGAGGAAACCAGGCCTATACAAAGGGTCATTACCCCTCCAGGGGCTACGGCAAAAGAAGACCGTACAACAAACGGGGCCAAAGCACGAACCCATAACTGCCCAAAGCACATCATCAGAGTGCAGCAAGGTAAGCAACTTTGCTTTAAAACCCAGTGGAGCTCAAACAAACTCATTTGTGGCAGGTAGAATAAAATATTTTTTGCCCATGTGGAAGAAACTAACTTCCGACCCAAACATTTTGGATACTGTGAAAGGACTACATATTGAGTTTGAAACGTTTCCGAGGCAAACGTTCATACCAAAGCAGTATGCAATGAGCATTCCTGAGCAAAAGGTTGTTCAACAGGAAGTTGAAAAGTTATTGACCAAAGGAGTCATTGAGATAACAACTCATGAGCCTGATGAATTCCTATCAAACATTTTTCTACGACCAAAGAAAGATGGTTCGTATAGAATGATACTGAACTTAAAGGCATTGAATAAACATGTGAAATACCATCATTTTAAAATGGAAACTTTGCAGTCTGCAATACATTTGATGACAAAAGATTGCTTCATGGCATCCATAGATTTACGTGATGCTTACTATTCAGTGCCGATTGCACATGAACATAGAAAATATCTCAAGTTCCAGTGGGGGGCTAATATGTATCAATACACTTGCCTTCCAAATGGCCTTGCTTCAGCTCCACGTATTTTCACAAAGGTATTGAAACCTATCTATTCAGCCCTTAGAGGCCAAGGATTACAATCAGTGGCGTATATTGATGATTCATTGTTATATGGTGAATCAAGTGAGGAATGTTGCAAAAATGTTAAGGCAACAACACAACTTATGACCCAAGCCGGGTTCATAGTTCATGACCAAAAATCGGTTTCTGATCCCACACAAACAATCAAATTTCTGGGCTTTGAGCTTAGTTCACGAGAAATGTCAGTCAAATTGACTACAGAAAAGGCCGTGAAATTAAAGACGGTTTGTCAAGCTCTAATAGCGAAAAAGTCTTCGCTAATTCGAGAAGTGGCTCAAGTTATTGGCATGATAATATCTAGTTTTCCAGGGGTAATGTTTGGTCAATTATTTTACCGATATGTCGAAAAAGACAAAATAAAAGCTTTGCAAGAAAAAGACAGTACATATGATACTCAAATGAGTTTGTCTCAGGAGGCATTAAAGGACCTCACCTGGTGGATTGAAAACATCGAATCCTACCAAGCCACAAGATATATCCATATCACTAATGCACAACCAGATATGACAATTTATTCAGATGCCTCTCACACAGGATGGGGAGCAATCTGTAAAAATACTGGTCTGCGAACACGAGGTCATTGGACACCTCAAGAATCTCAAGCTCACATTAATTACTTGGAATTATTGGCAGCTTTCTTTGCTGTCAAATCCTTTTGCAAAGACGGAAAGTTCGCCCATGTACGTTTGTATCTTGACAACACTACTGCTGTTGCGTACATAAATAATATGGGTGGAATACACTCATCCACCTGCAATGAAATAACACGGCAAATGTGGATGTGGGCAATACAAAATCAAATGTGGCTCAGTGCAGCACATGTTCCAGGAAAACAGAACGTAATCGCAGATATTGAGTCAAGAAATATAAATATTGATGGCGAATGGATGCTAAAGCCATCTATTTTTCAGCAATTATGCGTTCAGCTTATTGAACCTAATATTGATTTATTTGCGTCCAGGTTAAATTATCAGATTAAGCCGTATGTTTCATGGAAACACGACCCAGAAGCAATTGCCATTGATGCATTCATGCTTTCATGGAAAACTTACAAGTTTTTATGCTTTTCCACCTTTCAGCTTAATCGGACGAGTCCTTCAGAAGATAATGGACGAGCAGGCAGAAGGACTTTTGATAGTCCCAAACTGGCCCACCCAATGCTGGTATCCACGTGTGATGCACATGTTGGTGGCACAGCCGTTGCTCATCCCACCGTCCATGGTGCCGCTACAGTTGCCACAAGACAAACACGCAATGCACCCATTTCATCAAAAAATGTCTCTGCTAGCTTGCCATTTATCCGGGAGTGCCTCCGGGAGACAGACATTTCGACTCGGGCAACTGACATCATCGTCGCTTCATGGAGAAGTGAGACAAAGAAGCAATATTCCTCCTATTTAAGAAGGTGGGAGTCCTTTTGCTGTCGGGACAAAATTAATCCCATAAAACCAACAATAGGCAACGCCTTGAATTTCTTAACAGAATTGTTTGATAATGGACTAAGTTATAGTTCTATTAATACCGCCAGATCGGCGATTTCAGCTGTTACTTTGCCCATAGATGGTACTCCAGTTGGAAGTCATCCACTAACCTCTAGATTTATGAGAGGTATTTTTAACAGCAGACCGACGTTTCCACGTTACCAGTCCATTTGGGATGTCAGCATTTTGTTCAACTATTTCAATTCTTTGGACTCGAATGAAAATATTTCTTTGAAAGTGTTTAGTAAAAAAGTGGTAACTTTGTTAGCCTTACTTACAGCACAACGAGTTCAAACACTACATGTATTGTGCTTAGAAGATTTACTCCTGTCAGACACAGAGTGTCGTTTAAGGGTAAAGCGCCTGTTAAAACAGACTCGACCAGGAGTACACCAGGCAGACATAACCTTGCCTGCATACCCCGAGAACCAGAAACTATGTATAGTTAATAATTTAAACGTTTATGTTAAGCGCACTCAGGTTGTACGCGCTGATGATGAGAACAAACTGTTCATAAGTTTTCAGAAACCATTTGGACCACTGTCAAGAGACAGTATCAGACGGTGGATCCGTGACACGCTAAGTGCGGCTGGAATTGATGTATCCAAGTTCTCCCCCCACAGTATCCGGGCGGCATCAACATCTGCAGCTGCAACTGCTGGAGTACCTATACAAACTATTTTGTTAACAGCAGGCTGGTCTGGAGCACAGACTTTTGCTAGGTTTTATAATAAACCAATTGTGAAATATCCTGTTTTTTCCACTACAGTTTTGCAAAGTATGCATGTTTGTACACCTAAGTAAGGTCTCTCTTTTGCTGTTGTTTAAAGTGGAAATGTTTTGTATCCTTAAACTGTGTAATATTAAAGTTGTGACAAAGATTTTTTGTTGTTGTTTTCAACTCCAAGTTTCCTTTCTCTAAATATCTCACGTGGTCTCTGGAGTGACGTCATGATGGTAAGGTGGAATCCTAAAATTAAACGAGTCTAATTTATTAGGCGAAGTTTGATTGGGATTCTACCGACCATCATGACAAACGAAAGAGATTACGTGCCCACCCTTGAGAACCCTCCCTGTGATTAACGGAAACTTGGATTTTTTGCTATAAATTCTGACGGTTTGCTGGCTGGTAAGCGCTATCTCACGTAATCTCTTTCGTTTGTCATGATGGTCGGTAGAATCCCAATCAAACTTCGCCTAATAAATTAGACTCGTTTAATTTTAGGATTAGTTGTTGAAAAGTTCTTACCAACCAAAAGGATCTGTTGTATAAATGCAAACAAACGGTAAATAGCCGCACGCTTTGACCCTAGCAGAGTATTTCTTAAAGGCAAACATTTTAATAGCCGTTGAGAAAGACTCTGCAGTAGGGTCGAAATGTGAGGCCATTAACAACTTTACAATTAGTCTGTTCTCATTCCTTTCGTAATTGGACCCAAATAAAGCCAGTATTGATTAACTGTTTCGGGATTATTTTTTTATGAAATTCGCTCATCACAAATCCCAAAGGCCACTGAAGGTTTATTTGAGGGGATATAAACCTGCCCCAATGCACAGAAACAAGACATGGTGAGATATATTAACGCAAGTATCTTCACAGCAAAGCTAAGAACAGGGAGTGGTAAATGAATTCGTTGCAAGACAAACATAACTGCCTCTTCCCCTACTTGAAGCAATTATGGTTAAGTGTCTTGCTCAAGGACACAAATGTCATGACCGGGATTCGAACCAACACCCCGATGACGTAGCCACCAGAACTTGAGTCCAATGCACCAAACCGCTAGGTTTTCCCGTTCATTTTCGACAAAAAATGTAGCCCTTTCACTTTCATGCACTGATTGAAGTGATTTTGCCCCTCAGTTGAAACCTTCTTCAATTTCACTTTGAGGCCTGCGACTTTATGCAGCATTATGTTAAACTCAACCTGTAATGCGTTCTTTAGAATGCCGCATTCAGTTATAGCGAGTAGAGATTTCTGCGAAAAGTTGCTGCGAGTTTGAATGCTGCCTGAGTGGATTGCTAAGTTGAATATTTATCTTTGTTATCGAATGACGCAAGAGACCAATTGTTTGCACATTAAGTTGTGCTAAGGAGCTTTGAATGTTGCGACGTTTGTTGTTTGTTGTTTTCTTTTCTTAACCCTATCAGGACCGGGCTTTTTTTGGTTTTACGGGGACCGGAGAGGGGCACATAGTGCCCCCCCCCCCCGTAATTTCCAAAGTGTTCAACCGATTTTGATGAAACTTGCCACAAATGTTCATTTCACCGAGTTCTACAGACGTCACAAAATTTCAAAAATCGTCACTAGAGGGCGTTTTTGACTTTTTTTCCCCATTTTTGGTCAAAAATCGTGTTTTTGCCATAACTTCTGTATTTTTTGTCCGAATGTTTTGAAACTTGGCAAACTTGTACATTTTAACAAGATAAATATAATTTGAACCTAATTTAGTCACTAGAGTTATCTTTAGGGGGCATAATGATTCATAAATTTATCTCATTTTCCGGAAAAAATGTTTTTTTGCGGTTTTTTTTCACTTAACAATCAAAATGGCCGCCGCCAAGGGCCCAGGGAGAAATAATAAGGTTTGATTGACAAATCTGAACATCTTTTGGGTCTGAAAAGTAATAAATTAGAAGGTTGAAAATGTTCCATTGTTAAAAAACTTGATATAAATTGACCCCCTAATTACAGGCTGAAAACACAAAATCAAAGATGGCCGCCAAAAATGGCCGCCATTTTGAATTCCCAAAACCATTTCAGACTATCACGTGACTCACCACTATCACTTTTCTGGCAAAAAAACCCTAAAATAAGTGGAAATTATGTCAAAAAAGTCTTAAAAATCACTAAAAAACAGTAAAATCGTGTGACCCAAGGTCAAACAAATGGTTGCCATGGCAACAGCTAACCCCCGGTATCAATGATTTTTTGCCAATATGATCCTAGATATATTTTAGGAAAAGTCAGAAAATTTCGCGGTGATCGGACTAAGCGTTAACAAAGTTACGGGGAAAAAATTGGTAGGGGGGCACATTGTGCCCCCCCCCCTCCCCCGGTCCTGATAGGGTTAAAATTATTGTAACTTCCTATTTTCTGCAATCTAGTCTCTTTTTCAATGTTCAGTGGTGTTTTCCTGGGGAATTCTGCTGGCAGAATAAGATGAAACCACGGTGGGGCTTCGTCTCCTTGCAACGGGAAAGGACATGCTTTCACCACAATCCTCTTTCAGCAGATTAGAAAGAGGATGGAGAAGACGGGCTGATGGCCAAATTTAGATCAAGTCAAGGTGAGAGGAGTTTTGGCGTTGATGGAGCAGAATAAATAAATAGCGTGGAGGGAGTAACTTGATTAATGTTTGGTTTGGATTATCAAATGCTAAAATATTCTCTTCACATTCATTGAGAAGAGAACCTAATAGAAGTCAACAAGGCCTGAACTTGCAGGGCTGTTCGGTTATCATTATTCAATTCACTTTAATCCAATAATTCAATCAGTTATTTTCACTTAACGCAGGTAACTGTTATAGTAAAGGCAAAATCCCAACATCGAGGCTTGCTTTTACTGATGTGCCTTGACTAACACAGTGCAACAGTATAACATGCAAGCGTAAAAACAACACAAACTATTGTGACACAGAGACAAAAACTTGACATTTTATAATTGTATAGGTTGACCCACTAAATTTAACTTTAACCTTTTTTAAAATTCCAAAGAAAACAAAATCTAAGTTAAAATGAAGCTAAAGAAGAACAAAAATCGAAGGAAAACAAATCTGATTTTTTGTTTTACTTTGAAGTCAAATGCAGCAACGAACATGTGTTGTAGCTGTTTTGACCTCAGTGCGAGGGTTTCCTTTACTGTAACAAATGCTCATAGTGACGTCATACACATAAGGTCTATTGGTATTGCATTATTCATTAAGAGATATAAAGCCTTATCGAGTTAGCTTCCAGATATACATTTGCCTGATCCTAAAGAAGATACGGGACACAGCAACTAATACAGTAAAGACAAGTAACATTCGTCCGGTTGTTCTCCCTCACTGGAGTTCCTTTAATTGCACAGTTTCAATGCACATGAAACGTTAAACAAACCTCTGAAGGAACATGGGGTGGGATTACATCATAGCCCGTGCACAGGCAACATTACGAGTAGTTGTACAAGCCTTTTCTAAGGGGGCTCTATCTAGTGCAGCAGCGTAGCCAAAGGGAGCAAGGGGCATCTTGCCCTTACTTGCCCCCCCCCCCCCCCCCCCGTCAGCCTCGTGAAATTTGATATAACCAGGCAATGTTAACTGAAATTGTCCCCTCTGTAAACATCGGTGTCCCACCCACCCCCTTTGCCCTCTGCAAAAAAAAAAAAGGTATCGTGCTAACTTAGCCATACACGCCACGGTCCAAGACACGCCCTATTGCCAAAGATACAATTTAACCTGTATCTTATGATCTAATGGTGTTTATTTAGGAGAGAACCTATTGGCCGTGAACGAACATCAACTTCTTCAAGTAAGATTAGGCGGTACACGTGATATTTTTCATTGATCAGGTTCGTATCAAAGGTAAATCTAGTCTACTTCTTTTTTGCTCCACCTTAACTTTAACAAACTGGAGACAGTGTACCTGTGCTACCTATAATGCTGTAGCTGTGAGGCCTAATCACATTACCGTGTATACATAGTCCAGGTTTTTTATAAACTGCGTACCTTGAGGGCGAAGTATAGAAAATTAAGGCCAGTATGAAGGGGAACGGGATACATCAGTTCCGTATTAATATCAGACAATGTAATCTGAAAACAGAAGGAAAGGTATACATTGAAGAGGGTCTTGCAATTTTGGAGTCCCCGAGGCAGATAGGCTGCGTTTGAGGTGAATACATTGACGCACGATGTGGGCGAACGACACAGCGCTGTTAAAGGTTCGGGGCAGTCATTGGGGAACAATGCAAGATACAAAGCGACATCAAATTAAATTTAAATAATTTAATAAAATATTTAAAAAAAAAAAGGGAGAAAGAACCTAGAACCAATTGAGTTTTCAAAAATGCATTTCTGTTGAACAAAAATACAGACCTTGTAAAGTAAAATTGACAATACAAAAGTCTTCCTTCACATTATACAGGCTTTACATTGACAACTATATTTTGGGAAGCAAGGGAAATTACTTTCTTTTTATGGAGGGATGGAAAAGAAATAAATCTAATTTATTTGACAAAGATTGTTTTCAACATTTTCTTTATAAAATCAAACACTATGACAGGTGATTCTTCTTATTTTTGTTAATGTTTGATGTCTTCATTCCATGCCTTATAAATATTTCCTTGTAAATATTTTAAATTTATAATCTATCTATCTATCTATCTATCCTATCTGTCTATCAGGTTGTTCAACTTCGATTAACTAGTTTTCAAGCAAATGATGTCAAAACTGTAACATGTTTCTTGTTTTGAAATCTACTTCTACTACGTCTAAAAGTCAAGAAGCACTTTGCTTTCAGGAATGTTGAAACAAAGACTACCTTCCACAAAACCTCGTTCCCCTTCCATTCAAAGCATGCAGGGCAATACAACCGATCAAGGCTGGAAAACAAAATACCCATTCCCTTGTTAAAATGGCCACTTTATTCACTGCTGCTGCTGCAGAATACATGCACATGGAATATATAACAACGTGATGGAAGCTAGCCTTGATTCAAGGCTCGTTAAACCACGACCTTTACATGTTCAATATATTTACATATTGAAAGCTGCAGTTGTGGACACAGCTGGATGTTATAAGGGCTCAAAGCATGAACTATGTTTCAAATCTCGCTAGATCGAATCGCGACCCAAGTGAGGAGCAAAATATACCCCTTTTCGATTCGTTAGCTGGTAACTTTTAATGGTGAAAACTGTTGACTTATCCTATGCTTTATCTTAGGTCATAATCTTGGCAGAAAGTCTGAAAGATGGGTTTATTGTTACCACGGCATCCATTTATTTTTTTACGTAACAGTGAATTGTTTGTAAATTATACATATTTTACATATTGTAAAACTGAGCATATTCATGCATATTTTGGTTTGCGGTAACACCATGTGATTGTATCTACTTTGCTATACACAGTAGACTGTTCTTGTGAGAACTTGTCTTGCTATTATTCTACTACCGCGGAGTAGATTTCGGAAGTAGAATAATAGCAAGGCAAGTTGTCACAAGAACAATCTAATGTATATATAGCAAAGTAGATATAATCACATGATGTTACCGCAAACCAAATATACATTGATACCTTGCCATGCAATGCCTCAAATCCTATATAAGCATATTCATGTTTTATATGTTTCCAGAAAGTGTGAAGTGTCACGTGATAGACTGAAATGTACTGCGGAAGCCCAAGATGGTCGCCGATACTGACAGCTACGTGGGATTTTTGGTGTCTCCTTTTGAAATTGAGTCACAGCATTATTATTGACATCTCTGCCAATGTCATCATTTTTATTAAGTCGGTTTCTTTCTTTTTAAAGGCCGAGCGACATTCTGTGACAAATTTGTTGAGATTTATTTCGGTGCCATCCCCATCCGGTCCAATGAAGCCCGCTCCTGATAGGGGTTAACAGATGTTAGATACATATTTGTTTAAACTGAGCATAACTACATCTTGACGACTCGAGGCAAGCATATTGTTCTATATTCAACGCCCAAAACGTTTATTTACATAACAAATAAATGAGTATGTACACCTTTAAAGTAACAGAGTTTCCAATTTATATCTTTGCCCTATCGATCAGGCAGCAGTTTCTTTTTGACTCGAGGGGGCAAACTGAAAGACAAACCAGGGAAGACAGCAAATGGAAACGGGCTGGGACGGCCTTGGGCAGCTCCCAGAATCAAATCAAGGTATAGCGTGAACATTAGAAAGAGGTTAGGGTCAAATACAAGACAGAAAGGTGGAAGAAGAAAAAAAAACATCGCTCAGCATATAAATTCAATTCTTTCCTCACAATGTTTCAGTGGTGCTTTCTAGCGTGTTTTCCCCAGTGTCGTCTGCCGTTGGATGAATATAAAACTCCCCAGGGACGTGGTCCTCACCCTGGAGGGAAGAATTCCAAGAGAACCCCCCTTTAGACGTCTATAGTTAGTACTTCCTTTTGATTGTTATTTCTCGCAATCCATTAACTAATAATAAGGCAAACAATCTTGTGATGCAAATCATTATCAATGGGCCTAATTAAGCGATGTGATTGGTCTCTCAAACACATCACCGTATAAACGCACGGCTAACATATCAATGGAGAAGCAATGTGGTAAAAAAAAAAAAACAGAGTATAATGGGCAACTCAATGTTTAAATACGTGAATGTAATTACAGTTTATTTCAACAACCATTAAAGATGTATGTCCGATTTGATCACCAACATTTAAATTTCAATTTTAGTTTCAATTTGCTATTTTTATTACAGATACAGAGAAGTTATCAGCTTTCATTGCATGAAAACGAATCCTCCAATAATTAGTGGTAGTGAAAAAAAATGAAAAAAAAAAAAAAGCTAAAAACGAGTTATTGTCCTGACATCATCTCACGTCCAGCAGCCACGTAAAAACCATATTGCATGTTATATGTATTTTGTTCATTGTCCTTGGCATATGCGAAAGTTTTTGAATGTTTTTTGTTTTGAAACAAAATCATCTGTTTGCCGAGTTTGCAAGGAGTGTTGTAAGGTTTGGGGCAAATCATCAATAATATGCAGGGCACTGTTCGTGAGAGATTCAAACACAAAGAACACACATGATGAAACGCTCATGAATAAAGCCAACAGAATATTAAATATTCAATGAATATTAGACAACACAATACAAATCAACAGTTGGTTTACAGTGGATGCGAGCACGTGATCTATATGCAATTAAGCATCTGCTTATTTTCTTACTAGAAGGCTTTGCGTCATGTGAACTGCGCGTCCAATCACAATCGATGGAATCCTTACTCCCAAGTATGACAGTATGTTTCGTTTATTTTTTATTATATTATTATTTTTTCTTACAAATTAAAATAAAATAAAACAAAACAAGATTGAGGACAATTTTGAATCTCCATGCCGTTGTTATCATAGGTATTTCTCAATATAACTCCTGCTTTGCCCGCTGTGGGACACACCGCAGCTGCATCAACATACTACAGCCAAATAGCGCAGAATGTGGAGGTCCACAATGACCTTACCTTATCGATGTTACGACATGCGAAGTTCGGCGCTTTGATTTAATTGAATTTCGGGTCACTGGAAAAGCAAGAAGGGTTTGTGTTGGAAATGGAGATGGGGGGATCGATGGGCACATTTGAGCGCACTCCCGGGAATTACGCCCGGATTACCTGGTCATTTACAAATGGGTCCGTCCCGTGCGGGGTTTGATGTTATGAATCGAGATCCTCAATCCTTATATCTTTAAAGATGCAATCTGGGAATAAAAGCGCAGCTATTGGGGCTTCGACATACCATTGGTTTGGGCTTTTCAAGACTCTTGAAATCCGGAGAGTATCGACCTTTCTTTTGCAACGTCACAGCCCGAGTTTTTGCAAACCAATGTGGAGAAACTAACGGGGAGCCATCAATGTAATGCGAAAACAAATAATCAAAGTTTGCAAACATTGTACACAAATATTCTAAAGTTGTTTTAAGAATTTGTTGGAAACAAACCAACCAATAATGAGATGTATTTTCTTTTTAAACAGAAAGTTTGCCAAAATGGGGAATTTGGTCACAATGTGATGGTGGGATATTCATTTTCATTGAAAGAAGTTATTGAACTGAATTTTGATCACGTTGGTAATGTGTTGCTTCTGGTACGTTTATATTTGTGTGTAGTCAAACTAAAAACTGAGAATTCTGGCAAAACTGATAAAAGTTTTGCCGGTATTCTCAGCTTTGGTCATCTAATATCCACTCCCAATTGGTAAAAGCAACGGTAAAGCTCTTAGCATGGTGCTTTATTCCATTTGGTATGCCGACTCTCTTTGATTCACGATGAGGTACGATGTAATTATAACAAACTGTATTGAGGGCCAAAACTATATAAATTTGCAGGTCCCAGTTTCGTGACCCTCTGCTAACTCTTAGCAAAAATCGGCTTTTTCCGGTAACAGACAAATCCGCACTGAACAATGAGTACTCCTAGGCAATAGTTCGTAGAATTACAGTGTATCCGCTGAGGGGTTGGCATACAATCCCAAAAACTGTCATAGATTAAGAGTATTGTAAATTTAAGAAGAATTATTACTTTGTTCGCTTAATTCTCTATCACATTTCGGGCATTTTTGGAAGTGCACGTATATCTAAACTTTCTATGTGTGTGGACAGAAGGCCCCTAACTTTTCTAACTTTCTTTTGTGTGCTGCAACACACCCGCTCTATGTACGTGTGTGTTGTGCGCAACAAAAACATTTAAGGTCACGTGTTTTTCGAAGCACACACACGACCGAGGCTTTGCTATACGTTAGTTGCTTGGTTCACTTGTACAGGGGCAGTGCAAACAAACTGTCATGTTTTCTAAAATGGCAATCAGCCTGCTATCTCCGAGCAGGGTTCGACGTCAGCGTAACGTCTCCAATATGCTACCTAGCAAATGTTGCTTTTGATCGCACGTTTTTCTTTAGGCATATCATTCGCTTTACATGGAGAATTGGCGATTAACCCGTTGGCAGAGAGTTGTAACCGTAAGCAAGAAATTGTGTCCTGTAACTTAACTCTGCTCAAATTACTTTTTTTTTTAAAACCGGTACAGCATTGACAGTTACTGTTCGCAAAGCTTCATGCTTCGTAATAACGTAAAGATGTTTTGTTCTGTTCAATAGATCTTTATCATGGTGCGGCCATCTTGATTTTCTCCAATTCAAACCAATGTAACCAAACCGTGGCTGGAAGGGCAAATAGTCTGGTTCCTTTTTGTGCAGTGAATATTAGCATCTATTACTGTTATTGGATACAGGGGAACATGACCAAGATGGTGGCAGCATGATAAAGGTCTATTGAGACAAGTCAGTAGACGGTCTTTTGCTTTGCTGAAATTATTCGTGAGAATAATTTATCAGTTTTGTATACCGAGATTATTGCCGAGGTATGGAAATTGCAGATCAGTTTTTGAATACCTTGTACTGAACCCTTCTGCGTTGGTTGGATTTAAATTTAATGACAACCAAATCCGAGCTCATTCAGAAACACCTGTCGCATAGGCTGGAAATCAGGGAATAAACCATGAGCTATGGCGTGCCCTATACGCCGTTGTCAGCTCTCCATTATTCATTGTAAGCGATTGTTTGGGCACATTATAAGGGACCGAGCCTGGAGTTTTGTCAGATACGTGCATTCTTAATGTCAAGAAAGGATTTCACTTTTTTGTGGTCATGTCACGTTTTTAATTTTCCCTGCCATTGATTTCATGACGAATGTAATTACGTGTGCTTGAATTGATACCTCTCTGCTGCTGCTGATCGTTTGCACGAGGTGTCAAACCCACTGCTGTTGTCAAATACTTGTTTTTAGCTGAGTACAAAGTATTGCCCAGCAAAAGGGGTAGCCGAGTAGTACTCGAGTACGAGGTTTGGGGAAATCGAGTACAAGGACAAGTAGGCTAACTAAGTGAGTACTATACCTATTCAGATACCCAAGTTCCAAGTCAAAAGCCGAGTACCAAGTATTTGCATTTCTGAGTACGAGTAAGCGTACGAATACTTTAAAATGAAATATACTACAAAATGAGATATTGATTCGGACGGTTTCCTGTCAAAACTTACGCTTGACGGTAAGTCTAAGGAAACCTTGACCCGATTGGTGAGAATTAATAGCGGGAGATACCAGCATTTTAGGCTTACTGGCACGGGTGATCAAACTGGAAGCAAAGTCAAGTACCAAATGGCGTAAGTTCATGCCGGACAAAATTAAATGTTGATTACCTGATGGATAAGAGCCAGATGCAGTCTGATCTCAAATTTGATTTGTTGTATGATGACAATGAAATGTTAAGTCTAGGATAATGATGGTGTTTATGTGATTCCAGTTATATCTAATTGGGATAATACGTCGATATACTTATAAATCATTATAATTATGTACTTTATCATAAAGCAAAAAAAAAATAAAAATAAATAAATAAATAAATAAATAAATAAAAATAGGAAAGCTATGTAAAGAAAAACAAATATTATTTGTGTTTTTTGTCCATACACTGATGTGTTGTTGAGCACTGTATACTCAGTACTTTCCCGATTCCTTTGACTCGGGTGGGATTCGAACCCACGACTCCCGCCATGATAGGGCAAATGTCTTACCAACTAGACTACCGAGATTGCCCAGCAGCTGGAGGCAGTTCGAATCCTATTAGCAGCAGGCACCGCAACCACTATGATAGATGTTAATTTTTGCATCTGGTGATAAAGGGAAATAACAAGTATGAAAAACAATTCTCAACAAGAAAAGAAATAATGTAATGGATTCACAAAAAAGACAACCAACTTTCCCTATATGCAGAGGCACCCCCTTTTCTTGGGGGGGGGGGGGGTGGCAAACCTTGTCTGGCATGGAAAACAGCCTGGCTTCTTTTGTGTGATGAACTTATTTTTGCTATCACTGCTTAAAGAAATGGAACGAAGCTGACCGCCTTTCTATGGTGCTTCGCCAATTTGCTATACAGGTCTCTAATGATCACAGAAATAAAATAAAATATCGAATTCACGAAGTCAAGTATATACGGAAAAGAACTGTTTACCAAGCAAAGAGGGTTTTTGTAAAAAAAAAAAAAAAAAAAAAGGGGGAAGCCTTATTATGTATTTCATTCATTTTATTTTTTTATTTTCTTTGGTGAATAGTGGAATTTAACGAGTCCTTTATTCACCGTGTATTTATTGTTCATTTATTTATTTATTCAGAATTTCGTTGCACCGCGTAGTTCAGGTATAATTAACATGCCAATTACTTATTTGTCATTTATGAAAATAAATAAATAATTCAACAAGATACATGTATTGGATGCATTTGAGTGCATTGTTGCAAACTATAATCAAAAGGTGAAACTCCGACTATTCAATAACATGAGGTGAAGCCGAGTGAAATGAAAAAGCCAGAATTCACAGAGTGATTATATTCTGCGACAATGCAGCATACTCAAAAACATAGGTCATTGTCACAATAAACAAAAAATAGACACAAAAACTCAACCAGCCCACACTATAAAGACTCTTTGGGCATGATTATTTTGGAAACAACGCTGTGAAGCGTCCAATAATTATCCATATTAAACTCCAATATTAAAGTTTGGAGCGCCGCGCCAATATAATTATAAGGCAACATAAAGGATGACTCGTAACAAAAGTGAGTATTATAATATACCACACACACACAGATCACTGTAAATTGATTGGTGGAACATTATTATTACTTTTTTGTCTCATACGAAACATTTATATAAAAGGCATCCCGGAGGCCTGCTATTTTTTGTTTTCTTCTTTTTTTACTTTCTGTTTTCGTCTTTTGAATGAACGATTCATAATAATGATGTGATGAGAAACTACCTGGTTAGATAGAGCTTGGTTTGAAATCAATAAAGTTGGAATGCTTATATTTTGTGAATAGTTATCGATAATGACCGTTCTGTTTGTGCGGATTGAGAATTACATGGCCTGATTATTAAACGTGATCAGCGGATAAGAATTATTTCGTTGTCGTTGTCCTGGTTGTTGTTGTTGTTGTTATTGTTGTTGTTGTTGTTGTTGTTGTTGTTGTTGTTGTTGTTGTTGTTGTTGTTGTTGTTGTTGTTGTTGTTGTTGTTGTTGTTGTTGTTGTTGTTGTTGTTGTTGTTGTTGTTGTTGTTGTTGTTGTTGTTGTTGTTGTTGTTGTTGTTGTTGTTGTTGTTGTTGTTGTTGTTGTTGTTGTTGTTGTTGTTGTTGTTGTTGTTGTTGTTGTTGTTGTTGTTGTTGTTGTTGTTGTTGTTGTTGTTGTTGTTGTTGTTGTTGTTGTTGTTGTTGTTGTTGTTGTTGTTGTTGTTGTTGTTGTTGTTGTTGTTGTTGTTGTTGTTGTTGTTGTTGTTGTTGTTGTTGTTGTTGTTGTTGTTGTTGTTGTTGTTGTTGTTGTTGTTGTTGTTGTTGTTGTTGTTGTTGTTGTTGTTGTTGTTGTTGTTGTTGTTGTTGTTGTTGTTGTTGTTGTTGTTGTTGTTGTTGTTGTTGTTGTTGTTGTTGTTGTTGTTGTTGTTGTTGTTGTTGTTGTTGTTGTTGTTGTTGTTGTTGTTGTTGTTGTTGTTGTTGTTGTTGTTGTTGTTGTTGTTGTTGTTGTTGTTGTTGTTGTTGTTGTTGTTGTTGTTGTTGTTGTTGTTGTTGTTGTTGTTGTTGTTGTTGTTGTTGTTGTTGTTGTTGTTGTTGTTGTTGTTGTTGTTGTTGTTGTTGTTGTTGTTGTTGTTGTTGTTGTTGTTGTTGTTGTTGTTGTTGTTGTTGTTGTTGTTGTTGTTGTTGTTGTTGTTGTTGTTGTTGTTGTTGTTGTTGTTGTTGTTGTTGTTGTTGTTGTTGTTGTTGTTGTTGTTGTTGTTGTTGTTGTTGTTGTTGTTGTTGTTGTTGTTGTTGTTGTTGTTGTTGTTGTTGTTGTTGTTGTTGTTGTTGTTGTTGTTGTTGTTGTTGTTGTTGTTGTTGTTGTTGTTGTTGTTGTTGTTGTTGTTGTTGTTGTTGTTGTTGTTGTTGTTGTTGTTGTTGTTGTTGTTGTTGTTGTTGTTGTTGTTGTTGTTGTTGTTGTTGTTGTTGTTGTTGTTGTTGTTGTTGTTGTTGTTGTTGTTGTTGTTGTTGTTGTTGTTGTTGTTGTTGTTGTTGTTGTTGTTGTTGTTGTTGTTGTTGTTGTTGTTGTTGTTGTTGTTGTTGTTGTTGTTGTTGTTGTTGTTGTTGTTGTTGTTGTTGTTGTTGTTGTTGTTGTTGTTGTTGTTGTTGTTGTTGTTGTTGTTGTTGTTGTTGTTGTTGTTGTTGTTGTTGTTGTTGTTGTTGTTGTTGTTGTTGTTGTTGTTGTTGTTGTTGTTGTTGTTGTTGTTGTTGTTGTTGTTGTTGTTGTTGTTGTTGTTGTTGTTGTTGTTGTTGTTGTTGTTGTTGTTGTTGTTGTTGTTGTTGTTGTTGTTGTTGTTGTTGTTGTTGTTGTTGTTGTTGTTGTTGTTGTTGTTGTTGTTGTTGTTGTTGTTGTTGTTGTTGTTGTTGTTGTTGTTGTTGTTGTTGTTGTTGTTGTTGTTGTTGTTGTTGTTGTTGTTGTTGTTGTTGTTGTTGTTGTTGTTGTTGTTGTTGTTGTTGTTGTTGTTGTTGTTGTTGTTGTTGTTGTTGTTGTTGTTGTTGTTGTTGTTGTTGTTGTTGTTGTTGTTGTTGTTGTTGTTGTTGTTGTTGTTGTTGTTGTTGTTGTTGTTGTTGTTGTTGTTGTTGTTGTTGTTGTTGTTGTTGTTGTTGTTGTTGTTGTTGTTGTTGTTGTTGTTGTTGTTGTTGTTGTTGTTGTTGTTGTTGTTGTTGTTGTTGTTGTTGTTGTTGTTGTTGTTGTTGTTGTTGTTGTTGTTGTTGTTGTTGTTGTTGTTGTTGTTGTTGTTGTTGTTGTTGTTGTTGTTGTTGTTGTTGTTGTTGTTGTTGTTGTTGTTGTTGTTGTTGTTGTTGTTGTTGTTGTTGTTGTTGTTGTTGTTGTTGTTGTTGTTGTTGTTGTTGTTGTTGTTGTTGTTGTTGTTGTTGTTGTTGTTGTTGTTGTTTTTGTTATTATTATTATTGTGGTTGTGCTTGTGCTTGTGCTTGTGCTTGTGGTTGAGGTTGTTGTCGTTGTGGTTGTTTTTGTCATTGTCAAGTCATTTTCGTCGTTGTCGTTGCCATTATTGTCATTGTTATAGTTGTTGTCATTGTTGTCATTGTCGTTGTCGTTGTCGTTATCTTTGTTTTGTTGTTTTTGTTCTTGATGTTGGTGGTGGTGGTGGTGGTGGTGGTATTGGTGGTGCTGCTGCTGCTGCTTCGACCGGTGTGCATGCCTCTTTAATGGATAGAAGGAAACCTATGACGAACAATTTCACGTAGACACAGTCAATTCAAACTCAAACTCAAACCTCGATCAGAAGTAAATTTATTCGGGGCTCTTCCTCTCCAGAACCCGCACCATCAGCAGGTGCTCTATACCGTCATCGATGCCTCCGGGCTACACCCATTCCTCTCCATCCGCTCTTGCACAAACAAAATACCCTCTCATCAATTATCCTAACGCTAATGTAAGATTGCAGGCAGGTGAAGTGACCGGGACTCTGAGCTCAATAACAGGATTATAGCTAAGATAAAAAAAACCGACAAATTAAAGAAATGCTATATGGTATTGTTAAGAAATAGTTTGCTGGCTATTGTGGTATTTGCCGGTGCTGGTCCATTTCTGTTTCTCTTTGTTGAGGAAAATGGTGATTGAACTAGTACACTCATTTCAATTGTTTAAATACGCTAGTATCTTGTTCGGAAACCATAACGAAGTATGTTCAAGTTCATATGCCTTTCTCTCTATTTATTAATACTTTCTGATTACAAACTACTTTGTAGATGTGGTGTGGTTCTTTTTGTTCTGTTTACACGGGAAATTAAAATTTACACTTGTAAAAAACAATGTATTGCCTTTTGTTTAAATCAAAAGGGAACATTCTCGTAAAGTATTTCGCATACTTTACTATTGACTTTGTATAGATACTTTATATAGATAGTATGCGTGTATTTTTGTTATGCATTCATGTATTTATTCATGTATGCATTGATAACCAACAGTGGTTAACTGCAAATTTTAGATATCATCAGATAAGACATTTCACAAAAAGCATTGTCAAATATTTGTACAAAACCTTAAAGTAGTTTATAAATAATTATATGCAGGGAAATATTATCAACTATGTAGAAGAGATATAGTTTAGTAATATTAAACTATTTTGAGTGTAGTGGTTTAGGCAATTCATTCAAAATTGTGCATGTATGAAATTGTTTACAGCAGGATGAAGAATTTAAAAGCGACCCGAACGCATTTATCAAGAAATCTTGCGCCATTGGGAGAGATATGATCGGAAGGAAGTGACGGGAAAATCTTGGACTTGATTACAGGGATTGCACTGAGTGTGACAGACATAATGAACGCATGCGCGGCGAACCTTGCAATACGAATATCTTGTTATAAATATCTTAAAGGGATTTTGTGGACGAATAATTCAATTATTTAATCATTTGATTTAAAGAGACCACACCGGCTCTTCTCATAGCCACCATTCCTCTCAAAAGAGATGTATACAGTGTCGTATCTGTTATAGTTTACGAATCATAGTTTCCCATTATCCTTAATTCCCATCCACAAGTTTTCAATTAACACACCATCAAACCAACCTTTGTAAATTTCTGCAGATTCAGTGGTGACGTTTTCATAGTGAACATCAAGAAAACTGTTTAGCTTTGTTGTATAGATTTTGCGCAGGTTCACATTCTAGCTTTGTGACTATCGAAATAAGCAATGGTTATTTGTGGGTCTGGATTAAAGTGACATTCCCTTGACGTTGATAACATTTAAGACGAAATGGTGGCGCTCTGTAGGATTGGTTCTGCTACGAACTTTAGAATATAAACGTACATTTGGAAAACTACCAACCCTGTTTTGGGAACTACGCTTATCTCAGCCAAAATATACAGGAAAAACATCTCTCTAACCAAAACACAGTGGCGTAACTAAAAAGGGGGGGGGGGGGGTTACGGGGAGCACAGGGGACGTACCCCCAACTGATGTCTGTGCCCTATTCCCAAATGTCAATGTGTTTAAAACGTTCTTTTATACTATTTACACGCATACAATGTATTTTTGTTTACCCCAACGCGTGGGAAGAGCGTTAAAAAGGACTTATTTAGGAATAGTACCAACGGAAACTAAGGTTTTAATTGACCAAATGTGTCCCCCCCCCCCGCAATCCTATGCCCCATAAAATGTTACCCTAGTTACGCTGCTGCCAAACTATATACCAAGACGAATAATATCTCACTAGCTACGTTGATTTAGGCAAAATACCGAGGAAAAAACATCAAAAGCTCACGCGACATATCCCGCTCATTTTTTCTACTTGTTCAAGGAAACATCCAAACAGGGTTTCATTTTTCAAACACGTGTTTTTTTTTTTAACTACTGAACTCCTTTAGAGAAACTATTTTTAGAATTAAATTTTATATTTCAGAAAAGGCTAGACCGTAAAATAATTCATGTTTTCCTCAACACCTTGGCGCACTTTGCCTTTAGCGCTTAAAAAAAAAAAAAAAAAAAAAAAAAAAAAAAGGAAACGTTTGCCTTTGCCTGTAGCGCTTTAGAACAACAACAAATAATAATTTAAAAAAATGCACTGTACGCGTTGAGGTATAGGTTTACCGGGAATCCATCTTACAACAATTCGTGGAGCCCGTGCATTGTTCACGGGGAGAAACCGCACACATTCACCGTCAAGTGTGGACTGCATGTACGGCCAACTGCTCCACATTATACGCACAAACGATTATGACATCCGAGTGCGTCCAAGGGAAGCGAAGACGAGATTCTTGCGCCCGAGGTTACCCATATTCCCTGATTTCAAACGGGTCATTATGACTGTACGTTCCTATACCCAAGATCTTGTTTCCATTTTTTATGCCGTTCGATACTCAATCAATCGACAGGCAAGAGAGAGAGAGAGAGAGAGAGAGAGAGAGAGAGAGAGAGAGAGAGAGAGGGGATGGAGAAAGCCGCGGCTCGTTTTAATTTGCTGCGGCGCAGGGGGGCACTCTTAGTGGGGGAAGCGTGCCTCGCTGTCAGGCATCCTACGCTGACCCGACCACAGCAATAACTCTAACCGCGAGGTCCCAAGAATCCATCCTTATGGATCACACGGAAAAGACACGTAGCTGTGATGTATACCTGGTAGGAGGGAAGTGGTAAAGGTCATCATTTGTTGAGTCGCTTCTGACTAAGTCTATCTCGGTCTGATACTCATTTTAAATTGTATAAATAAAAGACTGTGCGTGTGACATGAGAATAGTCCCAGTGAGCTGGCAGATGGTATACGAAGATCAAGGAGGGTTATTATGGTAGTGTCGCCCTCCACACCATAACTAGTCATGTTGGTCTTTTTACATATTTTATAATTGTGCTACGCTAAATTTACTTATTTATGTATGCATTTATTTATTTATTTATTTAATTTGCATTGTTACTATCATTTTTTTATAATTATTATTATTAGGCCTATTACTATTATTCTTATTAACACAACATCATCAGTCGGGAATCATAATCCCTTGCATTGATGCAACTGGACTGTATTTCGAATACACTATTAGGGAAATATATACTTAGCTTACACTACCATACTTTTACATCGTGTCCTTTTTATGTAGTCCTTTACAGTGGGCCCAACGCCAATTTTGAGGGCCCTGGATCTGGGGTGCCGTATATGCGTAGCTTTACCACCGGAAAGGTCCAAATTATTAAGTGAGGGCGGAGACACTTTCTGCCTCTATTGATTCCGAAATTCATTGATACTGAACGTCTACATGTTTTACATGTCTGTGTCCATCCATAGTATGCTTGGACACGCAGGAACAAAGTGCCACAGGGATCGATACTTAGCCCGTCACAGCTCGACTTGTACAAACGGAGCAAGATGTGTACAATAATATTGAATTTGGCTGTTTCCAATGTTTATTGTTATCGGTAAATGTTCTGGCATCAGCCGAACACCTCTTGGCATCTTTAGTTGTATTTAAAATGAAATAGAACGTCGCAGCCCAAAGGGCCGGAGTGTTCAAGATATATACATGCACACGTAACTAATATTACTCATCGTTCCTGTTTTATTTTATTTTATTTGTTTGTCTCTTTGTTACTTGTTACTCATGTACCTTATTCACATAGTATGTGAATAATGTATACGACTCGTCAAGTACCATGTAACACAAAGTACAATCACACACGAAAGAGGAATACAAGTTTATACAAAAAGGACACCAAAACATACGCAGGATGTTATTTTATCCAAATAACTTATTAGTCATAATGTGAAAAATAACAAAAAAATGCAAGTTTTAAAAGAGTTGCACTATATTGGTGTATCTATTTGTAAAGATATGTGAACGGAAACATAAGTGTGGGTATGAAGACAGAGATTATTATAATTTTATTGTTTAGTCTTCTTCTTTGGAAGCTGGGGTCACTCTCTATTTTTCGGAAGACATAAACTGAAAAGCTGATTTCGCTCTGTGTGAAGCTTATCGAAGGCTCTACGTATTACATAAATATTGTACCGTCCTGAAACTCCCATAATATGGGTCTCATGTAATTATCACCTGAGAGAATCTTAACATTTATAGAAAATATGATATTCTGGTATAAAAGCTTTCACTACAGTGTGTACACAGGGTTCAATTGTTCCTACACAAGTCCTTACATCTTACTACCCAATTCTGTATGTATTGTTATGTTCCTTAGGGAAGGCCAATTCTGGGAACTAGAACATTTCCAAGCCGATGACCAGGAAGTAGTAGTCAGTGTACGGACAAGACCATGATATTGGGCAATCGCCCACTCCTCATTTGTTTTGCACAACCCTCTTTCTTAAACTCTCCTTTACTTAGTATTCAAATGGTATACAATTGAGGTTTAGAAAATTCATTGGTAGGCTATTCTTTTAGTGAGAAAGTGCTCTTCTGTAGTGTATGTAAACCCTTGTAATTTCTAAGAGAAGGCAGTGAGAGCGTCTGCCAACCGTCGTGTATTAAAAAGTATCTTCAAGCAACAATCTTGTGTCAAGTGTATATTCTTACAGTCTGAGAACATATAATCTAACTGGTTATATAATTATCTGAGTTAAAAACATCACTGAATAGTCTCCCATGAACAACACATGAAAAGTATTGTTTGTGGCCTTGCATGTTCAAGCAATCTAACTTTGGCTACAAGATGTAGATGTCGTTTCAAATCAGTCAATTCGTCGTCAACACTGAGTACGTTGCTTGCGGGGTAGTCCATGACTGACATCACCAAGCAAAATAGAAAAAAAAAGTACATATGAGATTTAAATTCAAGTCAAGTGAAGTTTGCTGACCGGGTTTCTTTTAGTCCTCGTGATCTTACATCAAATTTAACGTCTAATGGAAAGAGATTCACCCGGAGACCAGAGCTAGGGAACCTGATCGACATTTCAACGTGTCTAATGAACGCTAGGGGGGCTGTTCAGCACCTAGTTCCGCGCAATAGCGACGGAGTGCTCCGATGCTGACGCTGGCAACCCGGGACAAAACTGAAAAATATCCCCGGGCTTCAAGCTCAGTAAAAGGAACTGGTGCCACACGATCCCCGGATGCCGTGGTCCGAAATTATGAGACGACCACCGGCGGTAAAAACATAATGTCAAATTGAATCATTTTTGTTTGTGATTCAGCAGATTTTTCCCCCTTATTTTGATGGGCTGTTCTTGCAGGACTGCGTCTATTCCCAAGGCGGAAGCATCCATATAAGATTATTGTGCTATAGTGGTTGGGTGATATGAGACATAAACACACACACAAACCTCGCAAGGTAAAAAAACCCGGTAATTCATTTATAGGGGAACTTGTGCATGTGTCAGAAGGATGCACGAGTACCGTGGAGCTACATGGTTTTTAAAATGTTAGCGCAACAAAAACATTTGCTGAAACAAAACAAACGTGAATTTATTACATCCCATTGCAATGTGTGGTATTATTACTATTATGATTATTATTTATAAATAGTGCTACGATTTTTCTATTAGTTTATTAGTGTTATTATTATTTGTCATTTTTACCCATACACCGATGTGTGTTAAGCACTGTATACTCAGTACTTTCCCGAGTCCTGTGAAAACAATTGACAGGCATTTTCCTCGGGTGGGATTCGAACCCACGACCCCCGCCATTCTAGAGCAGATGTCTTACCAACTAGACTACAAAAAAGTGGTATGGCGGACAAAAAGGGTGATTTTTTTTTCACTCTTTTACATTTAGAGAGCACAATTTCTACACAAGTCATGATTCGTTGTATAAAAGTTTCCCTAACAGAAAGGAAAGACAAACACATACTGAGAAGAAAAAAAAAAAACAGGCGCAGAAAACAAAGTCACCATCAATAACCTATAATTCACGCATGGCAAACAAATCCGAATCAAAACACATTAACACGTCGCCGAGCGTCGCAGTCCTACCTTTAAATAAACCATGGATGTGTTGTTTTGGCGGGTAATAATGGCACGCCATGTTTTACATACAAATGACTCTCCGCACATCAAGGGGAAAAGAGCAACCCTGGGCAAACCATTTAGTAGCGTGAGACACATTTATGTATCGATCAGAGCGAGCCGATCTTAAGTGATTTTTAAGGAAGCCAAAACATTCTCTACGCCTCGAGATTGACGAAGCGAAAGTAGTTTGTTACAACTTGAGAAATGAAGGTGAGCGAGTGAATAGTCAGACGTCCCTTTCTCCACTACCCGCCAGCCACCACAATATTCTCGCTACACATTCTCGCACTGACGCCATCTTCATTGATGAAGAACAGCCTCCTTATGAAGACAATCAGAGCAAACTGATCGAAATGTCGAGTTGTCACACCACCGGTCTCTTTTCAGAACCACTACAACTAGTAAGAGAAATTGATGTAAGTGTTGTTGCCACAAAATCTTCCTAAACACGTAATGCATTTCACTTCAAATGGAGGCCAAACCACCACCCCTTCCCTTCCCCCTCCCATGCCCACCAGTTTCATGTTATTGATTCGAACTGATGAAAAACAAGATTGCTAGAGCAGCACATCTTTTATTTAAAATTATTCATGAAAAACAAGGTGGAACAGCAAAATTGGTCGCGTTAGTCAAAATGCACGTCTATTTTCACATAATCAAAGGCAGAGGGGCTTTTTACGGCACTCGACCGAAATGCGAAGCACAAAACACGAATTATGGAAAGGCTCATGTGAAAGAACACATTTGTTTATCCCGTTCTGTTTCATTATTGGTATGGGTTTAACAAATCATAAAGTACTATTTATTTGTTTGTTTGTTTGTTTTAGTGTTGTGATTTACTTTTCTCTAAATATAAATCTCTAAATAGGTTCACGTCCACCTAGCCAGCTTAAAACAAATACACAAACTGCTTCGTGTTATATTGCTACATTTCCACTCATGTCCAATATTTGGTAAATACCTTGCAAATCAACGATGGCGCTGTCATTGTCAGTGACACTCCATATCTGTTCATCAACCAATACATCAACATGTACAGGTTTTGATGCGTAGGGCCTCTTTCTGAGCATTGTATTCGTGAATATTGTGACCTGGGGTAAAGGCAGCGGCGAATATACGGTAAATAGCCCCAACGGCAAGCGCTGAAATTGCGCCCCTGTCCAAAACACCTGACGCCCAACTTGCAGATAACTTTACCATAATAACAGCACCAACATACAAGTCATGATCGCGGATGTTTTAATTGATAAATTATGGCACCACATGAAAATTACAACCGCTGAGTGGCGCCCCGTTTAAGCAGCACCCACGGCACGTGCCATATCGGCCATACCCTCAAATACACCACCTGGGGCTTGGGTGGGTGGATGGGTGGGTGGGTGGGTGGGTGGGTGGGTGGGTGGGTTGGTTGGTGGGTTGGTTGGTTGGTTGGTTGGTTGGTGGGTTGGTTGGTTGGTTGGTTGGTTGGTTGGTTGGTTGGTTGGTTGGTTGGTTGGTTGGTTGGTTGGTTGGTTGGTTGGTTGGTTGGTTGGTTGGTTGGTTGGTTGGTTGGTTGGTTGGTTGGTTGGTTGGTTGGTTGGTTGGTTGGTTGGATGGTTGGTTGGTTGGTTGGTTTTCTTCTTTTTTCCTCCGTTTGCCTTTTTTCTGAAGGCAATAAAGGGAAGTGAAAATCTTCGTGTTTCATTGCCTTGTATGAAAGACCAATTGTTTGTTGACTGTTATTTATCGATTCAACACTATTTCTGTTAATCACGAGAACACAACGGATTATCATTTATAAAACTAATAAGGTTACCAGCTTACATATATTTTCTTTCACTAGTTCCCTGTTCATTTTCACTAAGCATTCAGTTTTGTTTAGCACAATTTACTAACAGCTCGGTGAAAATATGGTCCAGGTCGATGGCCGCCCTTGCGCACGAAGTTCCCCTTCAGGACGCAGTACGTCACGCTGCCGCCAGTTTTTTACGGGAATGTGAACATTGGACAAGTCCCTCACTACACATTTTCTGTCGATAAGGACATGCCCCTGGGTAGACAGGCGAGGAGCTTCTCCTAGCAGCTTTACCGGGCACAAAATGGATGTGTTTTAATCAGAGATGTCACAATCTTGGCGTCCAGGGAAGAAACGGAGCGAAATTACTATTGACTGCGTTTTGGACGTCAGTGTCGATGGAATGAGCTAGCAGTTGAGGCGGTCATTGCCTTACGTGTTCTTTCCTTGACAGCCACATTCCAAAATTTCAAGTGTTCTTTGCACACCTCGTGTAAAATCCTCTTTCTTGTTAACATGATTTTATGTTAAGACTTTCATACAATCAAACGTGAAATTCATAGATGGATTTTCAAGGTGTTTAATACAACAGGGCATATAGTTTTGGGTTTTTTTTTTTCTTTCCAAAATGACTTTTATGCTATTCTTCCAGCAATTAAAACGAAGAGACCTTCAATTTGGATTGTCACTGGAAAACTAGGGCCTAAATATACCTATATAGAAAAGAAGATGTCCA
This sequence comes from Marthasterias glacialis, assembly GCA_911728455.2. Classification (NCBI taxonomy): domain Eukaryota; kingdom Metazoa; phylum Echinodermata; class Asteroidea; order Forcipulatida; family Asteriidae; genus Marthasterias; species Marthasterias glacialis. The sequence goes on from OU452224.1 coordinate 20,664,825, forward strand.
GTTTTAGATGTGGCTGGTAAACCTACACAGGAGAAAACGTTAGCGAGTCAGTGAGAAAACCGGGATCCACAGAAATGAAATGCAGGGCAACAAAACCCAACAAAATTGGATCCCAGCATTTACAGTGAATTTCTTGGTATCACTTAGAGGAAAACTAATGGAATTTTCAGGTGCATGTCTGTTTTGGGGTTCAAATTAATTTCATTTCCGTTACAGGAAACGGGAAATAAGCATTGTAACCGCAAAAAGAAAAAAAACGAAAATGTTCAGGTTTAAACATTTTGAATTGATTGCCACATAATGTATACAGTCTGCCTATGCTTGTTTTTATGAGTATTTATGACAATTTTGTGCAAATAGCTGAAACATGAAATTTTATTGGGAAAAAAGCCGCCCTTTTGAATTATCATTATTTCATTATTATTATGATTTTTTTCATCTAAGCGTAGAGTAGAACGCCGTGTTTTAAACGAAGGCCAACGCGTTATAAAAGCCCATCAAACTTGTAGTATTGACTTTGAGTGGTTTCTATCATTGAGTGGACCCGAGAGGCTCGTCAATTTAAAGATGATTCGAAGTTACGGTACATTAGACTACGAGGGACAATGCAGCTTGTTCAAAGCGCTAATATGCTTTCAAAGAATTCTTTCTGATACGGTACATCAAAAGTACGTCATATAACAGCAAGATAAAAATGGTACAGAAGTTAAAAGGTGGTGACAAGGTACGCTATACAACTACTCGCAAAAGTTAACAAATAAAAGAAGATACCATCCTGTTTTTGTATCTGGCAACATTTCTGTGCGTTTATACTACTGGACGGAAATGAGCAATTATGTTAATTAGGGATTTATGTGTGCTGCAGAATCCAAGTCCAACATGCTGGCATAGGGTTCTGTTATGCTCAATCGAGCAGATTTCCGTGCCGAGTGAAAACGAAGATGTTGATATCTCAAGTGGAATTGTTGCGTAAACCACATAATGTAGAATTCATTCCAAAAAGTACAACGTTCATTTCAGAACTAACGCGAGGGTGCCGTGTAAGGGCATTCCGAAACTCAACCCAACACCCTTCCCCAATCTTTTTTACAGTTTTGGGATTAATTTAATTTCAATTATTAATTCTGGTGGTTGTGAAGCCAAGGATTCTCAGAAAAGCAAACTTGATCGCTATACTAGCCAAGAACCCCATTGAGAGAAGACAAGGAAGGACATTTCAATTTTCGATGTGGGAGGAAAACCCCAAAAAGAGATACTCCAGGGGAAAACCCACGCAATCAGGTAGGGAAAACCCAATCTACTGTGCCCTCGGCAGGATTGGAGCCGGGGTCCGAGAGGTGAAAGAAGAGGAAAGATACCTCTACGCAAACCCGGTCATCCTTTCTGTACACAAACATATGGAGTTATGCATGCATGTCAATTTGACGGTATACATTGTCAGCTGCTCATTCCCCCCCCCCCTTCCTATTTTAGCGCGTTGTACAGACTAATCAAATCAAACAACTACGGGGATCGATGTAAATTCCATTTGGCCGGGCCCAGACTGATCAAAGTGGTACCATGGGTGTAATGAGTTTTACAATTGTAGAAATTCACTCAATATAGACATTCCCCCAAATCACGTGCGTCTATTCCTATCGATTAAACGAGACGCACGGATGGCAGCCCTAGTTTAATGAAAAAATGGGCGGGAGCCAAAATCGTAAAGTGATTGGGGAGCAAAGTAAAACAACACGCTACTAACTGAGGGACTATTGGGGGCTATCGGTTGTTGTCAACAATATAGCAATCTGTTATAGCTGATAAATAGTTTATTTCTTATAATTGTTAAAAAAAAAAAAAAAAAAAAATTGCTTATAACAATGACAATTTCAAAATATATCAACCTTACAGGTCTTTCGTCTGAAGAACATGACTAAACAAGTAATCTTGGAATCGGTTTAGTCAACGACAGTTTGGTATGTTTGTGTACCACAAAGTAGCACTATTTTTACTATGTGAAGGGTGTTCCTAGATCGCATAAAAATGTAATGAAACTAAGCCATCGAACGATTGGTCACTAGAATGTACGAATACTAGTTTTTGTCTCTAATAAAAATGTCTTCGGTAATAGTGTATTAGTAGTAGTAGTAGTAGTATTCTTTTTTTTAGCATCAACAACAGAAGGAAGATTAATTTTCAATTTTACACAATGTTCGTTTTCGAACGACGCTTTACAAAATTTAACACATCAAGTTGTGTTCAAACGAGTATGTTCGTCTCTCCCTTCCAATGTTTATTATATTTAGATAATGCAGAATCCTGTCTCTATTTTATTACCTTCGTTTTAGTTTTAAAACTATCGTGAATGTTAATTCATTTTTATTTCAATCGAAGTAGTAATTTAGACGTACTTTATGGACAGGTTTTTTTTTATTCATTTTGTTTTCTTCTTTTCTGCCGGTACTCTAAAAGTACTCACATGCTTAGCGGCCTGTTCGCTCGTTGTGAGCAAACTTTAAAGGCAAATATTATTATGTACCTTCCGTCTGGTGTATAATTTATTGTTCATGTTATGCATACCAGTCATTCCTTATTATGTTTATCCTTTTATGTTGTCCTATTTCTGAAGGTTTTTTTTATTTATTTTTTTATTTTGTTGTTCTTGTTTCATCATAGGTAGGTAGGTAAATAGGTAGGTGCGTGGGTGGGCAAATATAGGTAAAAAAAGACAACACGTTAATACAATATGCACACACAAAATACAGTGAAAACGAAGACAAAAGATAAAAAGGTGATCTGGAGGACCGAATGAAGAGACAACCAGGGAAGATAATCTTGAGATGACTTAATTTAACACATTACTCCATAAAACTTCAGCTTTTACAAACAATCAGTGCAAGATGCTGGTATTTCGTGAAGGCTACATACGGCTTTTGCATGGCAATGATTAAAACTAAAGATGCATTTTCCAAAACCGGAAAGAATTTTCCTATCAACCTGAAACATCTACAGTAAACGTAGGCCATGGGTGTTTGGAAAACAGGTGGATGGTTGCAGTGACGTAACCAGGGGCGGCAAGCGAGGTTTTTTTTTTTTTTTTTTTTTTTTTTTTTTTTATGATGGGAGGAGCAGTTTGAAAAAAGTACGAAAGAGGGGTAATAAGTATCACATTTACTGATTATATATGACATGCAGTCATCAGAAAAGCTCACTAACATGTGTTTACAGCTCGTGATTTGATGGCATATAATTGTTAATAAATATGAATAGAACAGAGACTTGTTGTTACTTCTGTAATGATTTGTAGAAATCAAGCTTGATGAAAAAAAAATCAGTAAAGATGCCAAGCATCTTCAGAAATTCTATACCAGCTTCGAGAAAATGCGTTTGAGGGGAAAGTCGTTTACATGACACAAGATTAAAAGAATAAATTCATTAACAACTTCTAATCTGAAAAGATTCCCTCTGTTTACATACGAACATTTCTTTTTTAATAGTGACGTCTGGAGTATTGCCGATGTAGTTACATTTTCCACGATAACCACGGATTTTTTACGCTTCACAAAATAGTAAAAATAAAAAAAAAACATAGACTGTCATAGCGCAGTATTGGCAGTTGACGCAGGCAATGCTTTTTACTGCCTATATCAACTACAGTTTTATTTCCTTTGGAAAATACAATGCAATTACGCCATCCAATGTAACCCAGCTGTTTCCGGGGTATATTCTATTCATTATTATACGCTGTCTCAGAAAACATTTAAATTGAATTCAATTCAAAACCCTGCTCCTCAATTAAGATTTAAGAATACATTTGATCAAAAATGAAGTCTATATGGGTAATTCTTACAAATTGACAAATCAAATTATCTTGTGTTTGTGTCAGACTTTGTTTAGCGTAACCAATGTCTGTGTTTTGAAAGCTGGAAACGAGGAGGATGCAGCTGGTATCCCGTGACTTTAACTTTACAACTTAACCTGCGAGGCATGATAGTGTGGAAGACCCTCAACTCAAAAATGAATACCCGGTATTCATGATTTTGTTGTTTTACTTTCCACGTCCAGCGAGATACCCATCCATTGCCCATTGGTTGAATAACATTATTAGGTCTGCACTCGGTTCGGAAAGTTCGTTCACCCTTTAGTTGACGTGGGAAAGCTTGCACATGCGCTGATGCCACTGTATGGGGGGGGGGCGTGCCCTTGTTGATGTGCTGGGTGTCATAGGTCAAATGGCGACGGCGTGGCCATAATCATGTAGGTTCCCCGCCCCTTTTTGACTTGCTCTGCCTTTGGTATACCAGGTATGGGGAACATCAAGAGAGCTTATTTGGAGCTAATAGGCGCCAATGTGTGGAGAATCTTCCACACACAAGTACGCCTTGGTGTTATTTCATAACATTCGTGCCCGCAGGGTTCGAAACCAAGCAAACAATTGTCTTAACTCTACAAGTTTATTTCTGTCTTTATTTTATACTCAACCCAATGACCACAGAATATGTTAATACGTACATTTAACGTACATATGTCAATGCGTGCATATAACGAAACGGGAGGTTGGCTGTTCACATAGCATACTTGGCCGTTATTATCATTTTTCAATTGGATTCAGTTGAATTCAATAATACATCTGTTTCCACACAATAATACAAGACAGAATCATTGGACAACAACGAGCAATTAGCACAATACAAGTAATGAGTATGCGCGTGACCATTGATAATGATAATGGAAATAATACGGTAGAATGTATAGGAAGTCGCTGGTCCAAGAAGCCGAGCCATGTGGAATTATAAAACATTAAGAGAATAAGAAAACAACCTGTCACGTTGCAACCTTGTTAAGACCTTCACAACTGAAACGTGAGGGAAAGAGCTAAAGGGAAATGATCTTAGGTTTTAGAAGGTTTTCAAAACTCATTTATATCCTCTGGTTTTCAAAAAAAAAAAAAAATCCGAGAAAATTTAATCAACTTTAGGTGATCCAGTTATAGAAACGAAATTGAAATAAACAAAAACTGGTTAATGTTTTCTAAGAAATATAGTGCGTATCGATCGTGCTTAATTTGATGCAGCAATTGATCACAGTGGCGTAGCCGGCGGGGAGGGATAAAGGGGGCCAGCTATGGAAAATCTCGCCCCAATGCTTGCCCCCTGTCAGTCTCCGAACACCGTGAAATTTGCTAAAATCAGGCAATTTCAGACATGACAACAGAAATTGCACCCTCTGCAATGTGCCCCTCTATGCCCCCCTCCCCTTCCCCCCTGCGAAAACGACCCGCCAATGATTGCTTATAATCTTATAAAATAAACACACCCTCAGTAATAATCATCTAATGGGACATTCTCCCTGACTGGCCAGCGACAGGTTTCGCCTACCAGCGGGAGATGCTTTAAACTCACTGTCGGAATGAGAAAACGTGAGATAGGTTCTCACGTCGTCTTTCTCCGTGAGTTCGTCTCCGATTGCAGTTGGCCTTCAGTCCAGCGGAAAGAAAACACCGGGCGGCAATGCGCATACCTCCCCACAAGGAATGAAAATAATGCAAACTGATACATCCTCCGGTCGTTTCTTTGTGTCTCTTAAGTGATGTTTTAAAGATGGAGAGGCCAGCCTTGCCTCTTTGGATATTTTGATGAACAATGTACCCTCGGCACACCCTTCAATCCAATCTCCTCTTGCCCGTCATATAAGGAAGGAGTGAATATCGTTTTACATTTTACATTCAAAAATCTAAATTGGTCTCGGGATTTTTAAAGGCAAGAGGTTTGAAAATCGAATTACATAAACACAAAATAATAAATGCATATGAAGTTGTTATATACGCCAACAACAGACAACATGTTTAATGATAATTGGTAGCTTGCTTTAATTTTTTATTAATTATTAATTATTATCTTTTGTAATACAGACCACATGGCTCGTGCGAGGTTGCCAACCGGCTCGAACCATAGACCGATTCAGCTTAGGTCTTTAGTGCTACTAAATTGCATCAACATTTATCGGCTCACAACAGCACCTTGGAAATACTATGCCACATGATGTTATAAACTAGACCAAATAATAGTGTGTATTGTTCAAATCAAGTCGTCAAACATGTACCAGAAACTTAAAGCCAGGAAAGATTGGTCGATCGCTTTACAAAAGGTATTATTGCATGGTAAATAGTCATTCAACAAAAATTAATATTAAGACAATAATAGCATTGGGAGCGAAACGTGCAATTCTCCCACGCGTATTTGAATACTTGGGTTGCCAAGCACGTTGCTTTAACGTGTGACGGCAGAAAAAATCGCACTCTTCAATGGGTCCAATGGTTAAAGACGTGCAAGACTGGCACAGTTAAGTATCAACAACAAGTTAGATTAGTTCACATCTGAAAACCCATACGTTCCTACCCCGTACCAATCCCCCGAAAAAAAAATCCGTTGAGGAAAGAGAATTTAAAAACCTAACAAATCGCTTTTGTTGATTTCGAATGCAACGATCGAAATAAGCCCGATAGGAACGTGCACACAATGCCAACCTTATTTAAAAGGTAAAATATAGGACTTGTATAAAGCTGAAAGTGCAGTGTTCCTTTTACTTTTTGCGCTTCAATATATACATAAAGGGGGGAATGAAGGGAAAATTTGAAAATTTGGGCTTGATCTGTTGTCTGAGTCAGGAGAAAATAGTGCAAAAACGTGTACACTTCCAGTATTGTCCTTAATTTCGATTGTGAAACCGAAATTAAAATTGGGGTCTATTTTCTATTTTCTCGACCTTGACAGAATCGTTTTTTATGGACGATTGGCACTGCTATGAACTTCATGATCAGTGAGCTATCAGACTGATACTAATAAAAAAAAGAAAAAAGATATTAATACCATCATGTTTTCTATCCTACCTTTAAGTGTTGTTATTAAACTTAACTACCTGAATCCGATGGATTTTGAAAAATAGCGGTATGGTTTGTATGCTGTTTTTTTTTAACTAGGGGATAAGAATTAATTAATTTACTACTTTAACATTTAAACAATACAATGAAATATACAGCTTAGGGCGTCTGAGCAAATGCATAAATAATAACAAAACTGATTGGGTACACTGCAGAAACTGGGGTGGAAAATTTATAATCTCACACCGACGTGGTGTTATTTTTTGCCAACAATATAGCAATGGGAATAACTAACACCATGTTCGGTGTTATCACGCATAGATACCAAGAGATCCAAGTTAACACCCCAGTTTTTACAGTGTATAGCTGTTTTGGCAACTAACTCAATGGTCCAAACAAGTCCATACCGAGCAAAATCAATCAAATTTCATATTAAAAGAAGAGACAGAGAACTATTACGGAGATTTATAGCAAACTTAACCAGATGAAGATAAAATGGCCTCGTTGTATTGCTTCCCTTAGACCCCCGTTGACGTTTCTGGTGTAAGAGGGGTATGTTGTCGACACCGGATCTGGTAACACGGCCAGAGACACTATCAATCTAGAAACATGATGCCGGAATTTGTCGCGCAAGTTAATTGGTTTTGGCTGAAACATTGCCTTGGAGGATGAAGTGGTTTGCACCGCAAAGCCTTTAGAATCTTTCAGATTATCCAACTCGGGTGTTATCTTGAGACAGGGCCATACTATGAACCAATGCGTAAGGTAATAGTCACCATCGAAACTGGAGTATATTTTAGGCAAACTCGTCGATTAAATCATGTCGTGAATTAGTGGAGAATTTCTTGAAAACCTACCTTTAAAAATCTGCCAATACCACAAAGAAATTTCTTTGTACCTAGTACCGACGGTGTAATACAAAAAAAAAGAAAAAGGTTTGGTTGTTAATTTGTAATCTGGGTCAGTCATTTTGTTCTCATCAGTGCCGTCGTGAAATTGGCACAACACAAAGTGTTGTTATTATTTTATTCTCTCTTTTTTGCACTTGCATTAAGTCCGGTGTCAATATTTTATTTATCATCAAATGTCACTTTCTAGTGTTTGGTCAAGTTCCAGTTGATGGGGTTTGCAAGACAGTCGCCTCCTTATATATATATATATAATCGATGAATCAAAATGTTTGCTATGGCAAAAAAAAAAAAAAAAATCAAGTTGGCAGTGTTTGATCAGAAATCCTGAGGAGACTAATGACCTGCGATGGTTATTGTTCTTAGGAGCCGACTTGAGATGAGATTGCAAGTTGCAATCGTACGTCTTGGGAAATGAATACTAACCTTCTTGGACTCAAATGACGAAATGATCGGAGAGAAATGTGAGAGTGTAGTAGAGCACGAGTGTTTGGTGCCGAGGTTTTGGAGGAGGGAGAAGTGAGGGGTTGATTTACCTTTAAACCCTAGACAAGTTTGGAGGGAGATCTCGGGACGTGCTGATTGGAAGTGGTTTTGAAAAATGCTGTGCTGGTTTGAAAGGGTAGTGGTGAGTGTGGCGTCTTCATACGTTGGGATGAGAGAAGGAAGGAAAAGCTGGCAATGAGGGTAGCGTGTGGTTATTGTTAAAGTGCCGGGAAGTGATAACCTAAAACTGATATGAGATTTTGCTACCGTAGAGGTTTTGTAAAAATTTGCTAATTATTAGAGCAGAGTCGCGCCGCATTAATTCGATTTGGCGGGACACGAGTCCGAAAGGGGGAAATGGTTTTTGTTAACTGGGGAGTGAAATGCTATGGTAAATGCTGAATGTGAGATTTGGACGTATTTACTACAAAATTGAATGATCAATCTGAATTTGTCTGGATTGGAATTGATTTGATTTGGAGTGGTACGTTAAGATCATATTAAGGGTAGGAGCAGCTGGGATGTTAATTGTTGCAGGTGGCCCAAATGGTAGGTATACTGTTGTAGCTACACATCAAGTCACTTGGAACAGCACAGGCAATTGTGATGTTATCTACGTACTATCCCGCGTGTCACTAAAGCCTGTTTCAAGCTTAGGCTTCAGATTCCGAGAGGCTCCAAACTGTAAGCCATGATTGACTGTGCACCCGTCCTAGATTCAGTGACGCTGCTATCAGAAGAAGGGAAAATCTGGTCAGTCGAGCCTGAAACATGATCAGTGAGCTATTTTACACTACTCTTAAAGGAGTCGTTTTGCAGACCATTGAAACGAACACATTTCACTTTTAAAGGTTAGAACCACCATGACAAAATGTCAACAGTCACACAGCAGAGGGAAAAGAATAAGATAAAAAAACATCCTTCAACATGTTATTCCACTCCAGTCACAAGCCGGCTTTTTATATCAACCAAACAGCTTCTCTTTCCCCCTTCTTGCACACTACTAGCTCTCCCTCTCTCTTTCCCCCCCCTCTCTCTCTCTCTCTATAAAATAGCCTATTTGCCTTATATCCATCTGCCCTTAGGGTAGCGAGTGATGGAGACTAGCGAGTATCTTGACCCCTTCTCGAGGGCACTTCGGAGACGAGGCAAGGCAGTGAAGGCACTTTCTAAGAGTCAAATTGGTGAAGTGCAATGGCTGGGTAGAAAGGACCGAGAGTCAGCTTGTGATGTTCTTCATCTCCTCACCACCCCCCCCCCCCATCTCCAACAAACACACAAACATAGGCCTACTTTATTTCTGTCATTTTCACTTAAAGCAGGAAATGACACTTAAAGGTGGTGCATTGGACTATGCTGCATATGCTTCGAGTTTTTAGGCCAGAAACGACAGCCGTTGATCAAAAGCAATTCTTTCCCACCCGTGCATTACCAGCAGTTTTTTTTTTTTTTTTTTTTTTTTTTTTCCACTTGAAATGTTTAACACAGCTGCTTGGGAAAAACTACAATTATGAGCATTAGCGATCTTTCATTCTTTTGAACTCAACGAATGAGCTCGCGAAATAAGTGATTGGTTTTTTCTGTGCATTGTTTGATGTTTCTTTCAACCTTCGTGTGTGAATCCTAGCGCAGCCCTTCTGAGGGCGCCGCATATGCGAATTACTGTGCAACGCGCTAAAGCAAATCCGAACAGAGCTCATGCACTGACGTCACACGAGGCTACTTACTGCTCATGGTCTGCCACCATACCGAGCCAAAATTGCGCAATGCACAAGAACAGGGGAATCAACCAAGATTTAACGTGCATGAGTAATAACGCCAGCTGAGTTGAGTCATTGACAGCTAATGCACAATGCTTGATAATTGAAAAACAAGTATTAAAGTCTCTCAGCATTTTGAAGTTGAAATATTTGGTGACACCGAAACTATTTGTTCCCGATTTGTGGATGAAATTTTGAGCTATACTCATCCAAAATGAAATCACTCTGGATGACTTAACATGACTATATTGAAAAGGGGGGCTTTATCTGTGAGCATTTCTCTGTACCTCATATGCCTTAAGTTGAAAGTCCACAATCTCATGACGCACACATAATGGACCATAATTCAACCACCCTGAAAGGATCAACCTTCAATTCTTTGATTTACAGAAAGAGCTGTAACTCTGCAAATGCTTCATAATAGAGCTATAGGCGCTTGCTTTACTCAGGAATACTTTGTAAAATGTCCGTACAGCCACAGCAGGTTGGAACTGCAGCGAAACTCTCTAAAGTACAGCTTCGTGTCCCCAACACACAACAGTCCCCTCTTTTGTAGCTCCTCCCTTCTTTTTCAAACCCTCGATTTCACACTCTGCCCTCTTCAGCTTTGTATAAATATACATATCCGCGTGTAAAGTACGCATGGCCGGAAGCTTAATGATCGCAAACAACTGCCACCACTTCTCACATCAGGAAAACACTTTGGGAAATCCATCAGCAGCACACCGTCAAGCAGCCAGTCCCTTTCAACTCGCAGATTCCTCTTCTCCAGTGTCAACTTGAAAGGGAAGGGAAAACGAGAAGTAGAAGAAACTGCCAGCTTCTGACATCATTGGTTGCCGTGACAACACTGTACAGTACAATAAGAGCGCCGATGGAGTGGCATATAACATGACGCTTTTCACCGAGTTTGACATTTTGGGGAGATGTTATGTGCACATGCATTATCCCAGCTGACTATAATGTCCGCGCCTGATACAAACCTATCCCGTTGGGGTTTATTCGAAAACTCCACTTACTAAGACACCAGATAACTCAGGATCGACATTCTGTCTACTTCCGTACAATGCATTCTAAAGAGAACTTTGGTTGTTTTATTTAGCAGTTATTTACAATTATTGACGATACACCGTTTGTTTAAAAGAAAATATTAATCACAAAGTCTCAAGAAATGTACTAAGGCCGTTTCATTGTGTGCGAGCAGCTTTTAAAAATCATAGTTAATTAAAAAAAGAGAGGGTTTTTTCCTCTCCCTTTTAATCTATCCAAGGTTTCATAAAGTCCAATTGCGATTCAGCTTACGAACTATTGTTTCATGTTAATTTTGACATATTTGGAAATCGGTTATTTAATTCATTTTTGTTTAGTGTGTTCGGGCATGTGAACAGTAACGTTGACCAAGGCGGCGTTACAAAAAGGAAAAATCGTCTCGATTAGCAAGTTGATACACTCGGTCGGGATGTGTGTTTAATTATTGAACAGGTTCGTTCAAAAAAAAAAAAAAAAAAAAAAAAAAAAGGAATTAAAGATTAAGAAACGGTTCATACCAAGTCCGTTTAACACAACGAATCCAAATTATTGTTGTTATGCATCCTACAGAGTAAAACGTGCAATGTCATTTTCAGTGCTTAATAATGAATCAATTAAAAACATAATAAAAAAAATAAGATAAAAAACAGCAGTGATTTCATGTTGAGGTTGTTATTTGTCAATTCATTAAAAGGTTAATCATAGCTGTTTTTCCCAAAGGTGCAATTACTACACAGCCTACATAATGCATCTGAAATAATTATATCTATGCCTTAAGTGCTCTACACTCAGCAGTGAGAAATCATGTAAACCCTTTACTCTTCCTGTAAATCGGAGGTCATGACTTTAGGACTGGTGGAAAACAGTCGAATAATGTGCCCCGACCTCGGGGTTGTCGACTTTAAACGTGGAGCGTTTTGGGAACACTAGCCCTCTAAGATAGAGAGACTGGCTAATTTAGTTCGAGGTGATTTCATGTTTGGATGAGCATAGCTTCAAACTTCAACACCTAACCGAAAAGAAACAACAAGTTTATAGTTGTCAGCAAAAGAATTGATTGGTTTAATTTCAAGAGGCTGAGAGATTTTAATATAATTTGGATTAGTTTTTAATATTAAGTAATTAGCATCGGTTGATATGGGGAGCCTGTTAAAAGTGGCATGCGCACTTAAGTTGTCGCTCAAATGGCGCCATCTCGTGGCCACTCGTAACAATCTTATTAATCTTAGTTTTGTCAATCATTTCAAATACGACTCTCCATGACGGCTCCATTTTTCTTGATTAAACTCTCACATTTTCAAACCTCATCTTCTGTGAGGATCCTTGAGGGTACAAAAGGACAATTCTCAAAACCATTAATTAGTTTCTCTAGCATATGGTGCCTTTACCGAGCTGGAGGGTTTTTTTAGGGTAAAATGTCTAAATGATTAGTTTCTGGCACAATGGCACAAACACATATAATGTTGACTGAGGATTTTGATTTAAATGAAGTCATGTTTCAGCGTGTATTGACATCTTAGATGTATAGATTAATCCATTTTGAGGATATAGAGTGTCTTGTCCGAGCAGTGTAGTGCATCGGACTCAAGTTCTGGTGGCTGATACATCAAAGTGTGGGTTCGAATCCCGGTCAGGTCACTTGTGTCCTTGAGCAAGACACTCAACTCTAGTTGCTTCTCTTCACCCAGTGTACATTGATATTAAACGGTGAGGGCAGAGATTGTTCACGTGATTGATTTTGCTATGCGCTACAAACTTTATGGCAGCGCGGGATGTATACTCCCCAGCCCCAGGGAGCTGAGATTATGGTTTATGGAACGAAATAATGTCCCACCGTGACCGGGGTAATACTGTAGTGTTCGAAGTGCAATAGTCGTTTCTTTAGAATTGTTTCCTGCAAGTAAGTCAAGTATTATATATTAATGTATACGGCAGTGTTATTATTGTTTTGTGTTTTCTTTATTTGTTTGGCGTGTTTGTTTTATATTTTGTTTGCAAGGTTTGATGAAAATAGAGATCCCGTAAATCACCCTTAGTATTGCAATAATAGTTTTCGCATATGGGTCGTGATTACCTTTCCCCATCGAGATGACGACAATAATTTTATTTTATTCTGCATTAATTAAATTAAAGGATTTTCCGCTCCAAATATTAGAAGTACTTTACAATTTTGCAAGTCTTGGTAAGCTCAACATCAACAAACCCAACGTTCACAGCAGCACTTGAACATATGATAGAGTTACTTCAGTATCTCGCCAGTTGGTCAACACTATGAAAATGACATAGACAGGTCTAGAACAGATTATGTTGTCAGAAAAGAACGCAATCAAAATACTGGACACTTTACAAAATATCAAAATTTAATGATGCATTTGTTTGTGTTATACCTCCTAAAATCACAAAGATAACATGAAACTATAGGTGAAACTTCCCTTCATTCAATCCACAGACAAGTTCAGAGAGAGACCTCACAAAAGAAATGTCCAATAGTTGAAACAATACTTATGAACTGGAGATGTACACAAATAGCTTTCCGGGTTTCTTGCAAGCGACCAAGAAAATTGCCTCACTAATACCCTCACTAAGTACGAAGGAAACAACATGCCGTACCAGTTCCATTTACGCTATACCGTTGCAATAAGCCAGTCGTGTCGAACCAGTGACAACCAGTTGAGGTAGAAAACAAAACCACTCTATCTCCTTGACATTTCAAGAAGTATCCCTCTAGGTAATATTCAATCACAACTTAAGATTTTTTTTTTTTTTTTTTTTTTTTTTTATTCTCGCCCTTCTTCTTCGAAACGCATGACATTTTCGCAGTCGAAGCGGTTTTACAAAGAGCTCGCTCTAAATGCAGGACTGGCTCGCTCTATATCTATGCCTGACTCGCTCTGCTGAGCCTCTGGCTTCGCTCAGAAATAGGCCAGATAAAAAAAATGGACTGCTTTTGAAGAAGATCTGCGAGCTGGGTTGATCGTAAGACAAAGATATAATGAGCCGCGGTGGTTTGTCAAAGAAAATCCCTCCACTGGGGTGGATATCATATTCTCGAGATTGAAGTCCCTCCTTCCTAAAATCTGCCAACGTACCGCGTCAGAGATTTTGTTAGGAACTGGGTTTTAACTCATCATGCGTGGATTAGAATACTTTAAGGTGATAAAGTAGTTTATGAAATATTAAACCATTGGTTTCGTACCTTAACGGGCAAGAAAACATGTATTGCAGCAGGCAACACGATTTTTCAGGTGCCGATTTGTCCGTTACTGTGGCTTATATCTTATGAAAGTACGTATTGCTGTAATGCAAAACACCAAAGTGAAGCTCGGTTGGAAAAACAAATTTGTGAGGTCGAGCAAAATGACTGTTGATATCATTTGATTTTTTCTCTCTCTTTTTATAAAGAATGATGTTCTTTCTTTGCAACAGGAATGTAGAATATCAACAATAAGTGACACATTTCTCTATGGATGTGTGACAGCAGTTATGGTACTGCCATCATTCCGTGACTTCAGCTTGGTTTTGGTTTACATGGGGAAAACAAGATAGATGCTGCTTTGGGTAGCACCATCAATTATTAATGGCACTGTAACGGATACCCAAATAAATCAGAATGTTCAACCACATCTAACTCGGTTTCCAGTCCATACCGGTGATTATTAATTCCACTCTTTGCACAGCTTCCTGTAATGTACAGCGGTGATATCAAATACCCTTGTCCACAGTAAAACACATTATAACGAGCGAAGTAAACATCAAGAGTTTCGTTACAACGACGACTCGTGGCTGTTATAGCGATGATGATACGGTCAACACCCGCCAAAGTGCGAGCACAGTGACGTAAGAGGGCAGATTTGCCGATTTCACTATAGTACTGTATCATCTCAAATGTCACACAGGGTTATGTACATTCAAAACACCATCCCACATCCCAGAGGGGGAGGCTATACACTCAGAAAGAGCAAGTGCAAAGAAAATCTTCTTTGAAAGCCTCAAGTGCAAAGAGGATGCTGTGCAAGACATTTCAGACTTTGCTTCTCACACTATGATTCTAAATATACCCCACAAAGACGAGAAACGCGAGCTCGGTTTTAACTTACAGTGTCCACAACTAGACTAGATGAAGAGGATAGAGTACACTGGCTTGAATTTCGTATAAAATGAATTAAATGAAGGTAGACATGTTCCAGTATTTCTCATATTTTTCAAATCATCAAGTCCACTTGAGAATCATTGTAAATTGATTTTGCCAGCTTTCTTTTGAGATTCGCACTTTACGAAGTAATCAAAATTATTTTTTTGATCACACAAATTAATTGCAATGTACAATACAAAAAACAAATCTCAAATTATTCCAATAGGCTTACTTCAGATTGTCACAACGTGATTTGGGCTGCTGTTTAGACTAGCCTATTTCCAGTTTAATCTTGACTGTAGTCAATACAATTAACACTTACAATTTAAACCTTCATACATAAATACCCCAGACAGTTTACCAATTCTGATTGGTCGAGATTATGTCACATGGGCTGTTTAAACGGCTGATATTAAAGACATGGCCGAGAGTAGGGGGTGCACTGCAAAAACTGGGATGTTAAATTGATTCTCTCTGTATCTATGTGTGAAAACACCGGCATGGTGTTAATTATCCCCATTGCTTTATCGTTGGTAAAATTAACACCTTGTTGGTGTCGTCATATAGATACCAAGAGAATCAAATTAACACCCCAGTTTTTGCAGTGTGGGGTGGACCCTATATTGCGCAATCCAGTGGTCGTTGCTGTTACAACCCGTCCATTGTAGCAGAGGGTTGTTCCTTCTCCAATGAATCCAGAACACAAAGACATTTTTACACGTTTGTGACACTTAGTTCAGTTTCCATAAATGTATGATAAATCATTCTTTTGAAAACAAGTCCATAGACTACTAAAATCATCTTGAAATGAGTGTTTTTAACCAGTCAGCAATTATACTTACGCGGGCGCTAATTTACGCATAGCGCAATCACCAAATACCAGTACTCGATGTACAGTCTATCTGAGTACGCGCGAAATGGAGCATGAGGACGTGACAGGAATTGAACAAATAACAGAAAAGTTCGTGGATTTGTCTACATTATTGCCCTTTTTATCGAAAAAGGCATTTACGAATGGGAATAAACGAGTAGTGCCTCGGTCTTAATTAAACGGCCTTTTAAAACCTTGCTGGGTTGTGACCGTGTGATAAAGGACCTCGTCTTCGGCTCGTTCCTTTATCACACCGCCACGACAATGCTGGTTTTAAACGGCCGTTTCAGACCTCGGTCACCACTCTTTTATTCCCTTATTATGGAGTTTCAGCCTTTAGGAACTGTGCAATTCTGATCCATCATGATGGCCTCAGACTTTCTAAAACGAAATGAGTGTTAAAGAGGACATCGCATACTTAATTTTCTTGGTTGAGTTTTAGTTTTAATTTAAAGGTGCTGTGTCGTCATGATTACAGCAGGCAGGCTTTGGCTGTACATGAAAAAGATGAACTCTCACCCAGATACTGCAAAGCGGTCAAATTACAAACGGTTCCGTCTTTGTCAAACTGGGATGCGACCGCCGGCGCGCACGCATGCGTAGTAACTGGTTTATTCCATTTACTGCTATAATCATGACGACACAGATCAAATCATTTTTGAAAAGTGGAAGGGGAACACCCGCTATCTCCTGGGAGAGTTTTAAATGAGCCATTTTTATTTTATTTTTTCTTTAAAAGGGAGCATTACTAGTGTGACTAACTACACTATACCAGTTGTACTTTTTTTCTTTTCTTCTTTTTCGAAGACAAGCACCGCTATGCAATGCGGTCTCATCGGATCCGCCCGCGGTTTTTTCCCCGCGTCAACCTGTCACCGCGTGCCGTATCTTTGACAAGAGAAAATAGATGAAAAGGGTTCCAGACAATTTGTCTAATGGAGTTCAGAAGTAATTTCCGTAGCATCGTCTTATCGTCAAGAGAATCAAACCAAAGACAGAAGTCACGTATATACTGCTTAGGTAGAAGGCTGATATCGCAAAGCGAGTAGTCCGTGGATCTCAAGCAGTTCTTCCTCATTGGTAGCTAGCAAATGTGACTTATTAATGTTTACTTCTGCTCTCTTTGCATGATTGCAAATTTTAATTTCAACGTTCCTTTTAATTTGTGTTTGCCCATCACAGATGCAATTGTGAAGTGTAATTTCTATAATACTTTTAGAGTCCTCCGGAAAAGCATCGGTGAAGGCTTGGTAAACTTGATTTGAATTACTCCTGATACAAGAGCTCCTCACAGCCACCAAATCTCGAAAGAAATATTATACTACACAGTGCTTCCATACGTTGCTCTTTATTATGGAACAAAAGTGTACAACATAATAGGTGAATATACTGATCGAAGCGTCGAGTTGTTACACCAACGGCTCTTTCCAGAACCACCACAACTCATAGCCAGAAATGTTCAAGTGCATGTGTTTTCGCAAAATTACTATATTGTACCTCCACCAAGCAAAGTTTCCGATCCTACTTGAAAATAGAAAAAATGAAACTTACAAATTCTGTGCATACGTAACTTGTGTTTCAGGTTCTGTCCAATTTTAAAGAGGCCAAACAGATGGTAAATGTTCCACAACGGTTGTAAATAATGAGCCTATTTCCAATTTGTTATGATAAAAATCCACAATAATAATAGCAATAAATATATCACATTCGAAAACATTATCAGAATTAATGAAACAATAAAGACTTCAAAATGAGTTATCGTCGTTGAATCTGAAGGAGTCCCTCGTTGAAAAGAAGTATTGACTCAAAACCATATCAATGAAATATCTCAGATAAAATCTCCCAAGGCGATTTTACATTATCGTCAGACTGCCCCTGAGTGAGATTAAACATAAACCAGGAAAAAGAAACACGGATGTAATCTCTGGTAAATCTCAAGCTGATCCATAAGGAAGGCTCGAAACGTGCAGAGCATTCGGATTGGCCTATTGAGACACACTTGAAACCTGCGCTACACATTCAGCAATTTGCATTATACCCGTACATGAGATCCACAAATGTTTCCATTCTACGTTGCCTGGGCTCGTGGGTATTGAACACACTATTTGCTCTTCATGTTAGGTCTTACAGGTATATTGTATACTCTGTGCTTGAACAAATCCACAGACATAATACTCGGATGGGATTTGAACCCACGACCTTTTGCCATTCTAGACCAGTAATACTCGTACCAACTAGACCACCGAACTTGTCGGGTGCCAAGAGACCTGTTTGAATAGTATTTACATGTTTTCCCGGTCATTTTCGTCAAAAAAAAAACAGCCTATTTCCCATTTAATGCATACGTATTAAAGCCATGTTGCTTCCACAGTTGAAATCGTCATTCAAATTCTTGCGAATTTATAAAGTATTATATTGAATTAAACTTATAAGGCGTTCTTTTTTAGCCATGCGAAATCGGCAATCAAGAATTCACAGAGTAGGCGCAACTAGAGATGTCTTCCAAATTCCTACTTTGGTTTCGTTTGACAAGCTATTTCGCAAAGTGAGCATACACACTTAAGCAAGAAACGAACGCAAACCGTAGATTTTTTTTTATTTCTTGGTTTCTTTCTGAACTGACTTAAATAAGCAAACACAAAAAATGATATCTATTGGATAATTTCAAGTACCAATGTGTCATTATTTTCTGTGTATGGTTTTGTTATTCTTCATTCGTGTGTTTTTTTAAACAAATTCCAATATTTTTTAGTTTGTAGTTGTAGCAATCGTTGACGGAGAAGATCAGGAAACTGCTTCTCATATGTGAACCATTAGGTTGTACTCCTTTTAAAATCTAACACAAAAAGAGAGGCCACGTTCATCTTAGATCAACAAAAGCTTTAATTTAGCGACACAACTGCCACAAATGCTTGCCCCAAAACGAATTTGAATGACCATAAAACACGCTGTGAGAAGCTGCTGCGAGTTTGAATGTTGTTCGAGTGTATTAATAAACTGAATGGTTATCTTTTTTTAATCGCATTGATGCAAGTGAACAAGTGCTTACGCATTAAGTGAAATAAACATTGAGGGGCTTTCAATTTTAGAAAATAGAAGAGCGCGACGTTTAAATTGGCCGTTCATCGTGCCGAAAATGACAGGGCAAACTTCTAGCAGCTGCAGGTTTCACAACAATTTAATGGATGCTATAACTACATACCTAATGCAATTATTACATCATGCACCCAGACACCCATGCAGTAAATATCGTGTTTTAGTGTGCTTCAAAAAGGGCCAAATATCTTCTTTTTTTATGGGAGTGTGTGGGTTTTTTCTCTCCATGGTATTAGTGCGCGAAAAATATCCCTGGTCGTCAATTATGTATGTAAATTTATTAACAAAAACTAAGAGTCGCCAAAAAGCGAGCTAGGTTAAGCACGCCTATACTGTAAGGAATTTTCGTGCAATGTTATGGTGCATGGCAAACATATCATAGAGATAACCTTGTTAGTCAAGCAGATGACATAAAAAAAAACTTACTGATAGCACTTAAAGACTGACTAATAGAAAAGGGGAAAAATGCATAACTGCAAGTGAAGAAGTGTTTACGCATTCGCTGAAATTGAGTGCTGGTGAGCTTTTTTGGGCGAAACTAGAATAACGCAACGTTTGCATCTGATGAAGTAGTTGTTGCAATACGAAAGCTCATACAGTTTTCACTATCAGTTAGTCTTTACGTGCTATCACTAAGTTTTTATATTTCATGGTGCATGTCATATTTCTTGTATGGTATAGCCCAGCGTTAGTGTATCAGAAATGCGCCCCCCCCCCCCCCCGCCTCACGCTTCTTTTTTTTCTACCCGGACATGGCAAACCAATACCTCCTACGTTTCGCTCAATAAAGCACCTCGAACTCGCCAGAGCCGGGGTCTATGTGGACATCCCCCAGAGAAATGTCCCCGCTGCATAAAAGATAATACAATAATCAGCCAGACATCCATGCACTATCGTGTTCTTCATCACTGAAAGGAATTACTCGCCAAAATGTCCAATCTATATTCCCATCTCCATCACAAAAGCTTCGAGGGAGTATTTTTTCCCCGAACAAAGACTTTTTTTTAACGGACGAAGTAGAAAGGATAGTGTAGTAGTTTCATATCCACTCTCGACCGCAACTCCTTGTTTCCTATTTGGACACAAAATCTCACGAGATTGAACTTTTACTCATATTCAGTAATTTGTATGATAGTAAAAAAAAAAAAAAAAAAAAATCTTAAAGAAGCAAACTTAATGTCTCCGGCGTTTTTCCTCGTGGGTATTGAATTGTATGTATAGTGACTCCAGATATTTTTTTTTCGTTAATGAAAGTGCTTTTGTGTCCACAAGGAATTTATACACGGACTCGGGTTAACGCACAGGAGAATAGGGAAAGTGCATCATGGATTTGTGTCTATATTCATGGCTTACTTGGTTGAGATTACACGCTATTTGTGAATAAAATTTTGTTTCTGGATAGGAGAAGAAAAATAGCCACCCCAAAAGAGTTTTATTTATGCATTTTTTTTCAATTAATCAAACGAGAGCAGCCAAACAAGCTGTTTTATTTATGCGGGGTTTTTTTTTCAATAAATCAAATGAGAGCAGCCAAACAAGCTATCAGAAATTAAAAAAAGAGTATCATCACAGACTGGATGATGAACAAACGAATCAACAGCCAAGCGAACTCATCAATGTGCAAAACCAGCTAACATTTGAATTATAGCTATTCAATCCAGTAAAGTTTCATAAAACAGACCACCAGCCAAGCTAAGGTATATACTATAAAGTTCGATATACTCCACTAAAATTGTATCAAAAACCAGCCGAGCGAATACCGTCTTGTTGTCTCCGGTTTATAGGGCCCGTGAAGTAAATAATTATTTCTTAGGAACATATTTCTTGTACTACTTTCTAATTGTCTTAAGTGTATACAAACTAATTGACATCTCTTTTTGATTAATTTCATTGAAAAGTGAACGTCTTCAGACTTCAAACATTTGAAACACGTTTTTGGATCTGCTTAATGGAAGCATTTGTGAGAATAGCTTGCTCATTGGCTTGCTGCGATGAACTGAAGTTTACGACAGCAAAATATCCGAAATTCTGTCAACTTTTTGTGCATAAACTAATTGCAACATTGAGGTTTCTGCCTAACATGGCATCACACTTTTGCTCGTGAATATTTAATTTGCATTAGCATAAAACACAAAAATGCACCAAAATACCCTTGAAAATGGCAACAAAATAAAATAAAATCAGGAAAACTGGGACACAAAGGTGCATTTTCAAGGATTGCATTGCAAAAATTACATCACATGGCCCTTTAAATACCGTCGTATGCTAAACAGCTTAGTACACATTTTGCAACTCTCAATAGGAAAGCAGTCCATGATCGTCTGAGCTCATAGCTATTCTAGGCAGCTGCTTCAATAATCATTAGTATGGATTATTTGCAGCTATATCTATAATGACACAGTCCTCGTTGTTTTCTCCCGTTCAGAGCAATCTAAACTAAACCGAGGCTGGAAAGGTAACAACATATTTCTGTGCCACGGGAATCCAGTCCTATGCATATACACAAAGAGACCATCTGTGGTTAATGATGGTGGCAGCATGTAAAAAATATGTGTGTGTGTGTGTGTGTACAAGCTAACAAAAAAAACTCGATTTGAAAACAAAATCACTGAAGATTTTAACCCTTCAGAAATTGCCTTTTGTTTTATCAGTTTAACAGAACAAGTGGACTTTTTATTTTGAAGAAAGTTATTTATACATGAAAGTTTTTGAGCACAGAATCCCCCCCCCCATATGCTAATTTACTACCGACGCAAATACTGAGAAGCTACAGCGACAAAATGTGTCGTTATTAAAACCAGATGCACCTCGTCCCACGGTTTAACGCGTGCGTCCCGATACATAACTGTATTGCACGTAAGCAATATTTTGTGAAATTGTCTATTCAGAGCTGTGTTCCGAGAGAGTTGCGACAACTTGAGATTAGAAGCCATTTCGGTCCAATAAACACATGTATGCATACAGTGTTCTATAGGTCACTGCCAAAGATTTTAGAACGCCGAAGGCGCCAGATGGGGAACTGGAGCTCTATCTATTGTTGGAACGTGAAATAGGCATGGGCGTCTTTTCAGCAAGTGAATGTTTTGTTTCCCATTGATAGCAATGGTCATTGTCTGCACTGATCTGCACTGATCTATTGTTGTATCAAAAGAGTCACTTGCTGAAATGGCGCCCAGTGGGATTTCACATTTCAGCCCGAGTTCCCCATCTTGCCCCTTCGGCGCTCTACGATCTTTGGTCACTACTGCCTATAATTCATATTGATCGAAAAAGGTAATAACCACAGTAAGATATGTAATAGACCGTTCCGGCCTGTCAATCAAACTGTGCGCATTGACCAATTGGATCACGACTTTTGGTCATGTGACCTCGGTCAAACTCGGTCACACGTGCAGCGTAAACGCACACAAACTAAGATGTGTGGGCGGGGCTTGTTGCCGAAGCTGAAACGGTCTATTGTTTTGAGAAGTATTCCATCTGAATAACTTCCAAGTGCGACAAAAAAAGTCATCCCATCGTTAGTTTTTTTGTTTAGCTTCTTTTTTTTTTAGATGACCACCTACAGATTAAAACAAAGCTTGATTTGTACGTTTTTTTTTTTTTTTTTACTAGTCCAGGAGTTTATATAAATCAGCTCCTCCGTGAACCAATAAGGTATCATATCAAGGCGCATAAATGCATCGCTTCACGTTATCTCCAATCACTGAACCATTGGCCTTCGCCCAATTTACCGACATCCACTTCACACATTATTGTAAAAAAAAAAAATAATAAGTTTGAAGGTTTGATACGAGTGCGCTCCATCGCTCTCGTTTAATTAAAACTACCAATTCTCTACAGGGCCCGTACGCAGTCTTAAAGGGGCGCTACATCGCAACATGCATTGAATTGAAAGGAATAGTGCTTAATGTTGTATCCTTAAACTAACCTGTGAAAATATTAGACTGATCACATTGTTGAGAACAAAATGGTCTCAACGAATGTCTGTCTTGATTTGCGCCAAACTTGATTAATTTCTGTAAATCTTACGAGACACAAATAATGTATGCAAAAGATGGAGAAGTTAAGAAACACGACGATCATGGTTCTATCAGTCTATTCATTCGGCATTCTTTTCTTTGTATTGTTCACTTGAACAAATTCACTGGAAAAAAATGTGTATGTCTATGCTCCGAAGCAAATACACGAAAGAATATGTGGATTACCGTACTCAAAATGACAACTAAGACCTACAATATTTAAAATAAAGAAAACATAATAGTATTTATAATAATAAAAACAATATAAAAACAATTTAAAAAAAAATAGGAAAATAATAACAACAAACGCAGACAATACGCAAACTTGCTTGAAGGGTGTGCACGCTATTGGTAAGGTTTTAAGTGGTATAAGTTTTCACAGATTTGCATTCAACTAATATGGTTATGGTGGAAACCTTCCCTAAAATTAGCTTTCCTGAAATGCTTCAGTTTTTTTAGTTAATTAGTAAAACAATTAGCTTTGATCTCGCGAGTCAAGAACTTGTCAAATTATAGTTTTTTTTTTATTTTTTTTTTACTCTTTTCTCGTGACTCATTGTATACTTTGGTCTCCACAAAGTGCAGATACTGGTCTGTGACAATTAGCAATGCAATCACCAGGCAGGTATGGACCTAAGATCGTAATAAGCCAATGGTATAATAATAAACCCCTTTAAATTTACCGTGGGTCCTTACCCATGCAAATACTGGAGTGTGTTGAATTAATTGTCACGCTGTTTACAGACTGCACTTGACGATGAAATTGAAATTGCTTCTCTGGCAAAGATTTATTGTTGACTGAGCTTTCGTGATTACCTTGCTCATGGTCGCTGATGATTCAATTTCACTGTGTTTATCTTTCATTAATACATTCCAAACAAGAACTTGAATGTTGTTTGTTCGTTTAATAAATTTCCATGCGTTTTTTTTTGTTTTTTTTTCTTCTTCTTCTTCTTTTTTACTACTGTAAAACCCCTGGAGGTTTTTTGTTTTTTTTTGGCGGGCTGTGTTTGATATGTATATATTCGCATTATAAACAATGGCACGTGTGTGTTTGTTATACATATAAATTGATAAATTGAGTTGGGTACACGCTCGCGGGGGTGATGACAGTGCTGGCCTAAACAACGGACAGTGTCATGGTGGTGTTGAGATGGGAATGAGATTGGGAGATGGAAGTTTTCTTTTAGTATTTTCACAATATGTGTTTCGTTTTTTTTTTTTTTTTTTTTTTTTTTTTTTTTCTCTCTCTCTTTTTTCCTCTCAAGTTATTAGGTGGAATCTGGATTCTGATTGGTCATACAAGAATGGAGACACAGGGTGAGGATGGGAAGTGAGGAAGGGGAAAGTATGAGTCATTGGAATCACGCTGCACTTTGGTAAATATCGGATCCTAATCTTGAATAGGACGGTTCACAATACAGTGCGCCACCAAGAGTTTGCCTCAAAAATGCAATTGTCACGGTGAATGAACCCTTCCAGAGGCACCGGGCGGTTTTGTTTTATTCTGGAGTCTAAAAGTGCCACTGTCGTAATGACTTTTTTTCTTTTAATCGATTCTACAAAGGGAATGCTTTCAAAAAATTGGAAAAATTGTACCAGGATAGCCATTCTGAACTGTAGAAAATAAAACTGCTATTCGAATTTCTTTACACTGCGTCCATATACCCATACCAAGAACCTCAATATTCATTGACTTTATCACATTTTGACCCTATCCACCTTGCAGCAGATACTCCCTCGGTGGAGTTTGTGCGAAACGACCCTGAATATTGTGTGCCAATCACTCTAGAAAGCATAAACCTATATATAGGGCGATTTGCATAGTTTTACATATAATGCCTCGCGGGAATACACGTTGGTGCGTGTTGGTTTAACTTTATATTATGTCAAGTTGTCAACAGCTTATAGTTTCTTGGCTTCGATATAGAGAGGTTGCATGACCCCGGGAAAAGTTCGTTTCGCAGCCATGATGGGTAATGCCATGTATACAAACTCAATGGCTGACGCGTCGTCTGCTGAATGATTTCCAACGCCTGTTTGTGCACGCAGCATTAGAAAAAGGTCTCGGTGACGTCACGTGTAACCTCGCTATCCGGTTCGTAAGTCATTGCGTCGTACGCGCGCGCGTTGACGGCACGCGCAATCGTTTGGCTACTTCTGGCTCCAAATCAAGAATAATTCAACGTGTAATTCAATGGGATGCGAATGTTTATTTCACGTTTTCGACAATCTTAGTGCAATTCTGTCATAGAATCGGTAGCCATGCAATGGCAAGATGCTGATCACTTGGATAACATGTGAACATGAGTACTTATGGTTTGCGAGTTATCGTTTAGTTTGTTCAAGAACATTCTGGCAATGCATTTGTGTGTACAAACCGATTTTTGTTGGAGCCAGTATTGTGAAAGTGGGCGTGGCCTATGCTGAAGTGACGTCACACTCACGAACCGGATAGACCATTTGTAGGTGACGTCACTATTAAACGGTGACGTCACTGTTATATGCTGGTGTAGTTACACGTGCGCGTCATGCACACACGCTACTTGAACTGCACGAATGCATGTGCCATACAAAATGCAAGGCTCGGTGGCACTACACGTATACATACAGTAATGTGCCGTACTCCGGCATGGAAGACCTTCCGCATCAATAAAAAACCATAATGGCCTACGTACATTATCAATGTTTAGTCGAAACAATTATAAAAGTCTGCTTATTTTCACAAAGGGATGAGATTATTACCTTTGAAAACTAAGGTTGGTTTGTTACTCTCTTAAAGTTTTCGATTGAAACTTACTCTATTTGATTGAAACTAGGGACAAACTTCAAAAGATTTGTCCCTGGCCTAAATCGAAAAGAGTGATTTTCAATCTAACTATTTAAAAAAGGAGAGTAAAAGTGTCCTCTGTAGGCGTATGGGTAACAATAGCCTAAAAAGCATGAGATATCCTAAAATTAATGCTCGTCTCGGTACGCAGACCAACATTTCCCCCTGGAACTGTGATTACTCCTCACCAACTGTCTTTTTTTGAAAACGATCCAATTCTGGGTAAAATTCTTTTCCTGTGTTTTGAATCTCCATTATTGGAAATCCCATTCCTAGTTGGGTCAGAGGGCTTGCGATCGCTTGCATCATCCTTCCACACGACCATTCACTATGATCCCCAGCCCGTTTGCCACTATCGGCCTATTTATAATCAAACCCTTGCCAGATCCCGTAGCTATACAAACCCGTTTTATAGCTCCAGATATCAAATATCCCACACAACTTCTGCATTCAAAACTAACCTTTTTCCCGGGAAGCACGATTGGCTCGACTCCATATACAGGTCTGAAATGAAAGATTGATAAGAGAGCCGACAGCTCTTTTCACGACCCATAAATAAATCGTCAGCTTTCAACTAAATAGTTCATCCAAAATAAATACAACTGACACGATGCAATTACAGACACGCTGATTGCCACATCCGCCTCGTGGAAGAAGTACAATGACAAAATCAAGCACGGATTCACATACAAAACCTTCCCTTTTTTCAAATCTTAGATTGAAATTCTCTCCACTTTGTTGAATCAGGAACAAACTGCAAATAACGTCTGTCGCTGCCTTTTGTTGGTAAGACGTGTTAATACAGACTCTTCCATATGAGTCGTTATGGTGTATTAAATTGCAGAATAGTAAGACGGATTGCTATAATGTATACACTGGTTCAATCCTCCATAAAGAGAAACCCGGGTCAAACCCGGGTCAACCTTGGTCTGCAAATCACTTGAAGCGGTTACTTCAACCTATGCTTCAACGAAATACCCCAGTTAACATCTTCAAAGTAATATTTAAAAGGGATAGACAAAGACAAATGCAGGAAGGAAGGCCCCTAAATGTCATTTATAGTAAAAAAAAAAAAAAAAAAAAAAAAAAAAAAAAAAACCTTCAGTACATCTACCTTTCCCAGGAAAGATAAACTGTATAAAACAGTAGTTGGTTAGTCCAGATGTGCAGTACGCATCATCAGTTAGATAGCTCCCCGATACTAATAACAGGTACATCGCGACAGGGTCCACAGCCCAGCCGCAAGGTTTGTCAAGGGCAGAAGACTTTTGAACTGTCCTTTTCACAGTAACTATTCTTAGCAGTACGCACGTTCAGAACTACACACGCAGTACTGCCTAAAAGGCCCTCTGTGTCTGCTGCCGCCAGCGTCTAAAAAATCTAATATTGCATGAAAAAGCTAATGTCTCGGCCACGAGCGAAGAACTTGGCGGGCTCTCCTAAGACAAAATGAGACAACACTCACGACTCAAAACAAGATAATGGATAGGGGCCTAACCAACCAGCTTTCATGTGGCTTTCATATCGCAGGCAAGGCGAGCCCACGAAAAGCAACTCGTGTCCAAATCACTTGACAACAATGAGCACGCAGTCTTCTTCTCTGAGTCCATCAGTACGTGGAACAATCTCCCCTAAATCACAGTCGATGTAGAATCAGTAGCAATAGTTCAAACAGTTTTAAAACACTGAATAAAAGTGCACCATTCGACAAACCTTCAGTTAAGATTGCCAAAGTCCTTTGGGTTTTTCAACTGTTACAATGTGCAAGATGTAAGAGAGCGGGTTCGTATTGCTACGATTGAATTGAAAAGTGATATTTTTCTACATCCCTGAGCACTTGCCGCTTTATTAATTCTTGCGTTGTCTTCTTCTCTACACGTGTTCCCGGTGGGGTTTGGTAATTCGAACCATCTTTATCACATTTCTGTACCAAAGTATTAAGGGGGGAAATGACACGGTCTCGGGGGTGGAAATGCTCTTAGTGTAAGCGCATACATTTATGGCTCTTCCAATCGTTAGTAATAATTGAAAAGGTTGTTGTGTGCGTGTGTCCGTTAGCATTAAGTTTTACTTGGTTGCATTGTTTTGTCCTTGTGTTTAATTTAAGAAAATATTCAAAATTGTATGTTTTTACGCAACTGCTTTTAGTCCTTTTGCACCACATTTTATTGTCCATTTTACGCACTACATGTTGCGCAAGCGGATTTGTGCAGTTGCGTAAAATTTCGTGAAATCGACTGCTGGTCAAACTTTTCGATTTGCATAACATTCATAAAGCATTAATTTTACTTGACCTTTGTGCTTCCTGCGCAAGAGCTAGTTTGCGCAGTATCCAACCACAAAAAATACTTCCAAAACTTAATGTATAAATTTACCTTGGATAATTGATAATTAATGAAGTAATAATATTCTGAAATCATTTTGCTTATTTTGAACTGTAGGACTTATTGTTGATGAAAGCTTCGGACAAGTCATGCTTGTTTTGGATGTGACGTTCATGTTTAAGATGTATATACTTCTGAACTTTGACCTTGCCAGACTGTGCAACATTATTGTCTATTGCTACAAGTACCGTACAAACGATTATTTTGTCGTATTAACTTGTCAAAAACCAGAAAACTTGTGGTCCAGGAAAACATATTTTATTATGTTTTCCTGGACCACAAGTCTTTTTTTTTTTTTTTGACAAGCTCCTCTAAATTCAAGTTCAGGAAATCTAATTTAATAATAATAATATATCGATAGTCGTTTAGGTATCATCACAGTTTTGTTGTCGATTGTTCGTTCGCTCTAACTATAGGGGGCGTTCCTCCCTTCCCATCCCCTAGGATTTGTTCTTATTAGATGTCGACAAAGTTTCAAACGTTTCTCTTAAAAAGTCAAATCATAGGTGATCACTTCTGTAGTTAAACTACCGATTTTCAATAACTACAGCGCGTATTAGTAAAACAAATTTTAAAACATAGATTGTAGAAAAATTAATGATTACTTCATTGATGAAAACATCGCAATTGAAAACGATTAATCGTAAAAACATACAAATGTCACGTTTTGAGTGACGACTGGTGGAGGGCGCCATTCAGTTTTGATGGCGCATTAAGGGGTGCACTCCACTAAAAAATAAAATAGCCTTCCCATAGCAACCAAAACTAAATGCTAACTCTAAAAGTCTCTCAGCCTCTAGAAAACAAAACAAATATATTATTTTTTCTTTCCATTTTTAGTATGTTAGTCGTTGAGAATTTTTTTGGGGAAAATAATGCAGCTCTGGAAGTACTTGTGCTCTGGAAGTACGTTCACCACATAGATCCAAATTGATGCTCCGAACGGACAACCAGCGGTAAAATTAGGGTAAACTTTGAGGGGGGCACAGGGGGTGCACCATATTTTCTAGGGGGGCACTTTTGGCTAAAACTGTTGTTTCCGTTTACAAGACCCTTTCAGCGTTTGTTTTTGTTTGTTTTTGTTAGTTAATTAACTAATTATCTAAGAGTTAAAAACAAATACATTGTCTGCCTGTAGTATAAAAAAACCTTTAAAAACATATGATATAAAAGTTTATAAAATGTAACATTTTATTCTGGTAGTGTTTTTTTTCAAAAGACCAGACTTCAAATGGGGGCACCCGTAGGGCAGAGATATCAGTTGGGGGGAGGAGCCCCAGTGCCCCCCACACACTTAGTTACGACTCTGCTGATAGCCATCCTACCCCCACCCACCACCCCCACCTACCCCGACCCCAGCTACACAGGCCACTGGCTAGGATAATTCCTTTTAAACAGTATTTGTGTAAGCCACAAGCTCCAGGATCGGCCGCCGCTGTCTAGTTACTGTTACATTCCATTTTGTAAGATCTTTACATCTACCCGCGGTCACGTTCCTATAACAGCTTAGCTTTCACAATAGACTTCATTACGGGCTTTACAGCGCCCTCTTTTGTACGGGTTACACAACACAATATAATTTATTTCCGGATTTTAAATTTCGATCTGCTTTAAAGGTGATAAACGCTTGAGTTCAAGGCCAAAATGAAGAAGTTTGCCATTTTAGGTGCAACTGGACGGACAGGTGGGCAGTTATTACAGCAGGCACTGGATCAAGGACACCAGGTCATCGCTCTGTGCAGAAATCCAGCCAAGCTGACAATTCAACATGACAAGTTTCAGGTAAACTACTGTAATATGTATGTGTGTATGTGTCGCTAATCCTCCGAGCTTGCCACACACACCAAAGGTCAATCCAGCACGGACGTAACAGTCTAAGGTTCTTGCCTCGTGGTCAAAGTATGGTTGTGATGATCAAACTATCGGAGATAGTGTGTATGGGCATGGAGGGAATACCTCCATGTTCTAACCCCCGTACACTGGACTACACACCGGCATGGGGTTTTGCTTTACTAAAGGTCAATTGAGTCATTGTCTAAAGAATTGTCCAAGGTCTTTTTGGTCAGAGCATACGGGGTTGTGTGGATTAAACATGGTGTGTCCATGTACATGTGCACAACCATTTTCGGTGGCACGGTATAAATCTGTAATCAATGGCCGATGCCATTCGTATACAGTGTTGTAGGTAAACCATATACTGATAGTATATTCTAGACAGCTAGATTGAAAACTAATGTATTAGGAATACAGGTATTTGTACATGCCTCATACGATTTGTGTGAATTACACTACACCTATGCACTATAGCTATCAAGTCGGCTGTGTGATCACAGCAAAATAGTAACAACACATGTACACGAACGGTACACATGCACATGAACAGTACGTGTACGAGTGCATATACTGGCATGTTGGTTTTAACATGGAGGTCCCAAGCTGAAGACTATTATTTGTAGCAGTAGCTGTGCAAAGCTCATGGTTGCCACAGTGAAAAACATGGAGGCAAGGCCATCAATAACACAACCACAATTACATTGACACAGTAGGGCGACCATAAACATCGCGATTGACACAACTGGTCACTGTTCTGCAGTTTAACCTTGAAGAGTGTAGGCCTACTATCATTTGTTCACGAGTCAAAGTTTGGTTTCAGTTGTAATCTCGGGAGTGCTGTACTAAGCAAATGCTTAAAGGTGATATTTGAACTTAACAAAACATTGCCTGATATTATCATTGATTTCCTTAACTTAAATTTGAGCTACATTCGTTTCCCACCGAACTTGCTTGTTTGTGTGTTAAAAGGTAGTGAATAAGTTAGTTTTATTTATGAATTATAAATATTTTTTTTTTCATTATTTTTTATATTTTTTATATTGTTTTGGGGGGCGTGGATAAATAAAGTTAACATTATTGTATGATTATTTGATGATTTAACAAACGGATAGACCATATATTTACAAAAAGATCGACCTTTTGCATTCCAGTTTATTTCTGGCAGGCAAGATACTGCACTGCTCAAAATGGGAAGTTTTCCATTTTGTGTCATAATCTCCACATTAATTCAGTAGTTAATGAAAGTAACAGCTAAACAAGTTTTGAGATGTGCCTCCTTTTCTCATTGATAAAAATCAGACAGTGCAATCTCCATAAAATAAAAATGTTATAAATGTTTACCTGCAAATCATTTCTTCACTGTAGGAAGGCCAGGCTCTGTGGCTCTTCTGTAAGCATGTGATGCCACAGGTTACATGGACTATGTTACGTCAACTTCATGATTTACATTGAACTGTCTTGGCAGGCTGTTGAGGCAGATGTTTTCTCTGCAGACTCCATGAAACCCCACTTCCAGGGTTGTGATGCGGTCTTCTCATGCCTTGGGACAGACAGCGGTCTGATGAAGTCAACGACCTTCTACTCAGACACCATGAGAGCTGTGACGGAGGCAATGCGGGCAGCGGGCGTTCAACGCCTCATCTGCATGACATCATGGTATACAAATTGTATGTACTGTATAGTAGGAATTTGCATAAGTATTGGTTACAGGCACGGTCGTATGAATCGGAAGTTTTTCCAGTTTAACCGCCCGTGTTAATGCCAGTTTGTTCAACATTTATAGGTTTATATCGCAAAATAATTAAAAACTAAAATCAGGGGTCAAACCCGCGTCCAAATAAGGGGACAAATTCATGACGTAGACATAGGAAGTTACCATCAGCGGTCGGCACTTGGCTACCGATACTTTGGATGTAAAGCAAACTGATGTAACTTCATGGGCTTAGTGTTCTTCGATTTGGCTTTTGTTATGGAAAATGCTGTTAAGGTGTATTGTTGTTGGTTGTAAAACTACTAGTCTGCACAGATTCCCATCAGATCCAAAATACCAAAGAATTTGAACGGCTGCAGTGAAACATACCAGAGGTAAAATGGTCAGGAATGTGCACTGTCAATGCGTGTGCATTGTCATTTCGGTGCGTTTAGGTCTACGTCACGAAAGCGCCCCACCGGGCAATATCGAAATGGACAGCACAAATTTGGGGGGAACAAATTAAAAGGTAATAACCCATAACAAACTCAAAATTGTAATTGTTGTGTTTTATTAATACTAAACCATATTAAGCTCCAAAATATGTGGGGAAAAAACAGGTAAACAGATATGTTGGAGGGGTATGGCAACAAAGCTGGATTTGCGGCAGGGGAAGTGTAATTTGTGTTTTCCAAACGGTCAGTTTCAAGAGGCTGTGTCGTCATGATTATAGCAGTAAATGAAACAACCCAGTTACTACGCACGCTTGCACGCTGGTGTCAGATGCAATTGTGTCCGCCATGCAATACTGTCCGCTCCGGACACTTTTGCATATGCAATCGTGTCCGGGGCTATGCAAAACCGTCCGACGTACATGTACATTGTGCGTCAGCGAGCGTGCATGCACTGAATGTATGTATGCACTTGTGCGGCGTGAATATTCATGTATTATGATTGCAGCTTACTGCAACGGTTTCAGCGCTTTAGTTTTTCTTCTGTTTTAAATCTTTTGACATATTTATAAACATAACCCGGGGGTGTCATGGACAAGCAAAATTTCCACGGGCCCGCCGTGCCTGGGGCTTGTTTTCGCCGAATATTTGAACATAGGCTTCGAGGACCGTTTTGCACGGTGGCGGACACGATTGCATATGCAAATGTGTCTGGGCGGACACAATTGCATTATGCAGGAGCGTCCGGGCGGACACAATTGCATATGCAAAATCGTCCGGCGGACGGTATTGCATATGCAATAATGTCCGCCGGATAGTATCGCATAGAGGACATAATTGCATGCGACACCGGCGATCACATCACCGTTCGACAAAGACGGCACCCTTTGCGATTTGACCGTAAGCGCGCGCGTGTGTAGTATCTGGTTGAGAGTTCATCTGTTCATGCATAGCAACAGGCCTGATTTAAACATGACGACACAGCCCCTTTAACAAATTGCCGTCCATGTTTGGTGGGGTTTGAGGACCTCAGCTCATAAAGTAGTCCTTTCGTCTCAAAGTTTAGTCGCTGAACATGATCGTCCCCATTAAAGTTGATTTCTTAATAATGTTAGGTGGTAAGGAAGTGATGTAGTTCCTAGAGGACGCATTTGATGGGGGGTCTCTTCAAATGAAGGCCCCGGGAATGAGCCTTGAAATATGCTAATGATATTCACGCATGCGTACAAACATTATTGGTGGGCAAACGCCATAGAGTTGTGCACTTAGCAGACGCACAAACGCGTGTGCGTCACGCCGCCATTAAGCCCACACAAAAAAGGCGCGATATTCCCTCATTTTGCCCACCAGTAGTGGTAGTGCGCACGCGTGATGTACAATTTTATGGGAAGGTTCTATTGGTTTACCTTCCAAAAACCACTCCAACCAACTTAGTTTTTGTTGACAAATACAAACAATAGGGGCCTACTATAATAATGTTCTCCTTTTTCTCTTATTTTCAATAATATAATCAACAGTGATTTTTTCAGTGATTAGGGCCTAAATAAAAGCAAAGTCTGTCCTGAGCCAATATGGCTGATCAGGCCGCCGGTGTTTATAATCGATTTCCTTGGCATTAAACGACTGCGAAATATGTTCTCCCTGGACAGGATGCCAGTCCATCCGAGGTTACTCCCCAGCTCTCGACGGTGCCCATTTATACTCCTGGGTGGAGAGAAGCAGTTGTGATAAAGTGCATTGCTCAAGAACACAAGTATCTCGACTGACCAGGCCAGGATTCGAACCATCATTCTGTAATGTACAGAACTTGAGTCCACCGTTCGGCCACGACACCCAACCATTTAAAGTGATTAAATTATGCTAAGTTCACATACACGACATATAAACAAATAACAATGACTGACAGTTTTTATTTTGGCCTGTAAGTTCGCTAGTCTTAAAGCAATATTTAATTTCGTTTTTCCATTTTTCTGTTTTACCACTCTGTATTCAGACAGTAAAGGGGACGGTGGTCCCTTCGTCCAGGAGTGGATATTCAAGCCGATCGCGAGGCTAGTTTTAGGTCGAATTTTGAGCAGTATGGCGCTGATGGAGTCATTCTTGATACAGGACTGCCAAGATATCAACTTCACTGTAGTCCGACCGCCAGGTCTGATGGATTCACAAGTCACAGGTAGGTTTCATGGTAGGTTTTCCTGGTGACCGATTTCAACCAAAATTCATCCAATTTAACACCCGGGTCATTTAATTCAGTTTTGAAGATGACTTGATCCGTTGCATCAGCATTCGACATCAGTCAAAACAAATAATTCGATTTCAACAGTTAAACATTCACTGGTCAAAATAAAGATCAATCAAACTCATTAGGTCACAACGATCATTCAACTTCACAAAAAAATAACAGCAAGAGGCTTAGTCAACCACTCAATTTCATCAAATGTTGACAGGGAGTAGAAATTCAACTGAAGAATGGTGAAAAATGTAGTCTTGAATGTCTATAAAGGAAATAGAGTGACTAAAACGAACCTGAATGAGAACGAAATTGTGTGTGCACAAAAGCAAAATTTAATGCAATAGTAGCTATAAAAAGCCCTAGTTTGATTGAAAATATGCGCGGGGATTGGATTGCGTGATAATGAAACTGATTTAAGTTTTCCCGAAATTCAACGGGAAAACCCATACTTGATTTGTCCACAATAACCATTCATTTATTTGATATTTCATACACAAGCTTTTCAAATTATTGTGTACATAAATTCTGGTGTGAGCAGTTTTCTTATTCGGAAAATATATCGAGATAGAAGGCGAGTTTAAAGCAGAACTCTCCCTTAGTTTTTACTTTTACTATTTTGTATGTAGAGCTTTATTTGGAACTGTTTTTAATGTCACACAATTGTGAGACAACTTTTAAGTTAAAGCCACATCGCCCGATTTTTGCCGAACGTATTTTTGGTCTCATTTTTTCAGGGAAGCACGAAGGGCGACATGTACGTTCGCTCGGCCCCACCGGTCTCATCCAAGACCGATTGGACGGGCTGATGAGCTTGCACAAATTCTTGTTCAGGATGTTGTGATGCATGATGGGAATGACTATACTGCTGATCGGCGCAATGCGCACAATCACAACAACTACACACACACGATATGATAATGTAAACGATTAATAAGCCCTTCTTTAAACCAAAGCTGTAAGAGAAAAATTAAACTGTTCAGGTAATATTGCGATCTAGCCCCTTTTTAGTACGAGGCAAACTGACATTTTTTACTTTTCAATGGATTTACACCATAGGGCTACATTGTTCTTAACGGAGGTCGAATCTTTCCGAACAGAAAGAAGAGACCCGGGTTAAGTCAGGGGAAATGGTCCGTATATGTCAGCCCATCCCAGCCCCTTTGCATCAAGCTCTTGGACCGAGCGAAATATGTATGCAGTTCGACAACAAGTTAATCGATCGCTATGCCTGAACTACGGAGGGCGCACTTCGTTAAGTTCAATAAGAGAAACAGTAGACGAATACATTCAGAACAAACAAAAGTGTTGAATTACAACGTTTATCTTTGCAGATAAAGAATTTATGACGGAGGAATGCCAGTATGTAACGCGCCCATGTGCCACGCAGATGGCAAGAGCTGATGTAGCACGATTCATGTTATCGGCAATCGAGACGTCTCTCTACGACAGAAAAGCAATTGCTATCGCACCAGCCGCAAATTAAAGCTCCAAAAAGCAACAGTGGTGGACCCTCTGGCGTTCACGGTGGGAAAGGAGTCTCAGGAAGTCAACACTTGTCCTGCAGTTGCAGTTACATCTGTCTCTTTTGAATAATTAATAACTTTGATAAATTTGATGCATTTAAAGAAAGGAAACTATCAAAATGAAGTTTATGACTCACTGAATTTTAATATTGAGTCCAGGAAACCATTTTGGTCCAAAACGAGACGTTATGAAGCGTACCGTGAATGTCAGTTAAAGGGCTCACTGCCCGTAAAGAACGCCCTCTTGCGCCCACTAAAGGAAAATGGGTTAAACACATCTAGTAGGCTGGCTAAAACAAAATGGAGGCGGGTTTTATCAACTGATATTTTGAACTGATTGTGAAATGCCGTGGAATGGGCCTACCTATACAGTGAGTCATGTATTTAATGGTTTTCCAGCTGCACTCGTGCGTTCTCAGCGGGTAACGCAGATTGCTCCAAAAAAAACAACTTGTCATTTCATTTATACTAATATACTATGTAATAGAATTGTCAGCACTTTTGACACCATATTTGTGTGGTCAGGAGTTGTTTTTGTAAAATCTGAATTTTTCGTCAAATCCGGCGATCATGATTTCGTGTAAAAACAACGAACATTTTTAATTCCAAGGTCTTTTGAAAGGATAACACTGCAGCTTGTGTAACATACGGTGCTGTCTAATTATCTAGTTTATGCCGTTGGTAAGTCATTGCATCACACGCACGCGTAACTGCTGCACACCCAACATTTTCGCTACTTTCGGCTTCAAAGCTGGCATGCTGTGTAATTTTACCTTTCATCTTTCCAAACAGTTCTTATGACAGAAAGTTTTAATAATAATGAGAGGGCCTATAACAGTCTTTGAAGAACATATGTAAAAGCCATGTTCAACTATTAAACTTTCCTTGTATCAGTCGTAAAAAAAACTAGCTTAATGCAACTCCTATAGGCTTCTAGTATCAGTGGAGCAATTTGTGGTTTGTATGAAGTGGGCGTGGCCTACAGTGGAAATATGTCACACTTAAAAACAGTATTAGCAAACTATTTCCCTGAAACTATTTGCCTTTCCTTTGTCCACTCTGTCTTCTTAATTTAAAACCCTTGTTTCAGCCACAAGATGATAAAATTCAGCAGGTACTAACAAATATGGCCATAACTTTTTTTCCAAAGGGCAAAAAAAAGCCAAGATTCCATGTAAATCTCACCCCTGGTATACCCCCACAAGCCCCACAGATCGTAAATAACACAAGTCTAAGTCTTGACTGGCACTCCAATTCACCCCCATGGTCATTTATTATAGCTTTTGGCTTGCATGGGGAGGTTATTGACCTAAAAGACAGGGTGTTGATAAAAAATCATCTTGGGGTTACACAGCGTAAAGTTTTCATTGCGGATGACCTCAGGGTTAAGTGTGTTGTTTTATAGTTTTCTCGCTTAAAAAATCCACCCAGATGTAGCCCAGGTGGGATCATGCCTCCACGGATTGTTCATTTACAATTATGTTCAATACAAAGGTTTGACAATTATATAATATCTCCATAAAATATGTGTGTAAATTTGGATTATGGATCATGGATTATAACTTTGTAGTGAACATAATGTAAATTGATCGTTCGGTTGAATTGTTGGTTGATTGATTGATTGAATTGTTGATTGATTGATTGATTGATTGATTGATTGATTGATTGATTGATTGATTGATTGATTGATTGATTGATTGATTGATTGATTGATTGATTGATTGATTGATTGATTGTGATATACTTTTGTTATGAAGATGTAATAAAATACTACTAAAAATGCGCATGCTTTCCTGCTTCGTCTTTTGAGGAGTGAATTTTCGTACTTATGGTATAATGACCCAGTTTACTATGGCAAGTTGTGTTGAGGAACTATTTTTTATTAAAACACACCTCTCCCTGGTTCTTTATCCTGATTGGCTGAAACACGGTCGCGTGGGGTGAACTAATATAACCTAGTGCATGAAATCTGCACCACACGCACCGCACGCGCTACATTTGGGGGAAATAGTTCGCAAAGCGGGAAATAGTTTCAAAAATCCAAAAACTATTGACTGGTAAACAGCGCCCTCAAAAGAACGAAAATGACGGCGTCTGTGGATCAAGAAGAATCTCCGGCCATAAAACCGCGATTTACTCTTCTAACCGACATTTTGAACTGAGGTGTGTAATAAAACACATATGGACTGGCATTATTCGGGCAATAGTGCACGTCTATGCACCCTCGGGCCTGTGAGTGACCAGGAGAGGGTCCTAGTTGCCGAGGCCGAAGGCCGAGGGAAGTAGGACCCTCTCCTGGTCACTCACAGGCCCTCAGGTTGCATAGACGTGCACTATATCCCTCATTGCCAGTCCATATGTGTATACCATTTTAAGGAATCGTGTTTTTAACGCTGGCTTTTTTTTTTTTTTTTTTTTTTTTTTTTTTTTTGCCAACCCAATTCACCCAATCCTAGGAATTTGGCCATTCGCAAGGGAAATGGCGGTTGGTAAGTTAACTGTGCGTCAAGATAAAGTCTAACCCTACCGTAAACTACAAGTCATGCACCGTGACATAAAATCATTCCTCTGGCGTCTCGAATATCTCCTCAATCCTGGCCTCGCCGTTCCCCGGATGCTGTACCGTGGCTGGTAACGGCACATCCGCCACTCGCCGATTCCTTCGCCTCAGCCAAGCATTATTCAGCTTAGCCCGCCACATACGGCGCACGCTCGCCTTGCAGGTGAACACAAGCATGATTGATACACCTTGCAAAGAATTGATAAGTGCAGACAAGTACCACACCGGGATGTTTTGGAGCCAGTTGGCAAGAGCAAAAAGAAGCCAGGTGACGCCTGTTATCATGTAGAGCTGAAATCAAAGAATAGAACTCCCGGTAATAAAACTGTTATCACTCACAATAACAGAAATGACAAGCCCTGAAACTTGTGTAAAGACATTTTTATTTTCTTCAGGGCATTCAGGTTGGCTCAGTGGTTTCTTTCCCTGCCTTTCACCTCTGTGGACCCCGGTTCGAATCCTGGACTGGAGCCTTGCATGTGGATTGGGTTTTCAGTCCCTACCTGATTGCGTGGGTTTTCCCTATTTGGGGTTTTCCTCCCACATCTAAAACTGACATTTCTTCAACATCTTCTCAACACAGGTATCTTCAGGCCACAGTGCTAGTCACTATTGAGGGTCCCTTGGTTTCATTACCAGAAAGATATAAAATAAAAAAATAACAATAAAATAGAAGGAAAGTAGAACACCAATGACACCCGTTACATGGAAATAATAATAAATACTATCAGATATTACACTGAAGCTTGAGCTGCAGATTCCAATCTTAAATTAACAAGTATTTGAAGCTTTGTGTGTGGAAGGTAACATAAAAAACAGTTAACGGGTGACAGAATGGTCGTAGGTAGCCAAAGTGCAATGGGAGACTTTTGAGAAGATAGCGGGCGACCCACAGACCGGTCCTTTTCCATTGAGAACAATGGGAAAAACCCATTGCCTGGTCTACCTGTCTGATTTGCATATTTAAAGATTCTATTATTATTGACCTTTGTGCTTACTGCTTTCCGCCCAAAGGTTTTTTTTTTTCTCGGTATCCAACAACAAAAGTAGTTCAGAGTTTATTTCGAGAATTGTATGTAATGGCTACCGGGGGAAGTATAGTCTGGATGCAGAGATGACAGGTACCGAAGCATCGTGCATTTTAAGAATACAGGAGTTAAACTGTAAGTGAACTCTTGGGTTCAGATAAAGGCTTAATAATGAATCAGAAGGAAATAATATTTACAATCGATATAAGACTCTGTTAGTTTGAAATAAGCCACATGCGAGTTAAGTTTGAGTGATGTCTGGTACAATGCCTTCTTCGGTCACTTATGAATTTTCAGTTTGAACTCCTCAACCAGCCGGTGTAACTGCAGCAGCTGCTATGTCACATGGTAATTGGCCCAGCTTTTGCACTGCAACATCTAGATCAAGAAATGGCAGTGTATATCTGTTCTTGTCCTTATCACCATAATCATCACTAGTACGCCCCCCATAAAAAACAATAAAAAATGTTCATCACCACCAACCCCTACCCCCATCATCATCATCGTCCATCTTCATTGTCATCATCATTTTTTTTTAAAGTCGGTTCATCAAGTTTATTCCTTACCTTCACACAAACCAGTAGGTCACTTCTGTCTCTCTGTCGTCTCCCATGATTCCTGAAAATATTATTCGAGCAGACAATGACACCGATGGTGTAGATGAGACATATTGCGTTAACAACAAGGATGCCGGCTACCGGCAAACCGAACACGATCAGGGAGTGCTGCGGGCTCTCGATCCAACAGAAGGTTCCCCCGTAGCGCATCCCCGTTGACGGGAAGAGACTCGCAACAAAACACACCGCCACGAGGGTGAAGGGACTGCCCCAAGCATAAAAGCTTAGCTTGAGCAGTACTGAGCTCTGCAGATGAACACGCCTTCGTGGTAACTGGTGGATCTTGAGGGCAAGGCTTCCCGCTATGACGTTCATCCAGAAGAAGACAGCTAGCCAGGAGAAGTGAAGAAATAAACCCCTCACTGTGCACAGCCACTGTATTGTGGTATACCCGAGGAGTAGGGTACAATCAGACAGGAGCAAGGCCACGATAAGGTGGATCACACAGATGCCGGGAAGGGTGCGTAGTGACGGGAAGAGGCAGTAGGTAACCAGGGTAAAAACAAGACTGCCTAGCGATAGAACCTCACTAACCTTACTTAAGGTGTACAGCGACTCAGAGAACAGATCTCTGATTGATTGGCTGGATGGGAGATTACATACCCTGACTAAATCACCTGGTAGAAGCCAAAAGTCAGTTGAGTTTAGAAGGTGACCAGAAGACGTATGTATTAGTGCTTCCCTTGATTGGTCCATCTGAAAGAAGCTTTTGTTAAGCACATGGCAATCAGTTTGGTCACCCGCGAGTGGGCTGCACATCTTCAGAAAAGATGACGTCGATACAAAAAAAGCATCATCGACATGACTGTTGTTGACACTCAATGTAGTTTGGTGGATTAGATCTTTTTGTTTGAAAGGCGAATGATTTTCCAGATTTACCAAGAAGGTGTTGTTTCCACGAGACAGCTGGTCAAGACCGACGTCTTGAATAATATAGCCATCACATACCGGTATCTCTGGATGCGTCTCGTTGATTGGTTGCTCGGACACGAGCAATGTCACGTGCGTAATGACGTCATCACTTCCCCCGCAGTGAAATGGATCCCCCCGAGGGTCGGAGCTTCGTTCAAGGAATGTTTTCAAGGATTCTAAAACGCGCGAAGCCCCCTCAAAGTGAACCAGGGCAACGAATACAAGCGAAGGTTTTGCTAGGGAAGAAACTGGGCGACTGGGCGTGGTTTTCTTGATCCAGTCGTCCACCTCGATGGCAAAAACAGCAATCGGAACAGGCGGGTCGAATAATATCGACAAATGACTCCTTAGACACAGACTGGACTCGTTAAGTCTTAAGGGGGAGAGGATAACGACTCCATTGGTGGATATATACGGAATTGGTCTGCAAAAACGTTGGAAGGGGTCAAACACAGTGTAGGGACCGCACTCTGCAAATCTTTCGGTTTTGCCCATGTGACGCACATCTGCATGAGACTCATCACCAGGTATTCCACCAAAATAAAACAGAAGTAACAGAGTTCGTTCAATCCATTGCCCAAATTCAGGGTCTTGCTCTTCCGGTTTGCATGAGAAGGATGTATTAGATGGAAGTGCGTTACAGTAGATACAGGTAGGATTTTTCACAGCCAAGACGTTATTGATGTCGAATAAGAAAGCAGCGATGTCGTGGCAAGTGCTGTGATTATTCTGTGGTGTTGGAATGGCATCAGACGTTGAAGGGCAATAGTCGATGACATTGGGCTGGCACAGGTGTGGGTCGGATGATAGATTTTGGGGAGGAAGTATCAAAAAACACATTTCTTTTCCAGGGCATAGGTACAAACCCAACGACCACCTTTTCAGACTACCAACCTCTACCCCATGACAAATGGCACAATATAAGTTCCTGAAGACGGTTCCGTCCGGACCGGAGACATACAAAGAAAGGAACCGTTCGGAGTTGGTGTAAATGTCCTCACAAAAGCCTCTTACCTCATCCGAAAGTCGCCAACGCTCCGGACATCTCCCGACGACCCAGTAACTATCAGTAAATGCAAACTTATCGATGCTGTCTAATTGGGTCAAACAACTCATATACGGGGAATATATAGACTCGTAAATGGGATGCGAGTCATTTTGGTCTTCTTTGACGCAGTTCTCCCAGTAGTCTTGACAGCAGTCACCGTAGATGGCGCATCGGCGGTCGCAACGACAGCTGTAACGAGGCTCTGTTGATGAGTGGTATACACTTATGACACCCACACTGTCTGCAATCCTATCTTCGCAAGATGGGGTACAGAGATATATGGATTCATGACAAGGTAAAGTCACAGACTCCCCTGAAAGCAATGCAAAACGAATAATGTGTCCATGACATTTCATGATACTTTATTCTAATATAAATCTAACGGTACACTAAATGTTTCAATTCCTTTTAATACAAGCTAGATAATGATTGCGCTATTTCACAAGGAAATCATTAAGACATGATCCACATCAGATCATAATAATAATAATAATAATAATTACCGATTTTTTTCTTTAGAAGTACTATTGTTATTAATGATGTGTTTTGGATAATTTCTATATGAATGATGTTCTGTTATTATTTCTTGTTCTGTATTGTATCTATGTGTACCTTTGATGAGTGTCTCGAATAAAAGAAGCCGTATAGCTTCAATGCAAGAAAAAAATACAAAAAATATATAACTAAGAACAAACAACGAATATCAAAAATAGTACTTTTATCCAAACTATTCAGATAATATTTATAACGCAATTGTTATTAAATATAAGGTAACTTGAGGGCAATGCAAACTGCCAGCATTGCCTGTTTGTGGATGGTGCATAGGCAGTGCAAGCTCAACAAGGCATGCTACACACGTCGCGGTTTGGCCGTGTCCAACTTAAATGGTTTCCGTGCGGCAAAAAGCGCAGCAAATCAAATGAACTGGTGACAAACGTCGAATTTAATGAATAAAAGCTGCTACACATTAAAGTGATTCAAAATGGTGGATCTATAAGAAACAACTAAACATATAATTTTTTACAATGTACTGTGCGCGACCGTTTGTTGACTCCAAGAGGCGGGGTTACATTTTATGACTGAATGGAACTTTCTATATTAGAAATTAAAAACGGTACTTCAAGTTTTTTTTCTAGCGGTCTTTAGATTTTTTTTTTTTTTTTTTTTTTTTTTTTTTTGGGGGGGGGGGGATTAATTGTATGTATATTTGTAAAAGTCTCTAAAGTTTATAGTTACAGTAATTTTTAGTACATAGGAAAACCTCTAAATCCGGGCTGACACAGATTTTGAACAGGAATTGAGACTATCGAGACTTCTATAGGCTACATCAGTGACGTTGATGGCAACTCGTCTGTTTATGTGGAATTTTTTGTTGTTGTTGAAAGTTCGTCTTGACGGTTTGATTGCTTTGTCTCGCCTGAGAACATTCAGGCTTTTGGGGTATTTTACGTTCGAGGAAAGTTGTGAGATTTTCAGATCGTAAACAAATGCAAATGCATTTTAATTGCACATTCATACGTTTTATTTAGTACAATAAAGCCAAATTTGTTTTATTCTTAAAACTCAGATATTTTCAGTAATAATCCACTACGTATTAGTCCTCCAGAGTAACATTTCTTTCGAAACTGCTGTCGGAGTCGAGGATATAATTTCAAAGGCACCTGAAGTCAGCGTAGGTTTTTTCGTTTGCCGCAACCAAAACACGAACCAAATGAACTTCACAAAATCCCCAGAAAAACAAAGGTGTCTTCATTTTCACTTTAGTTAATGAAATCATTCACAGGTATTGTGTGTTTATTGTAATTTGGGTGTGTGAAGGAATTACATTTTTATGATTTGCTTTTTAGTCATCTTGGCCACAGTGGGAGAGGGTAATGGCACCCTTCATTATCCGTTCAAACGGATTAGTGAACCGTTTGCACAACATTACGCCGTTCCAACGCATAACTAGACTGTCCAAACGGGTTAGTCAACCATTTGAAGGGATTGCCCAGCTGTTCAACCAATTAATAATAGTTCGTAGTAAACCGTTCGAACGGATTACTGAACCATTCGAACGTAACAGTGATTTGTTCGATCGGATTACTGAACCGAATACGCACATTGATTATTACTATTTTTAATGTTTATTTTATTATTGTTGTTGTTGATATTGTTATTATTATTTTTATTTTTTTTGTAACCACTTCCATTCCCAGGCTTTGTATAAGCAACAACACTATTTACTTATAAAGTTATTATTTTGTTCGTTTTTGATGAGTACTCGCCTATAGTATATTAATAAAGGCAACATTCACACCTTTATGCAGGTGTAGGTTGTCACTATTTCTCATTGACAACATTACATTTTAATTGCGAAATATCACTATAGTAACCTGGTTCCACTGAAAGTTATTATACTCTGTTAATAATACTTAAGTTACAGTAACATAAATAATCATATAAATATCAATTTGCCTTTCATCGATGTGTGATAATCACTGTATACTCAGTTCTTTCGAGTCCTGTGGGGGAGAAAAAAACAGGCAATTTGCCTAGTGGTTTAGTGGTTAAGACATCTGCTCTAGTCATGCGGGAGTCGTGGGTTCGAATCCCACCCGAGTTGCCTGTGGTTTTTTTCCACAGGACTCGAAAGCACTGAGTATACAGTGCTTATCACACATCGGTGGAAGGCAAATTGAAATTTATATTCATTCCCCC
Source organism: Marthasterias glacialis (assembly GCA_911728455.2). Lineage (NCBI taxonomy): Eukaryota > Metazoa > Echinodermata > Asteroidea > Forcipulatida > Asteriidae > Marthasterias > Marthasterias glacialis. Next base: position 20,709,798 of record OU452224.1, read on the forward strand.
GATGCAAATATTGACATCTATCAAAATAAACAATCATTCTCCTCTAAACTACAAGAAATTGAATACACCAACCGTGTACGAAGCACATCGTCACTGAAAGAAAAATCAATGTCGCTGATGAAAATGAAGTCTTCACAGTCATTCTGACGTTTGCCTCTGTCCGTCGATATAACCAAACTTACTGTCCAGTTTACCTTATATTGGACGAGTCCACCAGCACCTCGTCGCTCAGAGTATAATTACGCCCAAAAGAAATAGATCCTTGAGTCTACTCTCGCGTATTTACCTCGCCCGTCCACGTCTTAAATCACCATTACTATTTCGTCAGTCTTTCGTGCATAATGATAACTTTGGAGTCATTTAAAAGTGTACATATGCCGAGGATTGTTTTGATCACCGGTATTTCAAATGAATGACACTCTCACGGAGAAAGGATTGAAACAAAACTCGCATCAACCACCAACCTCGTAACCGTGAATCTTTATGTCCCGCCCATCAACATCAACTGTTCCATCAGCTATCTCGTCTAATGATCACGTCACCATTCGTTACTGAAAGCAAACACGAGCTCCTGAGGTTCCAGGGCTCTTATCAATACTGTTTATTTCGACAACAGTGATCACTTCCCATTAGAGCGTCCCATTTCGTTCATTTAATACAGTCGGTAGGTCGGCCGATAAAGAATAATAATACCAAACTAGACATTAGGTGTTCCGGTTGCATTCATCTTCGATTATCATGGCCCCATGCATGATGCTAAACCTGACCCTTGAATTGAGGCATACCATGAACTAACCCTAACTTTGTAGCCTTAGACTAACCCTGAGCCTAAACTTTATCACAGACCCTCAATGTGACTCTAACTTTGCCCTATTGACCCATTTCACCTGACGTCATCATCACAATAATCTTGGTTGCGCCATTTTGGTGGTCAATGTCACTGAAATATTCAGTGAAGTGCGCATTTTAGGAGATGCGGCGTTTACACGTAAACCTATTGGCCACCAAAATGGTGAGCGTGGCACTGTCGGCGCGTGTGACGTGCGTGCAAGGGGTCAATAAGCTGATTTTAAACCTGACCCTGACTCTAAGTCTCACTCAAATCAAATCTTGATGAAAACATTAGCTGTTCCGACTACTAATGATATTGCAATTCTGACATTATATTTCGACAACTCGTCGTGTGCCCGGAAGAAGGACGTAACGAACGTGTGACCGGCAAGAGGTCACGTGAGCAATTACTGTCCAAAATTGTGTTTCAAGCTAAGAAAACAGAGTGTGAAAGTTTGGTCGTTTTCTGCTATTTCTAAGTCATCCAGGAGAGTTTAATTCTGCATAGGAACGGAAACACATGTCTCGGGAGTAATTCTAGCAACATATTATACAGCAGACATGTCCTATTTTTTTCAAACGAACCATGCTATTGCTTAAGAGTGTGACCTGTTGCAGGTCACACTCTCAAGCCTTTTTCCTGGCACACTTTTTACAACGTTTTGCCCCAGCAGTGCCCGGAAAAAGGTCGTACAGTCTTACGACCATTTCCCGGGCACACCACGAACTGTTCCTTCTTCGGTCCGTATACCATTCAATTCAACAAATTCAACGTGTGGCTGGACAGACGAGCGTTAAGACTTCAATCTGTCATTAACGAGAAGCGCATTTTTTGAGAAACGATTTGCTGTAAAGTAATAAAGATCCGTTTTGGCCTATCAGGACAATTACAGAACTATATCGTTGAATGTTTTTAAAGAAGAGGTAAAACAGTCTTATCAGGATGTTCAAAGATTAAGTCGTCCAATGAACCAACAAGCTAAACCAGTCCGGGGCATTTAATGGTGTTTACAACTGGCGTTTGAAATGGAATAGTCGCTATATGAATGTCACTGACACGGAGAAGCATAAAATGTAATAGCTACGGATTTCTTTAATCTCAAGAGAGAAAATCTCTGATGGCATTACGAGGTTGTTGATGTTTGCGAGTTTTTGTTCATGGCCGTTTGTTCTGTCTATGTCCACATGCTGAAGCCTCGGCTTATCTAAATCGGCCTCCATACTCTTCTCATCCTTTGCCTGTTCACAGTGGCCCATGCCCCCCAACTGACGTCCGTGCCCCCCCCCCCCCATTTGAAATCTGAACTTTTGAGATTAAAAATTACCAGAATAAAATGGTACATTTTATGATGAGCTTTTATGTAGTAGTTTCAATGTTTTGTTATACCTCAACACGTCAGAAGAGCTCTAAAAGGGGGCTTGTTTAGAAAAAATACAAACGGAAGTTACAGTTTTAATCGGCCAAAAGTGACCCCAGGAAAAAATAGTGCCCCCCCCCCCCCCTTGTGCCCCCCTAAATTTTTACCCTAGTTACGGCACTGCCTGTTCAAGCCTAACTAGTCTAGTCTATTCATTATTACTTTGTACGTGTACATGTTATCTATTTAATATTGTTTCAATTTGTTATGACAGTATGGACACAGATGTTACTGAAGAAACTGAACTGAAAAAAGAGATAACTGTCAAGTCTCAGTCTACAACAAAATGTTCCTTGGAATAAAATTTAGCTAATTACCAGGTCCAGTATACACAAAAAGGACAATAAAACTGGTTACTCCGTGTGCAAGTTTGTACGCCAAGGCAGAAATAAAGCATCATGCGCACTTTTTCCTCAACCATGTGTGGAACTTTGAAAACTATTAGATTATTAAAATAATACCAATCTTTGGGCATGTATACATGTCACTCATACAGCAAACAAGTTCAAGGCAAGCATGAGCTGTGCTTCGAAACATTTGTTTGTTTATCTAGGTGCCAAAAATGTTAACCGGTTTGTACAATATGCATGCCCTTCCCAACGGGGAAATATAGAGTAACATTTTAGGGGTGTGCCATTTTTTTCTAAGGGGGCACTTCTGGCCATTTGAAACTTTGCCTAAACAAGCCCCTTTTCAGCCCTCTTGCTTTGCCGTTTACTATTTTTTATAAGATAATCTGAACTGGAGGTAAAAACAAATACACTGTCTGTGTGTAAATAGAAAAAATAGTTTACAAGAAAAAAAACATTGAAATTACTACATAAAGGCTTAGAAGTTGTAAAATTTTACTCTGGTAATGTTTTAATCTCACGAGTTCTGATTTCAGATGGAGGCGGGGGCAGTACCCGAGGGCACGGACATCAACCGGGGAGGGGGGAACGTGCCTCCACCCCACCTTTAATTACTTAGTTATGCCACTGGCCCTTCCCTGCCCAAGCTCCTTTTCTCTGCCGAAAGCAGTCCATCCATCTTACTTTCCATTTTATTGTGTCCGTTAGTGCAGTGCACCGACAATAGTTCGTTAGTTTATGCAACGGGTTTACGGCAGGTCACCGAAGAAACATCCATCGCCGTTCTCGGGTGCATCATTCTATGGTGGCCCTGAAGGGACATCGCACATCGCATACGTGTGCGCACACGTATGCAAGTCGTGAAACAATTCGCGAATATTATGCGCACACGTATGCAATGTCGTGAATCAAATCGCGAATATATGCGCACACGTATGCAATGTCGTGAACCAAATCGCGAATATGTGCGCACACGTATGCAATGTCGTGAAACAAATCCTGAATGTGTGCGCACACGGTATGCAATGTCGTGAACCAAATCGCGAATATGTGCGCACTCGTCTGCGAATATATTCGCGATGTCGTGAATTTTATTGCATACCATTGTCGCATACCTTTGAATAAAATGTCTATTGATCTGGGGGGGTTGCACATAGAGTGGCCACACAATGTACCTGCCTGGTACCTAAGCCCCTGCATTGAATGTCTTTGGTATACAAATGGGACCAGGGCCACTTGCATACTCCCTAGTTCACTAACACATTGTCCGCAACTATGACATCACCCCAAAGGTATGCGACAATGGTATGCAATAACATTCACGACATCGCGAATATATTCGCAGACGAGTGCGCACACATTCGCTATTTGATTCACGACATTGCATACGTGTGCGCATATATTCGCGATTTGGTTCACGACATTGCATACGTGTGCGCACATATTCGCGATTTGGTTCACGACATTGCATACGTGTGCGCACACATTCGCGATTTGTTTCGCGACATTGCATACGTGTGCGCATATATTCGCGATTTGGTTCACGACATTGCATACGTGTGCGCACACATTCGCGAATTGTTTCACGACATTGCATACGTGTGCGCACACGTATGCGATGTGCGATGTCCCTTCAGGGCCACCATATCATTCCCTTATTACTCCAGAGTCATCGTATAATAAAGAAATCACTGTGGAAACGGACCGCAGACAGCGGATCGGCCGCCGGTTAAAACTATCTTTGATACTAATTTACATCATGGGCCGTTATACTATCGGGGCATAGTTAAGTGCCTATGGCTGTAGTTCAAGTGCGCAATCGCAAACGCAAATAACCATTGTTAATGACTAGTTAAAAACATCTCTTGAACAATTTCCCATGGGTAAATAACAATGAAGTCCCAACGATCTTGGTCTCAACGGAACTTTTATTTCAAAAAAACATGTACTGGAAACGTTAACAACACGTTAATCTTTTCAGTTTCACAGGATGCCTCGCAGAGAATTGCCACAGTGTATACCCGACCTCGTCGGGGAAGAAGCAAGTGGTAGTCGATCGCTACCGAAAAGTGGGGTGGGGGGGGGGGGGACGTGCACGTGCTCGTATGCCATACAGACAGAAAATGTATAGCGGGCGCGTTTATTTCTGGAACGAAACTCGCCAATTGTCTGCATTGATTGCAAAGCTTGGCCGGAAATCGGCCCAAATAGCATTCCGCGCGTGGTCCATCTTTGTATGCGCCGCCGACAGGGCAATGTTTAATAAACACAAAATCATTTCACCCATTATAACCATGCAACTGCAATTTTATATGAGCTTGGCAATATAAATAAACAAAATGTATATATTTATTATAAGTAAGTAAATAAATAAATAAATAAATAAATAAAAGTGAACACAAAATAATCAGTTTACTTTTTTCATAACAATCATACCTGCCATATTTGTTGTTGTGGTATTCAAGGGGGGTCAATTATTATTATTGATCAAATTAATGATAATAGTCCTGCAGCCAATAGCACTATTTTATTTCAAACCCACGTGACGCGCTCTCAACCAATCAAGAAGGGTGTTATAATATTTTCACGAGATGAAACATGAAGCGTTCCATTCAACGAGGCAAAACATTCATTATTTGTTTTACACAACATCCAAGTAGACCTTTGTAATTTTAGGGGAAAAAAGCAATCAAAAAGAAAGAAAAAAAATAGTGTACAAGATTGTGTTTTTGCATCCACACCACGTAGAGAAAACAAATCTGATCTTATTCGTGTTTCGGACTCAGCATCTTCTATGAGACTAAATGGTGCTAGATCATGTATCTGTCGCTGAGATGGGGATTGACCAATGATTTTGAAGTTGTTTTCATTGCCTCTCGTTATTACATCCCTCATCCTTACATTATCATTCAATTAATAAGTTCAGGTCACCTTCATTTACATTTTGGGATTTACTGGGGAAAAACAAATCATTTTTGGAAATTAGCCTTCATAATTTGCGACCCCATCTGAAATTCCTGGTCCGCGGCCCTGTAGTGTATCCAAAACGCTCGTGCATGGAAGTAAACAACCGCAGGGGCACAATCCTTAAAAAACCATGACCCTCAAATTTTGATTTACAGACAAAGTTGTGTTTACATTTGATTAATTAGGCGTGATTATTTTTCTCTCAGAAGCGCGCCATGAACCTGTTAGACTGATTCAACTCTTCAGAGTATACCGCCCTCTTGCGTTTATTAATGCCAGTCTGAACAATTTTTAGTCTGGTTCTCAGACTCAATAATTTCTATTGTTTAATTTTAACAAGAGTTGTCAGGAAATCAGGCTAGGTATTTTTAAAGCCGGCTATAAAAATAAAAACAGAGAAGATGGGTAGATTTGCCGTATTGGGTGCCACTGGTGCTACTGGTCGACACTTATTAAGCCTTGCCTTGGAACAAGGGCATGAAATAGTGGCATTGTGCAGAAACCCATCCACGCTGGAGTTGAATCATGCGAAATTACAGGTTTGTTTTGAAAGTGAGACCATATGGAATTGATGTTTAACTAGTTTCGTGAAGATATTTTCGACTTGGGGCCCCCAAAAGGCAAAGGCTGCAAGCATGGAGGTAGAAATAGCTTCTACCTCCATGCTGCAAGTGCTAGGACTAGGAAATGGATTTTTCAAATAAAGTGGGCATTTTATAACATGTGGATGGATGTATTCATTTCATTTGTATTATCACGATAGTGGCGAGGACAAAATTAACATTAACAACAGTGCTCCGCTCTTTACCCATACAATTGTTGGTGTAGCTTTATGGAGAACCGCAAGTTGGTTGACACCAACAACACTACACTGCAGTTAAATTGTCACTGTCCCGTTTTTCTAACCCATGGCGTTAGGTCCAAACTTATGGATCCTGCCAAGTCAACAAACGTTAACGTAAATGTCAACATGTATGCTGAAATATTTGAATACATACATGTGTTGCCGTTACTGTTATTCGGTTACCATCACTAACAGTGTTAGAAACAGTAAGAGTAACACATTAAAACCTCTCCAGCAGCCATGTTTGCAAAGATAGTTTCCTAATGTGAGTTAGTGATCCAAAGGTAAAGAAATTTGCTTGCTTTGTAGGACAAGGGATGAAGACAGCCTCCCAATTGTCCTTTTTTTTTAATTCATTCCACAAAACCATACACCAGCCATTAATTTCATGGCTGAGTGACCAAAGACGTCCACTTTTAGTTTGGGGTTCAAAAGACAGATGATTAATTTTATTAATGTTTGTGACTGGAATTTGATTCCCAAGCAGAATGTTTCTCGTTGTTATCATGCACTTAATTTGTTTAAATTGATTAATGTAATGTTTTTTGTTCACGCTCTTTTTCAATTTGGAAGGCAGTCCAAGCTGAAGTGAATTCGCCAGCGTCAATGAAACCACACTTTACAGGCTGCGATACCGTCTTCTCGTGTCTGGGGACATCGGGGGCTCTGGCCGTCAGAGAGATTACATTTTACTCAGAGACAATGAAGTGTATTATACAAGCTATGGAGGAAGTTGGAGTCAAGAGACTTGTATGCATGTCGTCGTGGTGTACTGACTGTGAGTTTGGTGGGGACTATTTTCATAGGCGTATGAGCTACCCCCCCCCCCCCCACCCCCCGCAAAAAAAATCATAAATAAATAAATAAATAAATAAATATTTTTTGCGCACAGATTATGCTGTTACTATGTCGGGAACTTTCCACCAATCAGAAGTGACGGCGTTGTGGCGTGGTTCGCTAGAGCCAATAACCGCAACACACGCCATGACCCCAGTACTCGGGGATCGCATTATATAACAACACTGTAAGGGATGATCACCAGCACCATAACTAGGGTAACACTTTAGGAGGGCACAAGGGGGGGGGGGCACCATTTTTTCTAGGGGTGCACTTTTGACCAATTCAAGCTGTAGTTTCCGTTTGTATTTATCCTAAACAAGCCTCCTTTCAGCGCTCTTCTGACGTGTTGAGGTAAAACAAAGTACACTATGCATGTAAATAAATACAAAATAGTTTAAAAAACATTGAAGTTACTACATAAACGCTTATAAAATGTAACATTTTTTTCTGGTAATTTTTAATCTCATAAGTCCAGATTCCAAATTGGGGGGTTGGGGGCGCACGGACGTCAGTACCTAATTACCATCTTTCCTATAATTATGCATCAAGGTTGTTAGTAATGAACTGTTTTTGTTATTTCTTTACAATATTACAGTCAGAGGGAGGTATCCCGGATCGTTCTTCATGGAGTGGATACTGAAGCCATTTATGGGATTGACCATCGGCAGGCTACTGAGCGATATGGCTAGAATGGAACAGTACCTGATGCAAAGGAGTCAAGATACTACACATACATGTATCAATTACACTGTGGTCAGACCACCAGGCTTATCAAATGGGCCGATCACTGGTGAGCAGTGTTTTATAGGATGTTACCGAGCTATTTTTTCTCGCTATACCTGAACAAAATAAAGTGCATTTATTTTCTCACTTTTTGACTTGCTTTTTGGCTCAAAATATTTAATATATGCAAAGCTTGTTATAACAGTAGCTCTGGAAGGGCTAGGGAAAATAATTTGATCTGCCGATATGTATATGTACATGTATACCGATCCATTAAGCTTGACCTCTTAATGCATAAGTCAGTTACGAACACATACCCAAAAGCCATTTAGGTTGTTGTTGTGTTTGGCAGAGCAAGATGCCCGTGTCATACTTGTTTATCCCATATGGGTGTCATTGGTAGACAGTATGGTGTGTGGAGCTTTTAACGCATCAGTCTATGTGGGTCTATTTGGGTTCTGTCTGAAAAAGGGGGAACAGTTTACCCTTCATGTTGCCACCCTTGACCCTGTTAATCATTTTTTTTTTTAATGGCCAGTAAGCCACTCGAGGTGTGGGCTACAAATCAACTATTTTCCCAGGGGCCATTGCTACCTACTCCTGGGGCTGAAACAGGTTTACCCCCTTTACAGTCCGTAAGGATGTCGGCTTGGGTATCATCCATCAGAAGCCTGAAGCAATTATGGTTAAGCGCCTTGCTCAAGGACACAAGTGTCATGACCGGGACTCGAACCCACACTCCGATGACTCAGCCACCAGAGCTTGAGTCCGACACACTAACCACTCACCCACGACACGCCACAACGACTTTGGCAATTTGTAAGTTTTAAAACTGTTTTAATTTGTTTGTCCAACAGATAAACAGTTCTTAACAGAAGAGGGGCAGTATGTCGCCGGCGTTGGTTACAAAAACATCTGGATTTCCCGCGCCGATGTTGCCAGATTCATGTTGGCAACTCTTAAAACTCAAGAATACAACAATAAAATCATCTCTATTGCTGTGTGAGTTCCTCAACTGTTAAGTACGACTCCAACTTGAAATTATTATTTACTGGGGGACTTTTGAGGACACTAGGTGGCAGCAGACTTACCAGTTAAATCCATTGTTCTCGGAAATGTGTGCATGCAAAGAGCTATGCAAATAATGGAAATTTACCTGGTAAAGTCTGCTGCCACCTAGCGTTCCACAGTCTCCCATTGAAATAGACTGGTTCCCCGTCCCTACATCGTTCTCTTAAGTCTGTATATAGGCCCTCGATTGTGCGGGCACAGTAATAATTTTCTAGTTTTAAAGATGACGTTGGCTATTCCTCAGATGAGTGCATGTTGTTTTTTAACACTAGCACACATGAACCAACCTTCAACATCAAAATTCAAGCTAACTTTAGTAGAACATCTTAACTAGCGTACCCCCTTGGGTCTGCACGATGGCAGATTCTGTGTCCATCATGTTTTGTGTTAGGCCGCATTGCATTATGGGATTACATAGACATATCCTAATTTTAATTAACATATACATGGCAGAAATCTGACAGGTATATGCTAATTTTCATTACCCGCTACCGGTCCCTATATTCAGTCAGAACGAGAATGATGTAGGAACCAGTCTACCATTGAAAAAGAAAACACATGACACAACTACATCAGATCTCTTAAAATCGTATCCTGCTATCTGCTATAGGTTAGACTTGCAATTTTTCCCCAATTTCATAAGGACTCTACCTATTGAAAAGTGAATGCATCACAAAACTGAATTTGACCTTGGAGCCCAGCTTTAAGCAGGGATGCTTTTCAATTCTAAACTAGAAAGCCAGATGTTTTTATAATTAATTTGGACTTATCTTGAAGTGCTTTAAACTAGCACGTGTCCAGCAAACCATGGTAAGGGAGAATGCTGGGGAGGTGGAAGTTTCACGGGTTTTTGTAAATATTTTATGGATATTTATGCGACTAGCAAAATTCTCTTAGTATGAGGGTAAGAATTTTGTTAGAATAGTGTCTATTTTTTTAACGCTGTTAAGATAAGCCGTTTGTGCAATGGTTTCAATGACAAGTTTTATCTTGTATATATTTGACTGCCCACCTTCTTTCAAGGGCATGTGAAAAGCCCATTTGTTTTGTGTGTGCTTTGAACAATACCCAAATAAATAGGAATGTAAATCATTTTATGAACCATGTTTTTAATTCATGTTATAAATGCTAAAAGTATTGGGGGATTTTTTTTTTCACTTTATCTGAAGTAGCTCGGAAACGGATTACTCTTATTTTCCAAAATGTGTGTATTAAAATGACCGGTTAAAGTTTCGTATAAAATACTAGAAATTCATTAAAACTTTTATCAACTAAATTTTTACTGGAATTTTGTTTGTATTTTATTTTCTGAGAAAGAGTTTAACAACTTCAAAAGTCAATGTTTGAGTTTTATGATATATAATACAAGCATTTTGTTACAATAATATGAAAGTTCAACAGCACTGTTAACTCTGTAAAGTTTGTTGATTTAGTAGTATTAAACAACCTCGCATCATAAAGTGCATCACACAAACCAGCATCCATGAAAAAAAAAAGATTTATACAAAATTGATGATACAGAACAATTCAAAATCACACAATAATCAAAATCAATATTTGCAAAAGCAAATATGTACAGTTTGCTTTGCGTTTTGCATCTAGCAGACAAAATTATTTCCCGATGCTATGTGGAGGAAGAAAAAAACATCGATGTGTGCTTGGGTAAAACTAACACAAGAAAATGACACGGAGAGGACATGCGCACAACTTTTCAGCTGATCAAATTACCTCTTTCCCCTTACATTTCAGTGCCATAGAAAACTGCAAAACACTGTACTATAAACGTAGTGTTGTGTGCTAATAGGCATGATTTTTGGCCCTGGGAAAAAGAGTAGACAAATTTGATTGAGTACAAAGGCTGACCTGCATGGTCATATCTTACAGACTTTTGGTAGACCTTTCGGGCTATTTTACATGTTCAATAACAAATTTGCTGATTCTTCCGAGGGCCACAAAATTGGGAATCAGACTGAAGTCGAAAGAATATCATGTCTGGTGCTAGCCAGGTTTTTTCTTCACAATAACGAAGCTGAGAAAAGAGAGATAAGTTACCAGACAGGACGTGGGAATCAAAGGTCTTTTAAAGAGGTGAATTACCCATAGCAACATTATAAGTAAAGACAACATTGAATGAATAAGAATGGCATTGACAAAAGTTACGAAAAAGCAAAAGTGGTTAATATTTACATGTACATGTATATTCAAGTGCTGGTAACACACTTGTATGCATTTGTGAAAGCGCATGTAGAAAGTTTCTTCTCATCAGGTATTTACATGACACACCCTAAATTCAAATTTGATAACATTTTTTTTTATTCACTCTACATGTTGGTTTAGTATTATTTTTTCGCTATTAAAAAAAGCATGTGAACAACATTGGTAATTGCCAAAAAAACAGTAGGCACATCACCCGCACTTAATGTTCTATAATCTTTGATTTTGACTCACACCGGTGAGTTATAGCACGTGAACAACATTGGTAATTGCCAAAAAAACAGTAGGCACATCACCCGCACTTAATTTGACCAAACATATTCATAAAAAAATAAAAATAAAACAAACAAACAAACAAACAAACAAACAAACAAAAAACGGAGAAATTTAAGCTCAACATTTCATCGGAAAATAGTGGGCGGAAAAACTGTTTTGAAACCACATATTTTGGACTCGCGAGATCAAACTGTTTTACTTATTTCTCAAAATCTATATAGCATTTTAGGCAAACATATTTCAAGGGACATTTTTCACCATGACCATCTTTATACCTCGTAAGTTTAAGTTCTGTGCAAATCTGGGAACATTTATGTTGTCAACCGTAGCAATGTTGTGCACACCCTTCAATTCAGTGGATTAATTTTTAGTAAATAACTGCAAACAACCAGCGTATAATACCTCCAATGTTATGTGATACCCCGTTAAAACAAAAGAAAGTATAATCTTTGCTCAAATCAACCCACTGTGGGTAGAAATATTCACTTCTTTGGTGGAATCGATTACACATTTTTTCAAAATATTTACTTAAAACCTGTTCATCTTCTTTTGGATCGACTAATTTCAAGAAAGAATTATAATTCTACAAAGTTGTATAGACAAATAGAAGGATGAGCGAATTAAGCCTATTTTATCCAACAGAAAATGACACATGTAAATGTGGTTGATAAACGCGGCTCACATGTTTTTGGAAAATGTTTATTAAAAATATTTATCGTGCATTATTGTTGTGAAATGTCATTCATTTCCCCCGTCTTTATGCGGTTGACAGAAGAGTGAATTTGAAACACCGTATCCTAAACAAACCGACCGCACTACAGCAATTCATTTCCATGTGTCTTCCAATGTTGGAGCCAGTGACAGTTACTGGTTAGATTTTTACAACATAAGCTGATGGGTTACAAAGTCTAACGTTGGTTTGTCTTCAATTATCAGAATAATTATGCAATCATGGTCCGTCAAATGCGACAACTTGGTTACATTCAGCAAAACGGTGCATTGTGTATATGTACACGTTTCTCGGTTAAAATAACGGTACATTCATTCTATAATCCTCAAGTTTACAAGAAGCTTTTCTCTCTGTGCATTATTTTTTACTGTCAATCTATCTGGTTCTCTTTCAACTTTTTGGAGTGAGTCCTGAAGGCTCTGATCATCCCATTATATGGGACTGTTCCCTTTTCTTTGAATAGTACGGTCCAGCGCGAAACTAGGGTAACATTTTAGGGGGGACACAAGGGGATGCATCATTTTTTCTGGGGGGCACTTCTGGCCAATTAAAACTGTTCACTTTTCCTGAACAAGCCCCTTCTTGGCGCTTTTGTTATGCCGTTTACTATTTTTTTTTTAAGATAATCTGACATGGAGGTAAAACATATACACTGTCTGCTTGTAAACAGAAAAAAAAATAGTTCAAAAAAAAAAAATGAAATTACTACATAAATGCTTACAAAATGTAACATTACTCTGGTAACTTTCAATCTCAAAAGTCCAGATTTCAAATGCGGGGGTGGGGGCACCCGGGGGCACGAGCATCGAGTGCCCCCCCCCCCCCCCCCACTTAGTTGCGCCACTGGTACGGTCAATTCAGTCAAATAGTTTTCAAGAAAGTACATTTTGTCTTCCAATGTAATGTGAGTTTTAGGAATCAGTATTTAATTTGGATCCAATAATTCCTAATCTGAAGCTCCGATTTTTTTTTACTAACCTGATACCAGTACCAAATGCACTGAACACAATACTTCAATTCGTATTGTTACAGTGTGCTGAAAACATTGTTCCCAAGAACTCAACTTTTATTGCAATAAAAAGTATGATAGTTTATTGGTGCACAAGAAACTCCGAAATTGAAAATTGGTTATGCGCCGTTTTACCCGGAAACGTCGCAAGCTGTACTGGCTGATGTTTGATTGAACCATTTAGGAGGATTGGACTGATGAGTAATATGAGACTGTTGAAGACGCTAGATGGCAGCAGACTGACTTACTAGGTATATCCATTGTTCTCGGAAATGTGCGCATGCTAATAACTATGGAAACAATGACAATTTACCTGGTGTGTCTGCTGCCACCTATCGTTCCAAAGTCACCATTGAGGATTGAAACGAGTTACTATTCTTCCAAAAATTAAGATACTTTGCATTTTGGTTTCATTACAATTCTACTAATTGACCATAGCATAAGGGGGTTCAGCAGGTTGAGTGAACGCCCTCTCTTGACAGTTATCAGGCTTTACCGTTGTGAAACATGCACTGGTCGGCGACAAGTCCAAAGCACAAAGCTGTTTGTTCACATCGTCCGAACTCTCCTTGGCATCTCCGACCAAGCTACTTAAACTTTTAGGTTTTTGGACTCGTGCATACAGAAGAGTTCTCTCCTTGTTGACTGTTGGATTTTCTGGGGATGAAGAACAAATTGTATCTTCATCATCCATTGGTGGGTCGCACGTGAACTTTGGCTTCAAGGTTGGCGATGAATGAGTGGATTCACTGAGAGAGTCTGATGTGTCCCCCTGACCTCCACTCTCATCAACCAATGCGTAATCATCCTCAAAAACAACCTCAGTCTCAAGTGATCCAATATCCTTACTTTCCGATACAGAGTCATCAACCCCGGTACTCGGGGATTTGTCTACGTTGTTGTCGGTCAGAGGATTTGAAAGAAGGTTGTCCGTTTCAGTAACGTCCTGATCCGAATCTATCTCTGCGTAGTCTCCCTCACTTGCCGAAGTTGCGGCCGATAATCGCTCCACGGACACGTTGGCAGGTCTTTGGTATTTCTGCGGGACATCGCGTAACTGAAACTTGCGTGTATTTGTGACGGTAGGACGGTCACTCTCGGCTCCTCGCGAGGACACTGGGACGGTTGTAGATGTCTCACTGGATAAAAATGGAGGAATGTTGGCGAATAGGGAGCTGGGGTTGCGGTACGGGTCTGGGGTACGGTGACCCGGTGTGACTGCATCATCTTTGGGTTTCGCTGGTAGCGGTCGCTTTAGACTGTTCGATCTCGCCATTGCACCGACTGCAGGTTGACCGAGGGACTTCAAGCTACCAAATCGGCGAAATGGTTGTTCCTCTGCGAAGGTTACATTAGGCGCACGGTACCCAGACTCGTTAGGCCTCGCAGGGAGCGGACGTTTGAGACTGCCGCCGCGGTGCTTCGCGTCTGACGTTCCAGTTGACGGGCGCGCCACGTCCGTTATGGCGTACGCAGCAACCAGGGACTCCACCTCCGCGTCGTTACCTCCAAACTCAGGCGGGATTATCATCGATACCTGGGGCACTGCAACGGGTCCTGCTGGCACAGGGGGCGGACGACTGGACCCAAAACTAAACCTGCGATTCCGAGCGGTCAAATCACAGTCAGGAGTAATTGTTTCCGACACTTCGATACCGTCAAACTCTGAGCATTGATTCTCAGTATCGATACTGCTTTGTTCGAGCTTCGCGTTTCCAGGTATTCCCTCGTAGTATGGGTTTGAGTACGGGTGTTCCAGTGTGAAATATTCGGGCTGGCTTTCAGGGTCGATATCCAGCTCAAAGGTGTCCACAGAACCGCAGCCTGCCGGGTTCTTATACCCTTTCAAAGTACCGTTACTAATCGAAGGAGAATTGTTAATCGTGTTGGAGACATAGTCAAGCGGGACACAGTCCGATGGGGGACCACGTGCATCGGTTGACTTTGCATCAGTGATTCTACGGTTAGACGCCCTCTGTCGAGAGAGAAAAATAGTCAAGAGTACAATGACAGTAGTCAACAAGACCCCGACGACCGAAGCACTAATTACTAACGGCATAAGAAGTCCATCCCACGTGCCTTCTTGGCTTTTCTCAAAGAGGGCGTTCAGCGGGGATGTAGATTCTACACCAGGGGACACGGGCTTGTTGTTATTAATGTAGATCACACCTCCAAAAGTTGAAGTGCGTGGACGGGAAAAGCCGTCGGTTTCAGGGGAGATGGTTTGAGAACCATCTTCAGCTGTTCGCATTTGCTGGAGATTAATTGTAACGCTATCATTACCTTTAAAACCAGTCGAGTGTTTCACAGCACACTCTAAGATACTGGCGTTGTGCGATGCATTCACGGGTCCCAAGGTAAATTCCTCGGTGTAGACTCCTGTGTCGCGTCCGTTGAGTAGCCAGCTGTAGGTCAGAGGCCTAAGGTCTTTATTTGCCACACACCTGTACGTTAAATTGTCTCCAATCGTTGGGTTTTCATGGGCAGCTTGGAGGAGTACTGGAATGAAACGACGCAATGGGATGAGAAAACATGTTCGACTCTGCTCAAAACACATAAAACGAGCGTCGTAGTCCTTGTAGGTCAAGACCCGTGTCACGACGTTCCTCAAGACGGGGCGACGCGACGTGTTGCCCGTCAGAAATGATGGCAATGCTCTGGCCGAGTACATCCATCTCAGATCCCCCATGAAACCCGGGTTGCGTGATTCACACACTAAATCTACAGTGTCTCCCACCATGGGTATACTTGACGATGACTGTACGTAACACTGGGGATCGTACGGTGCAACGGTCAGCTCCGCGGTGAGGGAGAATTTGAAAAAACCCTCGTGGGTAGATGCCGCAAACATCTGACAGCGGTAACTGGCGGCGTCCGTGGCTGTAAAGTTAACTATCCTTAGGTTGAATTCCCCCCGAGATGCATCTCCCGTTATCGAGTACCTTTGGAGCTGGTCAGCGTCAAGGTTGGACGGTTTGAGGGCCTTGTTGTGGCTGATGACCTGGTCGCGGCTCCACCACACGATGGTGGTGGTATTCATGTACTGGTCGACGGAACAGCGGAGCACCACAGTGCTCCCCTGCTGCGCGCTGGTATCCGACGGTTGCTCACGAAACGTGGAAATCGCCGAGCTCTCTCGTAAAATTATCCCAACCACAAAAAAGAACATCCACGACGATGCCATGTTACTGCACCTAGCAGCAGTCGCTGCAACAATATGCCGGTCCGAAATGATAATGTCCACTCGATGACTTCAACAATCCTCCTGCGTTTTTAGCGAACTGTTATAAAAATGACTCACGCAGACATGGGGCCTTTGTATCAGATGCTCTCCATCATCACCATGTACTTAACATCAGATTAGATTGTACGTTTAATAAGTACACTTTGAATTCGAGCGCACTCGGTACTGACAGTCCAGTCTTAAACTCTAACGAAGTACCGGAATGAATCCAGCGTTCACACAAATTCTATTTTATGTAAATCCACAAACGTATCCACGTCCAATGTTCAACTGGGTTCACTCAGACCAATAGAGGTGCCCAGACTGCGTACTGACGTTTAATGTCTAGTCCTTTTGTCATGTACATGTGACTTGTTCTTCGGGTGGGCTGGTTTTTCCAGTTTATAGTTCTAAAATAGGCATGATCCCAGTCAGCAGGAAGAGAAAACGCTCACCGTGTGAGAGCGGGAAAAGTCACCGATTTCCGGCCAGACCAATGGTGTAGAGGGCTAGGATGTACTGCGGGCTGAGAGTGCTCTGTCTAGTCTGGGAGTACATGTACATACACATATTATACACATCCAATAATAGCACATACACCGACTATAGCAAACCGCTAACCCACCGCTTTACGTAATTAAATTCGCGTACATCAGTTCGTTGACATGGTAACTGAGTCACTTTAGCTCATGCCAAACTCAGCAACAACGCATAATCTTCCTGAGTCAGAAAACGTGCGTAAAATTATCATTCTTTATCTCATCAACATTATTTCTCACTTAAAACCCGCAGTAGACTCAAAATATTTCCAATGTATTTTGGAGGTTTAAGCTTTGGAATTGTCAAGGTTGAACCTATTATAGTCGGCAACGAAAAACGATCCTGGCGTGATTATAATACTTGCTGTGAATCAATCACTGCGGTGGTTTGTCCCCGGACTCTTTATTCTGGGCGTGAATTGCTGGATGTGATGACGGGTGCCATACGGCGTGCCCCACGGCTACGACACGCTACACACCCCGTACTTCCATCTCAGTGGGTTCTCCAATATTATTTGTAACTCCAAGATGTCATTCATGTTGCATACAACGTGTTGATGCCCTGTACATATGTCCACGTAGGTTGTCCAATGGCCCAACTGACAATACTGTACTGCAGCTGCAAGACTGAATATTTACCGGGGTGACAAATTACCAGCTGAGGGAAGAAACTCGTAGACAGATGTGGACCGGTATAGCAAACAATCGCTCAGGAAAGCGATGAGTTTTAATATTGCCGATGTACAATCGTAGACACCCAAAGCACGATGCGTCTTCGAATGTTCACACTGAAATCCTCGGGCCGAAGCACAAGTAATTTTCCAGCCATCTGTCGCTCCTTTCCCCACTCGCTAGACACAGGGGACTGCAGATTCTGGAATGGCACTTCCGGTAGATCGTGAAACTTGAGATTTCCCCCCTAAATGAAAATAGTTTACTGCGCCTATCACATGTGCATTTCGACTCCTAAACAATGCTGTGGTATAATGCGAGTCCGTTCCTCGTGTCCGTGGTTAGTATATCGTAAACAGACGGTGACAACGTTGCCTCATTAAGCGCTCACCCGCGCACATCATTACGTCCGAATCGTATACATGCACCGGCTGAAAATGTACCCAGTGTGCCTAGGAACGTTGCATGGGACTCGAGAGAGGGTAATGCGATTTACTTTGACGGTGGCTGTTTCATGTCCTCGTACAAAGCTGATTAAAAATGACCAACTCCCCATGATCGTTTTCCAACGTATTTTGGCTTCAGTTTTCTTACCACAGTTAATTCCCGTAATTTATAAATTTTTAAGTGTGCTAGTCATTGAACCAATCCGCACCAATAAAACTAAAGGGACGGGTAAAACCTTCTCCGGTGCCCAGCGGGATTAAAGTTAATGGAAAATCATTTATGGAATCAATCACCCTAAAGACGCCACGTTTATCTTGCAACTGAACATCATTCGATATAAAATATTTTTTCCAAGTCAATATTAAGATGACACGTTTCTAACCCTGACCCCACCCCATTGATTCGCTGTATAACTGCAACTATGTTATCGTTAAAAACCCTAAAATTGTCATCGTATTATTCATCATGGCCAGCTGATAGACAAGGCTATACACCCCCTTTCTCAGAGACATGAAACAGTCGTAAACCAGGAACTCGCTGGAGGTTAAGAAGCTACGGCGCTCCCCACACCGCATTCCTTGAAGATGTATCACTCAGGAGCGAACGTAGGAAATTCGTCCTCTCACATGCAGCCAGTGAAGAGGTTTTATCCTGTATGTCAACACTTCCATGACGGGCATTTACGAAACTCGCCTCCACACTGTTTACTTTTACATTGACGTTTTTTTTCTCTCTCTCTCAAGACGTGACATCATCGCATTAAGTGTACTTTCGGTTTCTAAAGAACTCCACCCCCCCTCTCCAAACCACCTCCCAGACGGTCAAAATTCCTTGTGTCCGAGACTGCGGACACAATTAATTTGGCCAAACGCAATGAAGTCGGGGACAATCTGTATGTGTTGACATAAAAGCGCCTGTGATCTTCACAGTTCATTTCGGCCTGAAGGTATATGCACGCATGGGGTTCGAGAAAAACCAAGTTATATGGTTTGACCATAGAACTATGGATGAAGAAAATTGACACCAGTCTCCCTCTAGTACACGATAATCGTTCACCTTTCTTGTCTCAAAAGGTAACTGAACAATTATTTACATATACACAACAGACTGGAACTCATAATACGTGTAGTAGTGGTTGGTCTTAATCATGATATCGCCATTGTCGTTGTGTTCCATATTTCATTTTTAAATGTGCACTTACAGCAACAGCAGTGGCCAATACAATAGAAACTCATAAACGTGACCAGACTAGTCCCTTCAGATTTCGTACCATTGGTTAGATTTGTTGAAAGCAAGATGGTTGTCCAAGTTAAATACCACGTTGCAACGTACAGAAGAATTATTTAGTCAATTCAGATTAATAAATTTTTAAGAAATTTGATCACAACTACCATAATGATCACATAATACTAAAATAGGGGAATCATGGTGTGAAATTGCCATTTACAGCTGTGTTAACAGCATTACATTGTTTTATCCACCATAACAGCGAAACGTGAACAGTTGATTTTTTTTTCTCCACTGTGTTAATTATTATGGTTCTTTCATCCCGCTTTCGAAAATTATCCAAGTACCCGGTATAACTACAGACAGAAGTAAATGCAGCAATCTTCACCGTCAACATTTCGACCGGTGGTAAAATAAAACGTATTCGATATGTAATAATTATTATTCCTCTCTCCATTAAAAACTGGTTCGGCCTATATTGTGGTTTAATATTGTATATAAGGTTGATTCTCGTTACACGGTAATTATTTGACACCAATAATGGCAGGACCGGACTAAATCACCATGAAAAAAAGAAGAATTTTGTTTACAGTGTTTGGGGAAAAACCACTAACTATGTTAAGTCACAGTAAGCTGTTAAACGTGTACGGCTGAACTTCTTAAGGTTCTCTGTCAACAGCTAGGGTTGTTGTGCGCACTGTTTTCACCCAAACACCAAGTTCAAGCAGCCCGTGTCTCCTGGGAAACCTCGTTAACGACTCGCAGTCGGGCGTCCTTGTGATGGCACTGACCCCCATGACCGTTTGACATCATTTCAACAGATTTGAGATGGTATACGGAAACCGAGATACTTCAAAACCAAATAAATATTTGAAATCCGACAGAAGGGATCTGGGACGGTACCCATGAAGTGATTCAATGAACTAAACAAAAGACAAGATTATGCCCATACTCCACGCCAGCGTTCTCCAGAAGACGGCCAGATTATGCTGATCAGATTATGCGAAACGTCGAGATATCATCCGGCTGTTTTCAGCCCACCATGCCACAAGGCTCCATGTCTGTCTTTATAACTTATAAAGAACACCAACGACAGGGATATTGGAGAACGCTACCACGGTAAATGCTGAAATGGCACCAGCACTTGATTTCAATATCAGAAAATATACAAGCCACCTGAGAAATAATCTCTGTGCTGTCTCTGCAGTCCACACGAAAGCGACTTGTACAAAAGTTTACAGAACTGACAACCTGATTGTCTTTCTTTTGATAAGGATTTATTATGCCTGATTCGATGTGACGATGTTTTAGACAAAAAATAAACGTTTTTTTGTTTGCAAACTAGACCAATAACCTTCTGAAGGCCAGAATCAAATCTGCTTCGATAAGACGTGACTGCCTTGCATCACGTTTTCCTTGACTTAGCGTGGGAGAGCGGGACAAGGGGTGGGAACATCGTGTCAGGATTTGGTCCACATGTGGTTTTCCTAGTGAGGTCCCAAACAAGAAGACGTGGGGAAAACACTTTTGCGGTCGTGGTTCTGTGTATATGAAGGCCACTTCATACCTGTTAACTGTTTGCCAGGCAGCGAGTAAAATGAAAGCAGATAGTGAAAGTGGGGTGGAATGATGATCATGTTCAATGGTGTCGACTGTTTTAGGATAACATTTTCCATATTATTTTCAACACATGCAAATTGTTTGGAAAAATAACTCTACGAGCAGTTTATTAATCATCTCTATGATTTAATTTACCTCATCAAGCACGTTTACCCTAACATGTTTGTCCGTGCCACTACCACGGAGAAGAGCGGGATAACAGAGATTATCACAAAATGATAACTGATTATAAATTAGCACAATATTTCCTGCGTTGGTCAGTACGAACATCGAACAAGTACGGTATAAGCATAGATGAATTGATGGGACCAGTCATTCAAAGCACAACAGGATTACGCAACATAATCTGCCTGGTATCCTGCTCATCCCGCACTCAACTTCCTGACATTATGAAACGCCACCTGCATTGGGGCAAGTACACGTAGTAATGCAGACGTCTGTTTACACATATCCCGGGAAATTGGCGGGAAAATTAGCAAGGACAAAGTTTGACCGAACAATGTACACCTTCCAAGGCTCTTCCCCGGATGTTTGATGGGAACAGTCATCTCCCCCAGAAACAATCAGTTTCTTATCTTCAGCAGACATAGGCCCACTTACAGGAGGAGAGTACGACAGAGGAAAAGAACAATTGTATTACATCCCGTTCGTAGGAAAGACTATAATTAACACAGACGGTGCCACTGCACTTCCCCCAAAACGACTGGAAGTTTAAAGGGAACCGTTGATGGCACTGGTACTTGGTACAATAGCCCCATGGTACAAACGTCATAGAGCAAGGATTGGCTATGGTACAATTCAGCTTAATGAGGGGATCCAAGTTCAAATTTAATTTTTTCTTACGTACTCATTTTCCAATAGATAGAGTCCTTATGAAAAGGAAAAAGGAAATCACAAGTTCAAATTGTGAAATAGTGCCATTGTATTTGATACCCTTATTGATACCCTACCAATGGTCACCATCCAAAAACATACAATGACGTCACACTTCAAATACAAGGGTCAGCACATTTTTGTATGGGGAATTTGGGGTTCATTCCTGACTTTCCATGATTATTCAACCGTTGAATTTGACGGACAAAACAAACATTCCTTCTCGGAATTTACAGACCAATTTGTTGTTGACATCATGTTTCAAATTTCTCTCTGAGAGAGTATTGTCATTGGCATTTCACACCGTTTTAACGTGAGGTTAGAGACTTGTAACTTTCGTTTCATTCTCCTGATGAGCCTATCTTGGATATAAGTGAGTCACAAAACTAAATTTGACCTTATGGAGCCCTTCTATAAGGTATTTTTAACGTAACGTTAACGTAACGTAACGTAACGTAACAAAACGAAACGTAACTTTTTAATGTAAGTTCAAAAATTTTAGTTGTTGGGAGTACACTTTATAAATGCCTACACCATGTCCGAGAACATCGTGATCAACCTTTCTTCTAACGACTTAACCTTTAATGAAATTGCAATCCATAGTTTTCTGTTGTCGAGAATATTTCCCCCCACCAGTACCAATTGTAATGTAAACATTTCCATCTGAAATTCCACTTTCACCGTCATCTACCGTAGTTTCTTATTTCAAATCAAAATGAGGACATCCTCGACGTAACATGCAAAAGCTGACAAAACGTAACTCGTGGATACCAAATTAGAAGATAATGTCCGCTGATTGGTTATATATAGGTGGCGTGAGAACTAGGATTTTGATGTCTGAGTTTACTATTCCCTAGCTTTGTGGGCAAGTCGCTTGTCGTCGTGTATTACTATACTCTTGCAAGACTGCTGCTACTATGAGACTTTTGCTCTCACGACTACGGCCCTGTTACCGCGACCATCATGCCGCGACAAACATTGACTTGTCCCCAAGCTAACTTTTCCCCCAACCAATGATGTTCTATGCCTTATTCAGTAATCCAGTGCTTTGCCATCGTCCAAAACATTCAAGCCATCTTCAGTACAAATCAGCTTCTCTGGTTTAAGATAAAAGATCAGACATTATAGAAACAATTACGTGTCGAAAGATAAGGCGTCTGCCTCTGCCAGCTAGCCACAGTCTTTAAAAGTAGGCGCTGGAGGCCTCAAGAGACTAGACCCCTCAACCGCAAGGTCACGACCCATCAGCACCGATCTGGGACACAAACTGTTACCCTCAAAAATAAGCTCCCATTGCGGTCGCTTATTTCTGGACGGAGCTCTTCGGTGTCCGCATATCCGGTGCACCACTAAATAACACCCAAAGGGAAATGGCCAAAACAAACGAAGTTATTAGACTTTAGAAGAGTTAACAAGTTTACTAAAATGGGTAAATACATCATAAACCACAGATCACTTTTCCGGTAAAACTCGCAAATACAAAGAGGTCATCCATAAACAGGAAATCTCGAAAGCCGGTTTAAATTTTGAAGAAAAACAGGTTTACTCTGCGTCTTCTGACGACTTTGTCCCTGTAAATTTCCCCCTTTGTTCTAGGAAACATGGAACAACGGTTTAATATGAACTGACATTTCTCTTGACAGTATTTCAATAGGAAGCAGCTCTCAAAATGATAAGTTCCGATTTAACAAGAAGTTACGATATAAAAACCCTGAAGTAAACTGTTCCAAAAACACAACTTTTAACAAACAACTTAATAAACATTAAAGCTTAAAGGGTCTGTATACGTTTGGTAATGACTCTGAAAATTTATGGCAATAATAACTCACTTGGTAAGAAGTACAACAGCTTTGGATGTATAATGCATTTTGAGAAACGTTTCACTTCGAAGTACTGCAGTTATGGAAAAATACATCACTTTTTATCCTCAAAAAATTTGAATATGAGAAGCGTTATGGCCGTAACGCTTCTCAGAATGTGTATTCCAATGACGGATACTTCTGCGTGAACACAACCGCTCCAGATTTTTGGTGATATCTCAAAAACGCTGCCATCTTTTAAACTGAAATTTACACAGGTTAGTTTTATGGCATATATCTACAATTATATAGAATTAAGGCAAATGTACGGTTCCAAAAACCAAAGGTATACTTTGCCTTTAAATTGAAACTAAATTACTTTTGTTTTATTTAGAATTTTGCTTAATACCAAAATTGTAGCCAGTCACACCATAGAGCAAGGGTCACGCCATAACAAAACAAGAGAAAAAAAAATATCTTCAATCACTATACTTAATACGTTATCAATCACCATACACAAAGGAACAGTCCCTGCTCCAATACTCAACCCGTATCACGCTAATTAAGCTATCCGTTTTACGGGCGTCACCGGAATTTTGTTTATTATTCGGGGGAGAATTTTCGCCTTGTCACCCGTCAAAGATGGATGTTCCATCATACCTGGCCGTGGAAATTGATATCTTCCTCCATGATCTAACGTGTTATCGAATACTTCCATACTAATTAGCACAACCAAAAGTGACATATTGATTGATGTTATACAACAAATAAAATATTATTGTTATGAACGAGCCTCCTGTTCAATTTCCATCGTCCATGCTTTTATTCTGACCAGAGCTGAATGAAACCTCATGGTTCTGCTTCACCGTGGAATTCTCCGCTTACGATCATCATTTTCAGGCTTTAAGCCCCAGCTTAGCATTGGTTAACTGGCTGTAAATGCTTCCCTCCTAAGCACAAATCAAGACATACGTAATAAAACCAACCTGTGAAAATTTCAACTCATTTCGATCTTTCGTTTGAGAGAAAACGGTAAAAATGCATTCAGCATTTGTGTACGCTTTCTTAGGCAGAGTTTTGGTATACTCCCCTATGGTCTCACATGAGACGAAAACTAACTTTGGATCTTATTTCATTTTCTTATTCAACAGCGATAACACTGCAGGCAGAAATATTTCAAGAAAAGATCTTTCGGGGACAAGTCTTTTTCTGTGGCTGGGTCCAGACTTTGGAACAGTCTACCTATAAATATTCGTACTGCCCCTAATGTTCAAATTTTTAAGAAGTTTTTAAAAACTTTCCTCTTTCCTAAGGAATTCTAATGTTGCTGGTTTAATTTTATCCTCGCAAGGCTTATCCTGTAGGTTTTATTTTCTTATATACTTTTTTTTTATGTGCTGTTTCTTGTGAGTTTTGTGTGAGTGCTTTTCGCTCTCTATTGTATTTAATTTCAATTTTTATTGTAAAGCGCATCGGTCTATTTTGGAAATGCGCTATATAAATCTTTTAATAATAATAATAATAATAAAGGTTTTCTACCACCACTATCTTTATACCAGGTCAGGTATATATGTAAACATGTGAGCATTGATGTTTTTCTTTCTTACCAATGTTGAGCTTAGGTTTTAAATGCAAAGTACGTACGTGCATAAACAAACCTTTCTTGTTAACCTGTGAAACACGCTTACGTTAAGCGTGGATTCTTCTGCCACTGTACGCGTCGATTTTCGCTTAGATCAATGAAAATTGGCCCAGTGGGCTAGACTTCATTATACTCATTATGAGACGAGTTGTAAAAAGTGCCATGGTTATATGTTTTGCGGCATATTGTCTTGCTGACTAATAATTAGTTGCCTTTGTTTGTGTCAAATTCGCCATGTGACCCGTGACCCATGACCTAAGACCAATGACAAAACAAGGAAGACTTCGTATTCGCATTTCTTCTTCATCTCGCTGCCAACATCAGTCGTGTTCCCTATGTGAAAAGCAGATACCGATTATTGATTCCCACTAGTTTACACAATGGGGTCCGACTATACTTTGCACTTTCAGCCTCGGTATTTTTCCATTAATTTGAATGGGCGGAATCAAGATGGATTCACCGTGATCACAGACAGAAATAATAATGAGTTGAGATCAGAATTTTGGGGTGATTGAATAAAACTTGAGTCTTTAATAAATTCCGAACTGAAAGATGTTTGTTTTTACAAAGGATGTTTTACATTCATTTCCACTAACACATGTGGCATTGAAAACAAATATCTGGTGAACGTGGTTTTGGGTGTATCTTCTTGTATTTATGATAAAAATCAATAAAATAAACAGTGGATGTAATTATCCGCATAATAAACTACCGTTTGTTTGTTTGTTTGTTTGTTTGTTTGTTTGTTTGTTTGTTTGTTTTTTTGGGGGGGTGGTTTTTTTTTACGTTTATGTTTACGTTTTTTCTGTTATTTTTTTCAACTTGGCAGTATATTGAGGAAATATTTCTTTGGAGGATTGGTACTGGTATGAACTTTAAAATCTGTGAGCTTTCAGACTGAAAATAATGACTTTTTCTATATTTACCAATCCTGTACTTTCTTTTGTAACTCGGTATAAGCATATGGTATAAGGCAGTCACGAGGCACGGGGGGGGGGGGGGAAGGCAGTGGTTCGCAGTACTGACCTTGCGTAGCGGAATCATGGACTTATACGGATGAACACAAATAACTCCGATGTTAATGATAAGAGAATTGCAACCGATTGTTTTATCAAATCAACCGTAGACAATAGGAACTATATAAGAACGCAGTCCGGGCGAGAATTGCTCAACATCCGGCAAAGTATCATCCACGTCTTAAACAAGAAGGAACGAGTCAGAAATGAAGTCATGAGAAAAAGGCAAGAAGACTGAATGAAACATATCAAACCCGAAATATGAAGAAGAATTTGAGATGTGGGCCGTGGAGCAAGAACGGAGGACATTCGGTTGTCAAATTAATGGATTGGACACCAATAGGTCAGGTCAGGAGATTAGGAAGAAAGACAACATCATGGATAAGATAAGATCATTGAGTTCAGGGCAAGTTAGTGTAGCAGTGTGTGGAGGATAGTACATTCTGTATATAGGTTTACCTCCCGCAGTGGATTGCTGTTATTATATAGAAATTGAGAATATTTATGCTTCACTGAACAAGTCTTCGGAGTAGCTTTACTCACCACTAAAGTAAAATGTTTAACAGCACTGGAACTTTATAAGCAGTTTGCATTTCTTGATTTGATGGCAGTATCACTGGTCATTTTGTAATTATTATACCAACGCTTTCTTTATTTGGAAATGATTGACAAATAGTTGTTTCAAAACAAAAATGCAATTTTTGATCTTAAGAGAATATTTACAGTCTGGACTAACGGCAGCAGAAAGTTGCCAACATTGTCCAACCATACTCCAAACCCGCATCTGTTCGTTATTCAAAGACAAAAGCGCACAGGGCCTATAACACTACGCAGTTCTTATTTAAAAGCGCTTTATCACATCCGATGGGCGTCTCATCAAAGCGCTCAGTATTTTTTCTTGCAAGGCAAGCGGAGTTAAAGTTTTGAAGATAAGACCTGTTCCTTTCCATAGCACCATGTAATGGTTTACGAGATGCTGTGACGCAATGTGCAGCCAATCTTTGGCCGCTACGATATAGCTACAGTGATAATTATGCTATTGTTTACACATCATTAAATAACTACGCGGCATGTATACGACATCAGAGTCTGCAAAACTGTCACGGTTTACGTTATCGCTGAACCAATTGTAAATAACGTGAGGAGCACTATGGCGCCACGACGCCTCCAAACCGCGAGGCTACCTCACCAAGAAACCGACGACGACCGGTGACTGTCTGACGTATGTTGCGTAATAATGATGTCTGGTCTCTTTTAACAAAAGCTGATGATAAAAATGTAACAAAAATATGGTCAAATCTTGTCAAGAACGAATAGGTTAGATGTGTGGAAAAGCTGAGAATAACGGCGAAAAAGAACAGTCGATGGCGGCGAGTAGAACCCCCGCGGGAATGCGCCTCCCTTATAATCTCAAGTCTATGCGGAGTGAATGAACGAAAAATGAGTTCAATCACAATGTTGTCTTATGCCCATGGCAGACAAAATGGGACACGCCCTTTATCACGCTTACTTACGCCCCTAGTCACATCCTCCTCTCATCCCTATTGCATACGTTTCAAAAAGAACAAATAAGGGACGAAACCCCACATCTGCCATTTTTAGTTTAAAAATTCGCTCAAAGTTATCTCCAATGTAAGAAGGGTGCACGGAAAACGAAGCTTAAAACTTAATCAAAATAATGACACGGCGCAATTTGGGAAACGAAACTAAAACACGGATCCTTAAACTTTCCCATGACACATAAATGACACACTACAAAAACATTACATGGCCCTTGCACACAATGCTCTTTCCTGGTGTTCTCTAAAAAGAATACTTTCTTTTAAGACTGGAACAATGTTTGGCATTATTATTTCACATGGTGCAATAACTGTTTCTCACGGTTTTTTTTGTCAACAAATACACATCACCTGAGTGCCAAGCATGAAGTCATTCAGGGAAATTATTGTTTCAACTGCCAAAGTGACAGGTCATGGTGATGGAAACAAACCCAACCAGTTCCGTTTTGGATGTCATCTGGCATTCTTGTTTGTTTCCTCACGGAGTTCCAGCTGTTGAAATGTTTTTGCTTGGAACCTGGACAACTTAAACTTTTACACTTTCGTTTTTAGACACGCTTCGCATGTGACAGCTGAGTCAGTGTGTGAATGTTGCGTTGATTATTGCCAGCCACACAGCCCAGGGCCTCTGTTCCCAATGTTTATCACATGCTTTGCTTACCGTGATGAACACAGTGAACCGACTAAATAAAGGCAACGGGGAAGTCCCCTTTACTGACGAAAGAGACACTCTGGTAAACAAGTTCACAACAAGATGTCTTTCTGTTAACATTTAATTAACTCCAGAACTATCCACTTAATTAATTATTTGAACATTCTGCGTAAATTGACGTTTCTTTCATCCTTTTCAAGATGAACGTAATCAATGGATTACGTTTCCGTTATTGTTTACGGTTTATTTTCCCTGTCTAAAAAAAGAGGGGCGTGCAACTATTAGGCCATATAGGGGGATTTCAAACATTAATGTTTAAATATCTTGCGTAGTGCACCCCTATGACTTCATATACGCCCACAGGATCCATCTACAACTGCAACACCTTACTCATCTTCTTTTACTTTGTAAATCAGGCTGTATAATGTTACGCAATAAACCACAAGGGAAACTGACTGGGTAAATTTTAATTTAATTTTGGGGTGAACAGAAAAAAAAGAAAAGAAAAAAAAAGTACCGGTACTCTACCAATTGTGGCTGTATAATGAATACAAGGAAATATCATTAGGCCCATGCCAGTTTGAAGTTAAAAGTTGGCTGATATACAGTATCAGAAAAAAAAATCCAAGCTCGTCGTCCCAATGCCAGTTTAAAGTTAAAAGTCAGTTGGTATACATTATCAGGGAAAAAAATCCAACTGAAAGAGGCAGGCTCGTCGCCATTACCCGATGGCCGTTTTCGTGGCACAAAAGATCATGTAAATGCTCGTGTACACACAAACAACGTGAAACAAGTCGCTTTCTCAATGGAGAGCTACCCGACGGCTATTTTTTCCCCGCGACGAGCCTGTATTTTTAACGTAAGCGTATGGTATTTCATATAAGTATCATCAATAAATTATTATTACAGTTTTATTTTTTATTTTATTATTTTTTTTATTTTTTTTAATTTATTTTTTTACTTTTTTGCGCATTTTATTATTTATATTAAAACACTCTTCGAACACATTAGCGCAAAAAATTGGCGCTAACCCTAAGTGTAGACTTATTTATTTATTGACTTGAGAGCATACCTCACGTTGTCATAGCTACCCAGACACTCGCAATAAACTGTAGCAAAAACTCAACGCCCATGTAGCTAGATATAGTTGACGGTATCAATTATACGTGCCAACCTCGGATCGCCTTGAATTGACGTGGCAAGTATTATTGTGAGGGTCTCGGCGGCTTGATTTCAGCCAATTTGATGATACACCGGCCTGATGGGATCGTAAATTATTCATTTATACGGACAAAGACCGTCCGTTTTTGTATTCTTTTCCTGCGGCAGCTGGAGAAGACGTGACTGAAAAGAGAGATGGCACAGTTTTAAATAATACAAGACGTGGTAATGGCATTACGTTTCGACCCGAGCACAGTCTTTCTCGAAGACTAAAAGAGAAAGCCTTGAAGAAAGATTCACCTGGGGTGGAATCGACACGCAATTACCACCTTTTGCGTATATCGTTTTGGTTGGTATAAGCTGTTTGCTACAGCTATTCCTTTCCTTCCCAATTTAATTAATTAATAAATTACCCGGATACATATAGGCGTATATAGGCACGCAACGTTTGTAGGCCGTTGTAAATGAGGTGCCTGAGACTAAATGTAAATTCTACGTGACTTGTTTAATATTTCCTCTAAGGTTTTTGTCCCACGTGTTTTTAATGTTTATGTCGGCTAAATTGTTCTTATTGTTAATCTTTTATTGACTGTTATTTTATTTCGAGCACGTTTTATGCGTGTGATTTTCTACTTATTATTTGTCCCCCCCCCCCCCCACCCCGACTACCACCACACCCAGTCTCAGTGTCATACACCATTAATTTGGAGATAATTATTGGAACTTAATTCTCATTAAAGCCAACGTACTCCAAGAACAAGTTGTCTGTGACTTGGCTTCAGCTGTTGGGAAAACAAATGTTTTTAAAATTCCACAACGAACTTGTTCTTTGTGTTCTTTCAACATTATATTAGGGTTCAAAGGGCATACGGTAGAAGGTTCAATAAGAGCAGTGACGGAGCCAAGTGTTTGTTTAAAGTTGGTGAGTCACTATTGGCACAAGTCCTATTCCACTTGAGTATAATGCCATCGCCCACAAGCACTACAGTGTTTTCAACTCAGTTTTACATCACCCTTCAATAAGTCCCCTGTGTACGTTACTCAAACTAGAACAGTAATGATCAAACATAACATGTGTTTCCTTGCTATACTTAATTGATTATACACTTTTTAGGCATGGAAACAATAATTAGCACGCATTTCCAATTTTACTGCGACTGCGTTTCCTCAAAAATATATATTTCAAATGATGGTGATGATGACGATGGTAAAGTTACGGTGACACCAGATAATGAAGATCTCTTTCGATGCTCTTGCCGCATTCTCTATATCCAGGATTTTGTAAACGGGGAGCACGGGGGCATTGCTTTTCAGTAGGGCGGCACAGGGTCCATTTTTGTTTAATGAATTACGTGTATCTACATTTTGTTCATCGGGGGGGGGGGGGGGGGGGCACTGAAAATTTATGGGGAGCACGTGCCCCAAGCCCCCCCCCCCCATCCCCCGTGGCTACGCCGCTTGAGTAGAAGACAGCCAGTGCATAATGTCGAAACGTCGAGTACAAACTGACTCTTCTCAGAACCACCATTACTTGAGATGTCTTTATGACATGGTGTCACCTTTAAGTTTAAAAGTAATATATAACTCCTAAACAATGAACGCAGTTACTTAATACCATTTATGTTAGATGTAATTTTTTTTTCTCCACAGAATTTAGATGATCTTGTCTCTTGTGGCTAGCCCTATCATAAATAAAGGAGCTGCAACGATATCCTGAAATTATTGTGATAACCGTCTTGGCAACTTAATCTCGCAAACTAAAAACAGGGAGAACTACTGACTGTAGGCCTATTCGTAATGCATCCCAGCCACATAAATCAAAATATTTCACACCTGTCATTTAATGTACTCGAGGTGTTCTCATATTTTTGGCTCTTAGCCTTAATTCGAGACGTTTTTTGTCACATTAGTTGCAACACTAATGATGAGTAGGGAGACCACAGGCCCATTATATTGTTAATGTTGATCACTGTCAATAAAATGATCATTACAAACAACTACAGGCAGAAATTGTGCACCTATATCTATGAAAAAAATTGTTACCCTCATACATATTGTGCAAAGTGTTTACTTATTTATCCCAAAAGAAATTTACATTGTATTTTGCATGTATGATGTAATCGCACAAAATGTTGAGCCAATAGCCAACCCTTTACTTCAACAGCGTGCGTGCCAGGAAGTGCACAATTCTACCGAAGGTCACTCTAGTATGATGGTTTGAAGTCATCTTTAAAGAAAAGTACATTCTGAAGCCATTTCAGGAGAATCCGTGGGTTATTCGAGCGAACCCCTTTCAAAGGAAGACATCGCCTTCAAATCTCTTCAACTTTTGCTGTTTGGAATTGTTCCTTGATCCTTTTTAAGAGTTGTTCACCCAATAAAACACAAACAATGTGTTGTAATTAGTGAGTACAGAGTAGTGATTCATGAAATTTGCCTCTCGGAAATACAACCAGCCTAACCACACTCTATAATATAGAAACATACGGGCCGCCATTTTTATGGAGTCCAACATCTGGTTCAAAATGGCGGATCGTGTTCGGTCACGAAATTAATCAAAAACGACACATTTTCAAGGGATGTGCATCATTGTATTCTTTTGTATACTTTACAAATATCCTTCCAACTATATTCGTTTCATAACAGACGCTTTAGTATAGCCCAAATGTGCCCAATTTGAGGGCAACGTGTCCCTTTAACGATGACAATTATTGGTCGTGCAATTTCAAATAGAAGCGATTGTTGTTTATTGCAGAGGGCTGATTTGTATCTATAGGCTCGTTCCATGGACGGTGTCTTCGCCACAATAATACAACCACGTAACTCTCCCCCTCTCTCTCTCCGTCTGTCTTCATACCGTCTTGTGTTTCATCCTGATCAGTCCGTCTGGCTGCAAGCATCCCACCGGAGTCATCATGGCCGAGCGCCGGGTCCGATATCAATTATTCAGGCATGGCATTTCCAAAAGTGGGATTGGCCATTGCGGAGCCAACAAACACAGCACTAAATCATGTATTTTATCTCGTGCATAATTGGACAGGTTTTTCTCTGTAGCAGTTATCATTTATGATCTGTACTACTTTATTGAGACTATAAATAAACATTTGCATTACGGTTGTTTTCCCCTTTTCTTTTTTTTTTTTTTTTACTTGGGCTATAACTTAACTCGATGTCATGGCAATGTAAAATAAAAAAGAGACGAACACATTAAAAAGACTACCGCGATAGGTTTGAAAACAATTAAAATAATAATCGTTGTACGTGGAGATTAAATAGAAAACAAAACATAAACTAATGCCATAAGA
Organism: Marthasterias glacialis; assembly: GCA_911728455.2. NCBI lineage: Eukaryota > Metazoa > Echinodermata > Asteroidea > Forcipulatida > Asteriidae > Marthasterias > Marthasterias glacialis. Next base: position 20,742,806 of record OU452224.1, read on the forward strand.
GTAGTGTATACAGGTGCATTTACTAAATAATATTTGTGATTGTTTTAAATAATTTGTGATTATGATTGTTCGTGCTCTCTCACATGCCTTCTAATGCCAACATGATACGTCGACCTTTCCCAATCCTGAATAGGTTGGCCCATTATGTTTGGGAATTTCCAAATTTTGCGATATTTACAAAATATGACGCAAGTGCAATTGTGGAAGACGAGTTACACTAACTTTGTCCACAAACGGATGTTGGTCGTGCAACAAACGAATTCTGAAACTCCCCAACACTACAAAACTCGGCCAATTACTCAGAAAACACTACATTAGGTTTGTGTGCCTGTGGGAGTAGTAAGTGACCATTCAAAAAGGACCAATACGGAACATCATGGAATACAGCAGGCCCGTGGCCAAAGTCAATGCCGAAAGTACAACCCATTTTTTATTTCTTTTTATCAAGAGATCATTGCACGACAGTGTCATTGCAGCAAATTGTGGTGCTTTCTTGTTTTCTCCCAAATGTCATGGCAAGTGCATTGTTATTACCTGTGGTATTACTGTTAGAAACTGCAGCGTAGCCATGGGGAAGGGGGGGGGGGGCTGGAGGCCGTGCTCCCACAAACTTTCTGTGTCCCCCAAGTGCCCCCACCCCACCCTCCTCCAGGAAAAAAATACAGACACATGTAATTCATTAAAAAACATGGCCCCAGTCCCCTACTGAAAAGCAGTGCCATAATGTGCCCCCCCCCCCACACTTTGAAAAAATCCTGGCTGCGCCGCTAAGTAGAAACTGCATGATGCTCTGGCCAACCAGAAGCTCTGGCCTACCCTAGTAACCCTGCACAAAGTTGGGCCGGTTGCACATTCGGAACGTTCGTGCTTGTATTTTGTACTTATATTTTTGTACTTTTTGTACTTGTATTTTGTACTTATAGCCTATGTGGGATCCTTCCTCGCCGAAGAGAAACAACGGCGTTACCCACTTTAAAACATTGAAGATGCCCAACCGAAGACCACAGCCTCATCGAAGTGTGAACCAGCTGAGGAACTGTCAATTCCGATAAAAAATAAGGGATGTGTTATGGAACTGCAGTTGGGAATGGTGTGGTCATAGCGTTCATCCACCCCGTTGTATCATCAAACCAAACCCCCATCATACATGAACTTCTGCAACTTCTAGAGAGCTTCAACCTGTGTGATTTGAACATCCAGACGACATAATGGTTGGCAAAGTGGCCATGACACATGGTCGCCATTTACAAGCACTAATCTGTGTATACACAGAGACCCATACTCCACAAATACCACGCAAAATGCACTATTCATATCAAAACCACTCCAGGCTGCTTACATAAATTTATTACAACCCGACTGGACAATGGGAATGAAACCATTTTCAAGCCCCCAAGGGAAGCTGTTGGATCCATTAGTGGGTCCTGGAGAGCAACACAAACAGACAATGTGGGAAAGCCATTGCCTGCCCTCTCCTGATGGTTCCATTAAGATCTTACCGGGATTGAAAGAGGCAAGCAAGTCAAGGCTTGGGACTTGAGGCAGTGTGTGGTTGGAAGGGGAAGGGGGAGAAGGAGAAGGGGAAGGGGGTAAAGGGGAATGGGGAGAAGAATGAGACGGGGAAGAAGGGAAAGGGAACAAAGGGGAAGGGGACAAATGGGAGGGGGAAGAAGGGGAATGAGGAAGAAGGGGAAGGGACGAATGGGAGGGGGAAGAAGAGGAATGAGGGAAAAGGGGAAAGGGAGAAGGGGAAGAAGGGAAGGGAGAAGAAGGGGAGAGGGAAGAATGGGAGGGGGTTGGCGAGCTTAAAGATGAGCTCCAAGGTCAAATTCAGTTTTGTTATGCACTCATTTTCCAACAGATAGAGTCCTTATTAAAGTGGGAGACAAAAATAAAAGTCTCTTTAACGACATATAGTATATGAGAACTTTTTTGTTTATTTAATTAATTAATTAAAAAAAAAACTATATAACATAACATAAAGTTAGACCTCAAAAGTCATCGTGGGACTGATGAAGAAACATTACTTTATTATATAGATTTCTGTTAAAAAAAAAAAAAAATGAGACCAAAGGATTTTAGTTTTGTTTTTACCAAATCACTAGATTTTATGCAGAACTTTCCTATCAACACAAATGTCAAATTTCGGAAACGAAACTAGAATTTCAATGCAACTTGGATGATTCCGTTTGATGGAATATTGATTGTATATCAGAGGTTTGGAACGAATGTACTGTTTCAGAAACCAATGATGTATGATCCAATTAAGCATGGAATAAGAGAAGGGAAGAGATTGGGAAGTGTCAGGGAAGCATGATGGATTGCGGACCCTCTACAGGAAACCTTGAAATACAAGCCTGGACTGCCAAATTGGCACGGTCCAGAGGTAAACATCAACCACTGCCATCTCATCACGAACATTATTTATGGAACACATTATGAATTCCCCTGGGGAACTGCCGTGGAGTCGTAACACCTGCTGGTCATAATGGAGATGAAAAATCGGTACATTTTCCTTTAATATGCTAAGATGGGCGTGGTCATAAAGGAGACGAAGAGGGGTGGTTGGTTGATTCAAAATCGATGCCAAGAAAAGAGGCTTTCTACCCACATTTTAATATTTGTGTTCACCCCCCACCCCAACCCCACCATTGAAAACTGTAAAAGCTTGGCTTTCTTGTACGAAAATGCCTATCATCATTTTACAAGGTGACCTTAACCTCAAAATGCTCAACATGATAATTCCCTCAAACTATAACACAAACTTTTGGAACACCTTTTTGGGGGGAACAATCATCACAACAAGCTTACAATAGAAGTTGCTTTTAAACTATACTGAACTTTATGAAAAAATGACAAAAACTGTTCTTGAAGTCTGTCCTTCATATGTGCGTCATTGATGGCAACAACTCAAATCTGCTCTTGGAAATCTAACACTTACAACTTCCTAGCCAATAACACTTAAAAAACATCACAACTAACACTGTACATTGTACATTTATATATACTTCATGATGATGTCATGGCCATGTTATTCCATGAAGACGGGTTATTGGTTGCTCCAGAATGGATGGCAAGAAATGAGGTTGTCTACACGTACCCCCCATTTCAATGTTTGTGCGCACCCCCTCCCACTCCCTCCCCCCCCCACATAGACACTATCGATGTCATCATCTGCGTTTCATCGATTTCATCATCTGTATTTAAGTCTGAAGTCCTGAAGCAACAAGATGAGGATTTATTCTTCCAGATTCCCTTTCAGTTTGCTGTTCTCAATCTTAGCGAGAACCTCAGAGTAGCTGCCGTTCAGCTATGAAGCAAAACAATACAAATAAATAAATAAATAAATAAAAATAAAACAAAATTAGTAGAATGTACTTAATATTGTGTATGGGAAAGCAATTTGATTTTCCCCAAAAGATTTTTCTTTTTTATACGCAGAGAATATCAGGCCTGATACTACACTTGTTAACAAGTCTTTAAGTGTTTGTCACGGTCACGCCGGTTCTCACGGGACTATGCTGCTCTCGCAAGACTTCTGGCTCCCGACAACTGCCCCATTTTATGGGGCCGTAGTCGCGAGAGCAAAAGTCTCACGGCAGTAGCTATCACCGCAACAGACATTTAAGGACTTGTCCACAAGTCTAGCCCGATACCTGGTCTTCAAGAGGGCAAGTCACTTTTTTTTTCCTTTTTGACAGGCCCCTCTATGGAAGATTTTTAAAAAAGTGCACTGGAGCATTTGAAAGGGCACCGGGGCACTGACCAAGGGCATGCAGGCAAGAACAAGCCCGTAGAAATGTACCTTACAAGGTATTGAAGAAATGTACATGAGCAATCAGTGGTGCTGCTATGTACATGTACATGTATGTATGTGTAGAATTTTATGTTGATATCTTCAATTCAATTCAATTGAGTTTTATTTATTTCATCAAAGTTTACAAATAAAAAAGTGAAAATTGTTTTCCCGGCGTGCACTAAACATTCATCTTCTCCTCTCTTGAAAAAAAAACACAAAAAAAACAGCAACATAATTTGACCTCCCTGGTACTAGCATAGAGCATCTGGTCCTTGCTCTGTGGTGCTAGTAGGCCTGTATGAATGATTGAATTCAATGTTAACTGGACTGATCATGAATTTCCATGTACCAAAGAAGACCCTGCTGGGTTGAACTGTGGTACATGATACGTGCTAATGAAGGTGATACTTAAAACCATTCTTAGCCACATAAGAGACAGTTTCCATTGTGCTGTGCATTGGACACCTCTCATCATCCACATTCATATGGAGGTAGAATGGAAGCCTCTCTCCAGACGTTGCTAATTGAGGTGGGTTTAGGGGGGGGGGGGGGGGGTGCCCTCTAATTGGAGGTGATGAATTGTGGTGTCTGGCAGGCGTCTATGGGTGTTATATAATTGCTTTCACAGCACTCCCTCACACCTCTGAAAGTGTTGTTGGTGTACGATTCACACCTCTACAATTGTTAGAACAAGGAAGGTCTTGTTACCAACATGTGTAAGGGACTAAAGCAAACATCATGATCCCCACCCTATAGTCTTGATTCAAGACTGGAATATGTTACATTGGTGGTAAAGTCAATATTGCTAACTAACAGGGGGCAGGGGGCTGGCATTGGTTACTTTCAATCTGAAAGCTCATTGATAATCAATTTCATACCAGTACAATACACTGGTTGAGGGAATACCATTTGGAAAAAATAAAACATGAAGTACAGTAAGGCCTACTTATTTTGACTGCAGCAATCTAGCATGTGTTTTCATGTTTATAGCCCACCTACATGAATGTGTTACAATCTACCAAACAGCTCATCCGGGAGACCACACTGAGCAGCAATTTTAAGAAACTACTCAATGCCCACTTATTCAGCTCTTCATTCTTAAGGAGAGCGAGTGTAAATAGCACTCCTCAAAATTAGATTATTATTATTTTTAAATCTGGAAAACAATTCATTCACAGCTGGAAATTAACTATCGATGTGGTGTTAATTTGCTTTAAATATGTTCAATGTAACAAAGATGACAATCAGCCAATCTAATCCTGCAGTGAACCATAAGAGGAACTTTCGTGAGCAGACAGATTTGATAAAAACATGTTTTTAATTTTACTTTTTAGTCTAATTTGTGAAGTTTGGTTCTGGGGAGTGCAAATAGCTCTCCTCAATGATTTCAGGAGAGCAGTTTAAAGCTCTCCTCGTATTTCTTCAAATGAGGACTGCGGATTATTTCATGTTGGTGCTTTTGTTTCCTTACTGCTCTTGTAGTTTAAGTATTGAATTCCTTGTAATGCGCCTTGATATTTAATAAGGAGCGATATAAATCTTTTTATGGTATTTATGTAGGTATGTGTATATGCATATCATGATATTGTAATCAGAGTGGGGGCAGCAGAACAAAGGACCACAATGGGAACAATACTGTCCTCACATTGGATCTCTTTGTATTTCAGTGTCCTCACATTTACATTTATTTCGTGCACTTTATGGGAGAGTGTTAAGTTAAAGGAACAAAAGAAAGTCCTCACACTGATGCAAATGCACAAATACATGTATGTGTTTATGTGTAAGTATCAAAATGTAAAGTTGAAGCAGTGCTTACCAAATAATATAAGAAGGTCTTCTAATATTTGGTAAGCACTGCAAATTGCAGGTTGGTGTAGTGGTATCTTTCCTCGCCTTCTACCTCTGGGACCCCGGTTCGAATCCCACCGGGCACCGGGCACAATGTGGATTGGGTTTTTCAGTCCCTCTGATTGCGTGGGTTTTCCTCCCACATCTAAAACTGAAACTTCCTTCCTTGTCTTCTCTTCATGGGGTTCTTGGCTAGTATAGTGATTTAGTTTTAAATCTAAGTTTTAGATTTAATATGCTTTTCTGAGAATCCTTGGCTTCACAACCAGAATAATTAATAATAATAGCTTTCTTTTTGATACTACTCCATATCTCAGTGCTATGAATAGTTCTATTTTTAATTTTCCTGAGGCTTATGTGTGCATAAGCCGGAAACCAACAGGCACAAAATCCCTGAAAAACATCAACTCTTGTTACTAAAACCTGACCATCAATCAAACGTTCACACAAATGTGTTTCGTTTTTTGGTTTTAGTGTTTACTGAAAACTAGAGGATGGGATTTTATTTACTCTTCCCCCCAAAAAACACTGACTAACGTAATTTCCCTTTTACAGAACACAGTCAACAACTTGCTGTACATTTCCCTTCCTACTCATTGCTATAATAGAAGCATGGTTTTCCCCATCCATACAAACCACGGACTACTCAGAAAACACCACAGCCTGGACAAAACCATTTTGGTGAATTCCCCACCTCTTCATCTTTCCTACTTGTTTCATTGCAGATATTTTTTTATTTGCTTTATACTGCAGACACATCATACTCATTTGGGAAGGGGGGAGGGGTTGCTGCAGGGCATCAGTATTTTGCAAGAATACTAATGTCTTGGTCGTAGATTGTAGGCTTGGGATGTTTGAATAATTATGAGCTGTACTAAAAGAACGCTAAAAGACTATAATCAAGATCATTCCAAAAGCATGTTTATAAATCATGGTTTAAATTAAAGCCCATGTACAACATTGGTAATTCACAAAGACCAGTATCCGCACTGTGTGAGTCCCAGCATATCCATGAAATAACAAACCTGTGAAATGTTCAGCTCAATTGGTCATTGCAGTCACAAGATAATAGTGAAAAACACTCGTACATGTTTTCACTGTTTTAGTACTTGCAAGATTAAAACTGTTTTACTCATTTCTAAAAAACTATAGCATTTCAGGTAACAATATTTTAAGGGAAGTTTCCCATCATGACCATATTTATACCAGTGTCAATCTGTGAATATTTCTGGTCTTTGATCTTCCCAATAGTGTATTTGGCCTTTAAAGCAGGATTTCTTTTTGTAATAATGAGAAATACTTTCTGACCTTGTCTTCATAGTTTGATTTCAGTGTTGTCAGGTAAGGCATTATCTTCATGGCCAGACCACACCACCTCCCTGCATCAGTGAAGTGTCCACCACTGTAATCAAATTCAACCATAGTATTGATTAATTTACAAAATGTAGTTCTAAAGGAAAATAACATGAGAGTAAAGCTGTTTGAGGTTAAATTTTTCAACCCTTGACTCTTCAGGGATTTCATATTGGAGCCACATTGACAGACTGCTCAAAGATAACAATATACCGAACCATTAAGCCCGGCCCCCTTGAATGTTGACCAATCACAGCCTTGGCTACAACATCGAAAAGTCTGACAAAAGTCCAACACGATCAAATCATATTGGAAAAATGCTAACATGCGTGCGCGTAATTATAGCGCGCGTTCATGTCGTGCCGTGTGGCATTGAAGAGAGACGTACAAATGTACTTTGTGCTGCCCATGTGTACAGCAGTGATATAGACAATGCTACATTGATTGGTCAATATCTTTAAGGGTGGGGCTTAATGGATCAGTCTATTGGCATTCATAGAACTGATAGTGTAGAAGCTGCAGAATTCTGAAGAAAGAAACTTACAAGAAGTAACATTTGTAGTTCATTTCTTGTTTACCAAAATAAGAACTTGGATCAGGGTGGCTAACTGATACAGTGTATCTTTCCCTGCCTTTTGGCACCTCTGTGGACCCTGATTCGAATCCTGCCTCAGACAGGAGCCCGGGATGGATTTTCAGTCCCAACCTAATTGTTTTCCCTTTGCATGATTTTAATCCCTATCTGTCTTCTCTACACAGGTATCTTCAGGCCTACAGGTTATAGTGCTAGTCGCTTTTAGGGATCTTCTGGTTTCATTCCAGGCCTGATACTTCACAGAGGCAATGGAGGCATTAGACCTTTATGCTGCCACCATCTTGGTCATGTTCTCTGTATCCAATAACAGTAATAGATGCTCATATTCATTGTACAAAAAGGAACCAGACTATTTGCCCTTCCAGCCTCGGTTTGGTTACATTGGTTTGAATGGGAGAAAATCAAAATGGCCGCACCATGATAAAGGTCTATTGCCTCCATTGCCCCTGGTCTTTGCCTTGGTGCCCTTGAAATGTTCCAATAGAAATTTACAATTTCCTCATAGAGGTGCCCTTTATCAAGAAGAAAATGCCTCGGTGCCCTTGCCCTTTCAAGAACGAAGCAATCAGGCATGCATTAACAGAAAGATTTAGCTAAATAAGTAAAGCATTCCATGAGTAGCATGTTTTAATACATGAAGAAACATTTTACAATGGTTGCATGCTGTGATAGGGGTGCATGGTGTTTAGGCACCCGGGGTGAAGCTGAAGGTGCCATTTGATCGAGGGTGTAAAAAAAAAAAAACATGGACCCCATCACACAGCGTGGAAAAACTGTTATACCATCATGGTAATAGATTGCGGGAGTGGGAAACAATTGTTACAAAGTGAAATAAATTATATTTATTTGTTAGTTTATTGTTGAACATTGCATTTCGTTGTTTAGTTGAAAAAATTCAAACACTTTAACAGGAAATTACATACAACCTCATACCCGGGGCTATTTCTAATATTGTACAAGGTGGTGGAAACAACCAACGGTGGGTACGATCAGGGCAATGTACCGCATGGGGTACATCACTCATGTTCCCATCCTAAGCAGGCGTGGCATGACCAATAAAAAATCATAACCTATTACCGTGGTTTAACAACATTGTCAGATGAATAATGCTTTTGAAGTCAAAATTTGCTACGGGCATGAGATACAACAGTTAATGACTCTATGGTAAGTTACTTAGTTTTGCTTCAGTCTCCCTCATAACCTTAAGTAGATTCTTCAGTGACCAGAAATTAATTTGTTTAACCGATCAATTTCATAGCAAATTAGTGGCTGATGCCTAGCTGTTAAGCCACCTGTGTCTCAACATGACTGAAGCCAAGTGTGACCATTCATTACTGTTCCAGTGACACAGTACTTAGTGTAGTGTGCAAGATAATAATAAAATACAATGACAATTTATTAAGCGCACAAATCCACAAAAGTGCTCATGGCGCTTGTACAAAACTACATGATGACTTAAATAATAAATACAAACTACAACGATAAATCAGAAAACCCAGTAAACAACATTATGCAAATGCTTCATTAAAAAGATGAGTTTTAAGCGCACAAATCCACAAAAGTGCTCATGGCGCTTGTACAAAACTACATGATGACTTAAATAATAAATACAAACTACAACGATAAATCAGAAAACCCAGTAAACAACATTATGCAAATGCTTCATTAAAAAGATGAGTTTTAAGGTTTTTCTTAAACTCGTTCAAAGAAGTTGATGATTTGACATGTGATGGCAATTTATTCCAAAGACGTGGTGCAGTGTGAGAAACAGGTCGGTCACCATGACTGTCGGTCACCCCATGAACGATTAGATTTAGGCTCGATGAGGAGGTTTGAATTGTCAGAACGGAGTTTGCGAGACGGATTGTAAGGTTGAAGCAAATCATCAATATATGCAAGGGCAGTGTTTGTGAAGATGCACAGTTTGCTATTAGTGGTGTTTCAACTTTGCCTACTGTAGTCTCCAGCAGAACTCTATAGTTTATGCTAATTACCTCATGTTTACTTTTTGACCATTAAACTTGCCTTAATGTATTCAAAGTCATTTGCATGCGAAGCGTGCCTTCGCAATGCATTGTCGGGCGATTTTCCTAGACACATTTTTACACATATGGAACTGAGAGACAGGAACTGACATCGTCTTTTACTGTTGACTTTTTCGTCATTGTTGCTTCCAAAATTGAACGCAAGTATCTTTGGTTATTGAACTAAGCTTAAGGAAAGAAACAGAATACAAAAGCTGAGACTTCAAAGACTAACAAATAGACGATTCTTGCAGAAAACAGGTTTCTTGTAACTGTGTTGTGACCGTCTTCAATTGATTTAGTTATAACTGTGGCCTCGTAATCGACAACTAATAAGAACTTTCAGAAGCCTGTAATTTTGAGACACAAAACGTGTAAGTACTACAGCCTATCTCTACACCTACTGACCCCTTGCATGCCTGTCACACGCGGCGACTGTGCCATGCTCACCATTTTGGAAGTCAATGCGTCAACTTTGGAAGTCAATGTGTAGGCCTATATGCCACGTCGCACTAAATGCGCATTACACTATATAACACACAGTGACTTTGACTTCCAAAATGGCGCAACCAAGATTATCGTGGTGATGATGTCAGGTGAAGTGGGTAAATTAAAACAAGCCGCAGTCAAGCACATATTAAAGTACTGTGTGCTTGGCTGAAATTTTATGAGCTTGATCATTTTATGATGGGTTATGATAAAAGATGTAATCAAAATTACATAAGTAAAACCTGATTGCATTACACATCCAATGCTGCATTCAAACTTTATATACAGCTTTGCTAATTAGTTGAAACGAGTCATTTGGTATTAACAAAATAGTAAAAGGCAAACAATGTCACACAAAAATAATAAAGCTAAGAAACTAGTTAAAGCTAAAAGCTAGACTCAAGTTCAAGACTGTGTCTGCCCAACTGTACAGACCAATTTGCAGATAAACTGAGAATGTGATGCTGCTGAACTTTTGCAGAAATAACATTTCTGAGAAAAAGATAAAGGTTCGTCCTTCACCATTCACTTGAATAAACCCTTTATGACATATTGGACAAAGTGAAGGCCGGGACAAACTGAAACCAAGCTGGGTTTGACCATGACCAACCAGGCACATGGGCCCATGGTGAAAAAAAAGTCTACAACCCTACGCCCATGTCAACTAAAAAGACCATCCCTACTGCAGATAACAGCTTGAAGAAAAATTATGAAAGCTTAATTGGATGATGTGATGTTTTAAGACAACCAAACTGTGTCAGGCATCTAGGCATCTGGTGAGACCAAGGCCTGCACATGCTGGGAGAAGTCTTGCTGCAATTGGTTAATGGTGCGACCCCTATATCGTTAAAGGTAAAGAAATTACAGTTGCGTACACATTTTTAAAGGCACAGTTGCATGTTTTGTTTTAGTTTGTGTTTTATTATGTTTGTTTATTTGCCCTAAGGAATCTACGTTGCCTCGCACAGTACATGTACAGGTACATCTCAATGCCGTTGCATACTGTCCATTTGTTAATGCTGTGACACATACACATATTGTTCAGTTCCACCAAGTACAACAGTTCAGGTTAGTGACTTCTACAAACGATATTTAGATTTGAAAGGTGAAATGGAGATATGGGTGTGTGTAGAGTGATAGGTGCATTCTGGGCAGTTACTGTTGAGGCTTGTAACTAAATGTCAATGAGAAACAGTGGTATCTTCTCTGAAAATGCAACAGTCCTGGTACATGTTTTTTCACAGCGGTCATTGTCTCTGGTCATTTCACAGCAGCCATTGTCTCTGATCATTTCACAGCGGCCACTGCCTCTGATCATTTCCCAGCGGCCACTGCCTCTGATCATTTCACAGCGATCATTGTCTCTAATCATTTCACAGTGACCACTGTCTCTGATCATTTCACAGCCGTCGTTGTCTGTAATTATTTCACAGCGGCCACTGTCTCTGATCATTTCACAGCAGTCATTGTCTCTGATCATTTCACAGCGGCCATTGTCTCTGATCATTTCAGTGGCCACTGCCTCTGATCATTTCACAGCAGTCATTGTCTCTGATCATTTCACAGCGGCCATTGTCTCTGATCATTTCAGTGGCCACTGCCTCTGATCATTTCACAGCAGTCATTGTCTCTGATCATTTCACAGCGGCCACTGTCTCTGATCATTTCACAGCGGTCATTGTCTCTAATTATTTCACAACGGCCACTGTCTCTGATCATTTCACAGCAGTCATTGTCTCTAATCATTTCACAGTAACCACTGTCTCTGATCATTTCACAGCGGTCATTGTCTCTAATTATTTCAGAGCGGCCACTGTCTCTGATCATTTCACAGCGGCCACTGTCTCTGATCATTTCACAGCGGCCACTGCCTCTGATCATTTCACAGCGGTCATTGTCTCTAATCATTTCACAGCGGCCATTGTCTCTGATCATTTCACAGCGGTTATTGTCTCTGATCATTTCACAGCGGCCATTGTCTCTGATCGATTCAGTGGCCACTACCTCTGATCATTTCACAGCGGTCATTGTCTCTGATCATTTCACAGCGCCCACTGTCTCTGATCATTTCACAGCGGTCATTGTCTCTGATTATTTCACAGTGACCACTGTCTCTGATCATTTCACAGCGGTCATTGTCTCTGATTATTTCACAGCGGCCACTGTCTCTAATTATTTCACAGCGGCCACTGTCTCTGATTAATTTCACAGCAGTCATTGTCTCAATCATTTCACAGCGGTCATTGTCTCTGATCATTTCACAGCGCCCACTGTCTCTGATCATTTCACAGCGGTCATTGTCTCTGATTATTTCACAGCGGCCATTGTCTCTAATTATTTCACAGCGGCCACTGTCTCTGATTAATTTCACAGCAGCCATTGTCTCTGATCATTTCACAGTGCTCATGTGGGCCCTTCTCTCTGACAATTCCCATGTCTTTGCATAGGAAGAGTACTTTTATGTTTGTCTTGCTGCTTTCAATATAATTTATATATTAACAATCTTTGAAGCTGCAGGTTTTAAGGGAGAAGTTTGAATCCTGTAATTTACAGCTGGGGTGAGTTCGAATCCCGACCAAGGTGCCTGTGGATTTGTCTTTGAAGGACTCAACAGCACAGTGTTTATCACACACTGTTGAAGGGAAAAGCTAAAACAATTTATCCCAGATGCAATAGACTAATCCATTAAGCCCTGCCCCCTAAACATACTGACCAATAACACGTCACCACTGTACACGTGGGCAGTACAATGTGCCTCTCTTCAATGCCACACTGCACGAGATAAACGCGTGCAATATAAGTACACGAACGCATGTTTACATTTTCCAATAGGATTTTATCATGTCAGACTTTTGTCGGACTTGCGGCGGCGTAGCCAAGGCTGTGATTGGTCAACACATAAAGAGCTGGGGCTTAATGGATCCGTGTCTTATCACATCCATTTAAGGAGCCCACTCGTCAACCCGCGACAAACTAATTCATGCCACAAAAGATCACCTTTGACCGGTGCATGCGTTGTACACAAAATATATGCACAGGTACATGATCGTTTTGAGCCACAGAAATAGTCGTCGGGTAATGGTGACGAGCAGGCGTCTTTTAAACCATTGGGCCTGTTTTTCATTGTACATGTTTATATAAACTGCTGGATTCAAACACATTTTCTTTAAAAAAAGAGACAAAAATCATTGATTCGTACAAGATGCGGCTTTCCGAACACATTCTTTACACAACCTCGATCTTCACCAACTCCATCAGCAGAGACACTCTGGTGTAAATTGGTGAACCTTTCACTGGGTTTGCGGACAATGCCGACGGACTGAACCTTTCCAGACATTATGAACACCCAGCATTGTCTTTAATGAACATAACACAAGTCCGTAATTGTTTCCAGGAGTTCGTTCAAGCACGGAGTGAATTAGATTAATATCTGCATGGCGCATTATCAGACCTTATCTGTAAAAGACATCTGTATGTCATTCGATGTGCAATAAATCTACGGCATATTATGAATGAGTGTATCACTTGTATTGTGTATTAATTAGGATTCAAATGACTTTTGTAACTGATGCTACAAAATATAAGCTCTGTAAAAGATACCACAATGTAGTATAGAGCGTTGCTTACTTGTAAAAATTAGCTCACAGCGGTAGTGTTTCATTTCGGGCAAAGCACTTTGACACTTCCTTTTGCAAAGAGGGGCAGTAAGGCCAACACAAGGGTAACAGAGGACCTTGTGGCAGATGGGAAATGCCATCATTTTGTCATATCTCCCCCTCCCCCTTATGTGACTTAAAGGGGCTGTGTCTTCATGATTATCTAGCAGTAAACATGGTCAATGGAAAAACCCACTTATTACGCGCACCTGCGCGCCGGCGGTCACATCACAGTTTGACAAAGACGGCACCCCTTGCGACTTGACTGCAAGTGCGCGCGTGTGCCCTATCTTTCCATGCACAGCCACAGGCCTGCTATAATCATGACAACGCAGCCCCTTTAACTTTGGCTCTTGGGGAGGGAAGGGTAGGGGGGTATAGAAGGGGATAAGGACACCCTTTTTCAAGGTATTTTTGAATTTAAACCATGTATCTCTTTGTGTAGCAACACATTACAAAAAGCAGCCTGGATCCCTACTAGCCCACATCAACATCGTACATTATATACATAATTAATAGTATTGTGGGTAGGAAACGACACACACATTGCTAATAAATTAACTACAAATTAGGAATAGTAATATTTTTTTAAGGGCCCTGATGAGTGATGATTTGGTTCAACCAGGGCTTACCGTTAAAACTATCCCGGCGTACATTGTCTAGTCAAAAAACACTATGGGCTAGTAAAACACCACTTCTCAACTTGCCCTGTGGGCTACTAAAGGCTGTGCAACTTACTTGTTTATAAATGCTCATACTTCTTCCTTTTCAGATGTGAATAATACATTTTAGAAAAGTGTTTATTTATTTTTGAGTGTGTGAGTGTAACTTCATTTGACCGTTAAACTGGTTGTGATCGCTACCATTAGTATCAGAGAGATACATTTATGACAATACATGTTTAAAATTCGGGTAACGAAAACTTCCTGGGGGCAAGTAAAATGCAGTTAACTAGCCCCTTGGGCTACTTTATTAAAAAGCTCAAGCGCAAGGCCTGTCAACCATTCGCCAATGTGGGCTGATAATCAGGCGTATTTCCTTCATGATGGGCAGTAATGCAAGATGTTTATCAAGTCAAGTCTACAAACGTCGTGGTAAAGTACTTAGTTTGTCATCAATTACCAGGGACCGAACTAGAGCTGTACACTTCTAAACCTTAAGGCTCTGTTGTCACAATTCCTGCACATTTATGTGTGTTGATTTGAACCCATGGATCTATAATGGGGCATTTGCAACATAGTCTGGATTTCTGAGCTGTTTTTATGGACGTGATATTCTGTACATAGTAACTTACTGATAAATTTCAACTGGCCTCAAAAATGTGATGTAAATATGTCACAGTAAAAAAACAAATTGACAAATAAACACTCTGTATAATGATCAGCCTAGGAGTAGAAAAATACCAAAATTTGTTGAAATTATTTTGTCTGTACCCATCAAAAGATTTGTTTATTTTTTAGATGTACACAGCCTGTGAAGTAGTTAATTCAATTTAACTCATGAAATCTTAGACTACTTTCAGACTGTATTTTGAGACGTGACCCTAGAAGGAACTCTAGCCATTGCACAGAAATGGTAATTGTGAAAATCTTTTTTTTTTTTTTTTTAACTAGTGGGTGTCGTGGTCGAGCGGATAAGAGCACCGGACTCAAGCTCTGCTGTTTCTGATCAGCAGAGTGTGGGTTCGAATCCCGGTTATGACACTTGTGTCCTTGAGCAAGACACTTTACTGTAACTGCTTTTCTCCACCCAGGAGTAAATGGGTACCTGTGAGGGCAGAGATGGTTGATGATTTAGCTTGGAGCGCAGTTACTCGCAGCACCAGCTGTATACTCCCCAGGGAGCTGAGATGGTTTAAGGAATGAAATAAATGACCCAGTGACCAGGGGTAGTAATGTCAGAAGTGCTTTGATACGCCATTCGGGCTGTGATAAAGCGTTACATAAAAACTGGTTATTATTATTATATTATCATTATAGTTTCAATCAGAAAGCTGACTGATTATTAAGTTCACACTGGTTCCCATCCCCCCCAGAGCAACAGTTCCATCTGAAACATTTAATCATCATTGCTTATTTTGATTGTTGCAATTGAAATAAGTGCATCATATGGACTATCACAAAATCCCTCCTGATATTGACAAGGCATAAACTTTTTTCCTTCCTTTTTTTCACGTAAACAGGATCAACTTTTTTTTTTAAATGAAATGCTTGTTTAAATTTTAATCCCAATAGGAATTTGTCTTATCCCTGATGCAACTACAGTGGTGATTAAAAGGTTGGTACCCCTAAAAGTTTTAAGCGAGGCCGACCGAGAACGAGTTTTAACGAGCGTGTTCGTGGGCCCACTCAAATTCACACGCAACTCGCTCGTTATGGAATATTCGAGTTCGAGGGCTGCGACGGAGTTGTTGCGGGGATAACTGATCCGTGAAATAAGACGTCAAGACTCCCGACTAAAGATCTTCCGCCCAAATGAGACTCTCTTTGAGTCAGGTATTTGAGGATCGGCACGTGTAAACCGATTAATTTTGACAGGCTCAGTGGCTGGTATCCTCCATGGCATAACTTGAGAACATGGGAATGGATTTACTCAATACATAAAAAAAACAAAGATGCAAAATACCTTTAAGACTTGGCTCCAAATGCACCAGTCACATGCTTTGAACCAATCCCAATACAACTAAAATCAGCTACCAGGATGGGAGGAACTACTTGGGAGACATTCCAAGCTCTTCTCATGCTAATTTCATTACTACACCACAAATAAAGAATTTCAAGTTGTCTCCTTCCTAAATACTTGTATTAAAGTGTTTTTCATTGTAGATTCTGTGTCCATTCAAACTGCTTCAATTACATCCCTCAGCCTGTCTGTCTCCATGTTAATTTTTTTTTTTTTTGTAAACCAAGCCCAAATGCAGTAACAAATAAAATAATTCTAAAATTTGATCACATTAAAACATAAATTCCTGCCAAAAAGACAGAGTCAGCCAAATTTCACAGTCTGCCGGGGTGGATCATTATTTCACTGCCATTTCAACACTCAACTCGCCCAACAGCTGTCCCATCCAAGGCCATACCTTGACTTTGGATTAACAGACTTCACCCCCCTAATACTACAGAACTATTAAATAAATAAACACATGATCTTAATAGTTTTACCATCTTGGTTTGTTAAAGGGGCGATCACTTTCTCTGAACTACATGTATTTGATGCTTTTACTCTCTTGCACTAGATCAAGTGCTCGCCTCGATTAAGCGTGCCGGCCGGACGGAACGGTTTAGTCGCAATTTTGCCATTATTGTTTTATGCCTATGTCCCATAGAGTATGCTATGCCCCAAAACTCCAGCACACGATGTGCAGCACTTGTACAGTACACAGGGTGTGTATGACTAATCGTGCGTGGACAGTGCGCGTGGACAGTGTGCGTGTGCGTCTGTGTGTCGTCCTAACGGACTTTGTGCGTGGATAACTCGGGGCTAGGGGGAAAACGCAAATAAAGCCTTGATCAAGACTATACCCAAGTGCTAGCACTTGTCTACAACACACGAAAAGCTCTTGATTAACATCCATGAGATGTGAAGTTGAATAGAGTATGAGCTGCAGACCTGATACTTCCCAGAGGCAATGGAGGCAATTGCCTCCGTTGCCCCTGGTCATTGCCTTGGTGCCCTTGAAATGTTCCAATAGAAATTCACGATTTCCTCATAGAGATGCCCTTTATCAAAAAGAAAATGCCTTGGTGCCCTTACCCTTTCAAGAATGAAGCAATCACGCATGGAGCTGTATCACAAATTTACACATGCCCATTTTGAAGACACACACACACACCACTCAACACCTTTGCCCTCATCAGTGCTCTTGAGTTTAAACTGAAAACAGTTTAATAAGAGCTTAATTGGGAAAGTGCAATGGGATGGTACATGTACTGTACCTTTAAGCAGTAAATGTCAGCATAGATTTGATTGCCAATTGACATTCCCTTTATCAATACTTCTCAAAGAAACTTGAAATCACCATGCATTTCCAATGAGAGTCTTAGGCTGGATGCACGAATACCAAACAACAACTGTTGGCAAAGTATTTCTTTGGGCAGTCTCCAAAGCCGTTGTGGTAAAACATTTGGAGCAAAATCTAAACAACATTCACAACTGGCGAGAAGACATATTCAAACTTGAGCATCGCTAAGACTGTCATAAAAACAGTTAAATCCAATTCTCAAGAACTGAAGGTTTGATACGTACCAACCCTTTTCTTAAACTCTCTGGCAATTTTGATCTTGGAGATGAAAGTGACAGAATTGTACCATAGAGCTGGTAAAGACATCTTCATTATTTTGTGATTTTTCTCCAAGGGTTATTTGAGAATGGACCCAGTTCTTTTTGGTCAAGTGCCAATACTGGCTCACAAGGGCACTGTCCCCTTCATACTCTCCAAACTGAGATAATATACTTTCTACCCCGTTCTCCAAATGAGATATTCAATTGGTACCCCATTGGGTGACGATACCACTTTCCTGCATTTATGAGGGGGCGCCCAAAAGTTGTCACCCAAATTAACCATATTGGGATAATACTTGATGGGACTCTACATGTGTGTCCCACTGAGGATATACAATTGGTAAGTGGTACCCAATCGGGCGACTGACTATTAGTGAAAATGATGAATTGTTAATGACAACAGCACTTTAAGGGTTTGAGGGAAACGCAGATTACCCCCACCGGGATAAATAACACTTATTGGGACTCTCCTCTCCCAATGAGGACAGTAATGGTTTTCAATCGAGTGATCATCACCCAGACTACCCCCATTAGGATAAATAACCCTAATTGGGACTATCCTCTCCCAACGAAGATAGTAATGGTTTTCATTTGAGTGATCATCACCCAGACTACCCCCATTCGGATAAATAACCCTAATTGGGACTCTCCTCTCCCAATAACGATAGTAATGGTTCTCATTCGAGAGTCACCACCCAGACTATCCCATTGGGACAAATAACCCTAACTGGGACTGTCCTTTCCCAATAACATTAGTAATGGTTCTCATTCGAGAATCACCACCCAGACTACCCCCATTGGGATAAATAACCCTAACTGGGACTCTCCTCTCTAGGTGACAACAGCATTACATTTTGGGAGCTCACAAGTTTGTTTTAACTAAGTTACTCCAATAGGGATAGTACCCCGATTGGAACTGTCAATGAGGAAGTGAGTGGTCCTTGATCGGGAACCATCACAGCACCTTCTGCTTTATTGAACAAAAAACTACACTGTTCTCATTGCATAAGACATTCCTAATCTGGGTAACCATTGAGAAAGGGCGTCCTTTCTCTGTGTGGTAACAAACAAATCCTGATCAGTAATAAGTATTGCAAAAACTCTACTTATCAAGAATCTCGTTTCAAGCAATCTTGCATGATAAGCATTGATTAATCAATGGTTAATGTCGGTTGACCTCAGATGACCCCCTGGTAAATATGAAACAAGAGACAGTCATGGATTACGGTCTGTCAGGATCAATAGTTAGGCGGGGGGGGGGGGGGGGGGGGGGGTTGAAATCGTAAGAGCATCTTACCCAAGTAGATGAACTCCTGTGTTCCAAGCCCTTGTCAGAAGCCAGAGGATCTCCATCTCGGGGTAGTCAGTAATCCCCTGGGAAAAGAAAGAACAAAATCTAGTCCAATCATCATTGCTATAACCATAGATGCTTCAAAGTGGTCTGAAAAAAATACTCAAAGTTAGGCCCATCCAAAAAATTCATACAACCTACAAATGCAACTGATCCTAAAAATGTGACTGACCCCAAAATATGAGGCCAACCTAATTTAAAATTTAATTTTTAAAGGGGAAAAGAAAACGAAAAATTTCCTGACCTTTACCAACATAGATGTCAAAAATGTGCGATTGTCATGTAAACAAAACATTCATTTTGAAGTTTCGGTTCCAAACTTTGAAATAATATTCTCACATCGTCCCCGCGCAGATGTACAAGAGACAATAAGCGTTTAAAGTTATTGACAAAATAGGGAGACCGCCATTATTAGGGCTGGATGGCTCAGTTGTAGAGCATCGGTACGTTAAGCGGGTTCAAATCCCGCTTCACTCAATTTTTCTTTGTTCCCCCCAAAATTGATTTAAAGATACAAAAGATATAAAACAATCTAATAAATAATAATAAATAAATAATAATTTGGGAGGCTAATCATCCTTACTGGCTACACGTGTTCGAGCTGCAGGCATTCAAGGGCGCCTTTGGCAGCCAGCCACATCAACCCATATATGACCACGGAGCACAGCCTAAGATCGAAAGTGTTTGGTTTTTCGGGAGGGAGGAAAACCGGATGGTCTGGAGAAAAACCCTCGTGGCACAGGAGAGAACCAACGCACAACTCTACTCACATATGGTCTTAGCCGGGAATTGAACCAGGGACACATTGGTGAGATGCGAGCGCTTTACGCACAAGCCACCCATGCCTACCTACCCAAATGTTTTTGGCCCAGTTACGCAAAACATAACTTTTACTTTAATTTAGGCCATATCTTGAGTTTAGGAAATGTTTTCCGCGAATCGCTCACATTTTGGTTTGTCAGGTTCTTTCGTGGAGTGGCTTGAGAGTTACTTTCCGCAATTGAAATTGTGCATCTGATCGAAGCTTTACTTGGGTTTCGAACCATGTGCTTGGATTGAGGGATAAAAATGGCACCAAAACTACTGAGCTGTCTAAGACCTACTATAGTAATTGATGCATGATTCCCATGAACAGAACATCACATTTGTATGTATGGATCGCTGCTCCACAGTCTGCAACTGAAGTCAACAATTTGACTTTTTGTTGTAACTATGGTTTAGTCTTGTTTTCAATTAGCACGCATAACTATGTAAGAAGTGAAATGAAGGCATCATCATCATCATCCTTCGTCCTTGGACGGAATAGTAGAAGCAGCATTAACGAAGTGGTGCCAGGTAGCTTTGTCCCCCATGAGTTGCTGGATCTCGTTTTCATTGAGGTTCATGTCCTTTGCAATGATGTCTTGGTAGCATAGTTTCCTTCTGCCTCGGTTTGGATGTCCACCAGCAGGATTCCAGAAGATGAGATTGCTTTACGGCAGTGATCTTAAATGGCTTCATTTTTATTTATTTATTGATTTTAAATCTTCAGATATCAATTTACAGACAGTAAAAGTTGGACAGGGGCTGTCTAAAATACTATAAAAACTGTCATCAAAAGATGTGTATAACCAGACCTCTGCCAACAATAAAACATTAAACAATATAACATTAAGGCACATTCAATTTTAACAAAGATTGTACTTAAAGGTAAACATATTTACATAGCAATCAAACTCAATACATGAAAGTCAACAACAGATAGACACAATTCAAATACAAGGCAGACATGTAGACAAAACACATTACAGACAAAACAAAGCAAACACAAAATAAACAGACAAACTAACAAACACACGAAAAAACAAACAAACAAACAAACAATTAACGCCAACAAACACCTCAATAAACATACACACAATCAACTAACAAACAAACAAACAACAAACAACCCACAAAACAGCCCCAACAAACAGACATACGAAAAAATAATAAGAAACAGGTTGTTACATTACATTAAAAAATGGAAAACAATGTAAGTGCTTGAGTACTGATTCGGAACCCGGGAACAAGAAATAGACCTCCATGGTGCGGCCATCTTAACATGGGGAGGGGACATCATAAATTTTTTAGAAATGACTAAATCTCATCTTCTAGTTTTTGATGCACTAGACACAAAATAACATCCCTCCAAACTTGCTGGTCTCGTTTTGGTGAATATATCTGGAGAAGTGGTGCCCATATCAACGTTATGATCAGTGAGCTTTCAGATTTCAACTGATCTTGATCATCAAAACAATGACCAACCAATTTTTTACTTTAAATGCCACCTTTACTCTATTTCCAAATCAAAAGGCAAGTGAGATTAGAAACTAGTCCTAAGCCCTGTTGGTCTAGTAATGGCAAAATCGTTACACAGAATAAAAAAAAAAATCAATAAAAATATATTAAAAAATACAGCTGCAGCATGATAAAAGGTTTTTGAAATTTAAAATGTAATAATTACGGGGTTGACTTTTTATTATTTTGATTTAGGATTGATAAATTGAAACAGTCCTGAAGGAGCCACTGCAGTTATTGGACCCTAATGTAATGACCCTCAAGCTACTTATGATCAGTCCATAAAACCTGATCCAAAAGGAAACCATCTGGTGCCTTTGTTTGTCTGTCTTCATGGAATGAAGCCCTCAATCAATTACTCTTACTGAGATAGCAAATCTTAAAGGGGTTGGTCAATAGGAGGGGCGTATTTCATAATGTATAGCTGAGGAAGACCACATTAGCCGTTGTTAAAGGCAATTCCAAGGCAAACTAGGTGATTGTATATAATAAAAGAAAAAAATTTCAATCTAAAATTTCACTATTATTTGTAATGTTTTTACCCATACACCGATGTGTGTTAAGCACTGTATACTCAGTACTTTCTTGAGTCCTGTGAAAAAAATCACAGACATTTTCCTCGGGTGGGATTCAAAACCAACGACCCCCGCCATTCTAGAGCAGATGTCTTACCAACTAGACTACCAAGACTGCCCGGTAGCTAGAGTCAGTTCGAATCCATTAGAAGCGGGTACCGCAACCATTATTTTTTTTTCACAGGACTCGGGAAAGTACTGAGTTGTATACTCAGTACTTTCCCGAATGGCGGAGGTCGTGGGTTCAAATCCCACCCGAGGAAAATGCCTGTGATTTTTGTCACAGGACTCGGGAAAGTACTGAATATACAGTGCTTAATACACATTGGTGCATGGGTAAAACATTACAAATAATATTCTTTATTCCCGATGCAAAAATTTACATCTATCATAAAAGTTCACTGATTATAAAGTCTGCTCCAGTACAAAAAAAATCCTTAAAAAAAAAACAACTGTCAAGGTCAAGACAGTAGCATTTGAAGACTCCAAAGATAAATGTTGCTTATTTTGATTGCCAACATTATAACAAGCCCCCTATGAACGTGCACAAATTTGTTGGCGAGACCTAAACTTGTTTTTCATTTTCTCTGAAACATGATAAAAGTGATGACTTTTTGAGAGATTGGTAGTAGGGTGTTTTTTTGAATGGGAATTAATTAACTTTTGAAAAAAAAAAAAAAAAAAAAAAAAAAAAAAATGTCATCTTTCAAATAAAAAGAGCTTGCACACATTTT
The DNA here is from genome assembly GCA_911728455.2 of Marthasterias glacialis. Lineage (NCBI taxonomy): Eukaryota > Metazoa > Echinodermata > Asteroidea > Forcipulatida > Asteriidae > Marthasterias > Marthasterias glacialis. Next base: position 20,765,830 of record OU452224.1, read on the forward strand.
ATTCCTCAGTTTCTCTCTGAAATAAACATACTGTATGTCACTGAGATCTCACAGATTTGCTTTCTTCCTTTTTTTTCTTATGCTAAACTCTGGTATCACATAAAAAGCTCAAGAGATGATAAAGAGCAAACATTAAAACAAACAGATACAGCAAAGTTGAAGTGCAAGACAGTTAGCATGGATTGTCTAAAAAAAAAAATAAGACTATTTGATGAGAAAAATGACATATTGCAAAAAAAAGAAGAAACAAAATTTCTGAATATCCAAGTCAATAATAAAAGAAAAACTAAAACATGGATAAAGATGTTTATGAAAAAAAAAACTGCTGGTCAGATTACAATTTTTCAATATGTTACGAAAATCTTGAAAATTATTAGCTAAAGAAAACCACACTGCCATGACTATTACTTTCTTGTTTATTCATATTGTTGTAACTTTTGTGTAAACTTTTTTAGTGTGTGTGTGTAGTGTTTATGTGAAATTGTGTCATTTTAAAGTGTAGTTTTAAGTGTAATCAATTTTAGACAATGTAAATTTTCCATTTTTAAATTTTAATAAGTGAACAATAAATAATTCAATGATAAAATGAATGTAAACTTAAGTATCACCCATTTACAGCAAAACACTAAAAAGTACCTATAAAAGCAAAACAGCGGACAGAATGAGATTTTCTAAAAGTTTTAGGGAACGGTACATATCAGCTTAACTATAAAAGTCACAAACAGTCGGTGATAATTCAATTGATTTTAATATTGAGTTTCAGATATATTAGAATCTTCCTGCACCTCAGACCATCTGTACAAAATTATCCATGGGAAATGGAGCAGTTACTTTGTATCACAATTCGTCTAAAGGCTACAATATTAAAATGTTAGCTTTTAAAGATACAGCACGATCTACAGGAAACTAAGTGTGTCTTAATAATAAATAATAATACGCAGTTCTTTATATAGCACTTCATCACACCCGATGGGCGTCTCAAAGCGCTTAGTATATTTTTTCCTACAAGGTATGCGGAGTTACATTTTTGAGTTGACCCTTTACAGAGCACCATGTAACGGTTTACAAGGTGCTGTGGCCCAATCTACAGCCGATCAAACCAGGAACACCGGGGGGGAACCCCTTCTCTTTGCGATAAGTGCACTGAGTTCTTCATGCATTACACAACACAGAGGACCTACAGCTTTACTCCAGCTATAATGGTTAAGTGTTTTACTTAAGGACACAAGTGTTAAGGATCCAATGTTGATTGGAATTATACTTGTAAAAACCAATGACATTTATTGCATCTTTGTCTTCTCTCTAGACACAATTCTTGAAAAATAAACAGTGACAATTGGAACCAGTGCATTGTGGAAAACCTAAGTCCTGCAATTATGTTTTAGAGTTTAGGTTTAAAGGTAAAATATAGGATTGGTAATTCAAGCTGATAGTGCAGTGTTCTTACTTTGTGTGATTCAATATATACATGACAAAAACAAAAAAACTGTGAACGTTTGGCTCAATCCGTCCACTGAGTCAGGAGAAAGTAGTCACAAAAACTGTAAACACATTGTCCTTAATTTCGATTGTTACAAAACACTAAAAAGTACCTATAAAAGCAAAACAGCGGACAGAATGAGATTTTCTAAAAGTTTTAGGGAACGGTACATATCAGCTTAACTATGAAAGTCACAAACAGTCGGTGATAATTTAATTGATTTTAATATTGATTTTAAGATTGATTTTAATATCTCTGTTACAACCGAAATTAAAATCGAGGTCTTCAATTTTTTTTTTCTCAACTGTGACAGTATTTCAGACAAAACTATTTCTGTGTTAAATTGGTACTGGTATGAACTTCATAATCAGTAAGCTTTCAGACTGATAAGTAAACATCTTTTTTTTTTATGAATGCCAATCCTGTGCTCTACCTTTAATAATGAAAACAAATCAGTTCACCTCATTTTACCCTCCAACAAAAATATCTGTTTTATCATAATACAATAAGAAAAGGAATAAAGATGCTTTGTGTATTATGATATTTTCTAGAGTGTTTACTCATAAACATTATTTTGTTAGGAACCTTTAACAATCCCAATTTACCTTATTGTGGCCTCCCTGAAGGCATTTACCTCTCTCAAGCGAGTTTTTCACAAAATAAAACCCCTTAATTCTTTGACTCCGGAAATGTTTTTGTTTGTCATTTGATACTGTACAAAACCGAGGCCATAAATGGCCTTGCCGTCCATTTGAGTTGTTCGCGTGCAGCCATAAATGGACTTAACGGAGTGAAAGAGTGCAAAATGTTTGTGAGATATCCGGTATCATAGTGCTCATACAATTTGGATACAAATGAGGAAGATGAAGATGAAGACAAACGTCTAGACAGTTCAATTTTGGGGGATTAAGTTGACGACCCTTCTCCAAGTGAATGCGCATGATCAATTAAGGAGGAAAATCTCTCTCTCTTTTATAATTTTTATTACTATTTTTATTTTGGTAAACATGATGAATAACTTTATTGGAGGGTAAATTGAGGGTGAACTGAATTACAACGAGATCTCTTAAACTGTTTTTATTATTTTTAGATGCTACGACAGGCAACCATTGCAACCATTTTAGAAATTTGATTTTCAATTTTGTTTTTACTGCTGAGTTACTATTAAAAACTGTAAATTTAGTTCTATATAAAAAAAACAAATGAATCTGAACAACTGTGAGCATTATTATAACTCATGAATTACAAAAACAGCTTACAAAATAGTCTGTCTGATTAATGTTTGTTTTGTGTGCATATACATTTTGAAATCTAATTACTGTCTTCAGGAAGATTTATTTCTATTAGTTTTTTTTTATATTTTTATATTCTTCATGCTTGTTTTATTTATTTATTTTTTTGTGAGTGGACAGATGAATGTAGGCCTAACAATGTTTGGTCTGGTAGACTACGGTATGATATGAATGATATGATTCATTGTTGATGACAGATTCCATGATCAGAGCATGAACCACACATCCTCGGGCAAAGCTGCCTCAAGTCTTTATGTGGAGATTGTGTAATACTCAGTAACCAGTAGAGGCAAGACTGCAGGAGGTCTGGCTTTACTTAAAGGCTAAACCAAACAACTGCAGTCATCACACTATACCATAGTTTCATGCTGCCATAGTCTTGTGTTGTTCTCCTGACAGCAAGATGACTACTGATTCTCATTACACCGTATGGGGGCCAGTCTGTTTTTCCTTCTTGCCTCAGTTTGGTTAAATTGGCTTAAAGGGGCTGTGTCATCATGATTAAAGCAAGCCTGTGGCTGTGCATGAAAAGATGAACTCGCACCCAGATACTGAACACGCGCGCGCTTGCAGTCAAATCACAAAGGGTGCCGTCTTTGCCAAACGGTGATGTGACTGTCAGCGCACACGCGCGCGTACTAACTGGGTTAACCCATTTACTGCTATAATCATGACGACACAGCCCCTTTACATGAGGAAAACAATGAAAGATTATCCCTGACACATGATCCAAGACATTGGGGGCCATTGGCTCTGCTGCTGGCCCCATTCCACACAATACATCTTATCTTTAATACTTTAGAGTTTACACGACTGCCATATCAATTTGTACCATACATTACAATCTGCTTGGCATTGGAGGTTAATTCCTTTATAAGTTAATATTCCTCATCAAATGCAACATGGTGGTTTGTACAAATTGGCACGCCGCTGGGGCCTCCTCCACTCTGTGGAGATGAGACGCCCACTTGGCAAGTGGATTCATGGACAGGGCCCTATATCATAAAGTAAGCACCCTTGAGAAGATTCATTGTTTATACTCACACAGAGAGTGTACTACAGATCCATTGGACCATTAAAGGGGCTGTGTTGTCATGATTATAACAGGCCTTTGGCTGTGCATGATAAGATGACCCCTCACCCAGATACTGCACACGCGCGCGCTTGCGGTCAAATCACAAAGGGTGTCGTCTTGGTCAAACTGTGATGTGACTGCCGACGCGCACGCTCTTGTAGTAACTTAAATCATGACGCAGCCCCTTTAAAAATAAATATCTAAGCAAACTATGAGCCTGTGATGAAAGCCAAATGAGTCAAGATGAAACCTTAACCAGTTCCATAGGAACATGGGGGTTTTAGGAATATTCTTAAGATCTTTGGACGACCCCCCACCCCCTCCACCACACACACTCAAATTCATTTATGTTACTGTTGTACAGGGGCCTACATATATCTGATTATAACAGATGTTTGATGTTTATAACAGTGAAAGGAAAGACAAGGAATTACAGCAGGCCTTATCAGCAACTATTTCCTGAAATGAGCTTCTGATTTTACTGGGTTTGGGTCAATGTTATTGCTGGAGTTTCCTGGACTTGCCAAATGTCCTTTACATGTGTGACCAATCAAACAAGAGAAGTGACCCTAACTACTATAGAGAGCTACATGGTATGACTGACTGCGCAATACTGCAAGTAATTCTGTGAATTTAAAGGTAGACTTTGGGGACCAGTAAGTCACTTGCAAGTTAGATTTGAATGATGTCTGGTAGAAAGCCTTGTTTGGTCACAGTTTAATGCTCAATTTCAATTCATCAGACTAAATCCAGTGTTGCCAAGTCACATGTTTGGGGGCAGGGATGTGAGTGGCCACAAACAAAAAAAAGCTGAAAACAGCCAGCAAAAAGCCGAAATTTAAAAAGTTCACATAGTTTTGTACAGAGCAGCTGTACAAAAAAGCTGAAATTCAGAGTAAAAATCGGAACAAAAAAAAAGGCTGAAATCAGCTTAAAAGCTGAATTCCCACACCCCTACTAGGGGAAAACTTTTGCATTGCAACTTCCAGATTAACAAAGACTGGTATCCATGTGCGACACATTTCATTGTATATTGTGTACGGGTGTTTGTTGTCTCTTATGTTAAGATATACAGGTGTAAGAAGAAAAAAACTTGGGCCTGACCATGTGACACGGCAACACGATGTCGTCTGAGCATAGAGCAATTCAAATTGAGCATTAACCCATGACTGAGCAAGGCATCCACCACACACCATTCAAATCTAACTCATAAAAAGCTAAATTTAAAGACTGCTTTTTGGGAAGCAAAAATCCATAGTTTGTTCGTTTGTTTGTTTGTTTTGTTGTTATCGTTGTTTGTTTGTTTTTTGTTTTTTGTGGCTAAGGACCCTAAAAAACAAACAAACAAACAAACAAACAAATAAAATCATACTGATGAGCAGTACAATATGACAATTGACCCAATTCACATGACGTCATCATCACAATAATCTTGGTTGGGCTGTTTTTGGAAGTCAATGTCCATGTGTATAAAGGCAGTGTAGTGTGAATTTTAGGCGACGCGGTGGGTAGGCACCCACACCGTAGTGGGGACATTTATACAATGGAACAAAGGTCCCCACAACATTTTTCTTTGTCAAACCCCGTCCCCACCAGGTAATTCAATAGAAAAGGGACAATAGAACAACAATACGGAGTCCCCACAACTCGGTGTTCAAAAGAGTGTGTGTTTACACGTCAACCTATTGACTTCCAAAATGGTGAGCATTGAACAGTCGCCGCGTGTGACGTGCGTGCAAGGGGTCAATAGATGACCTCTCAGGAAAACCTGCATCACTTGATGCAACCACAACTATGACAGTCACCGCGTGTGACGTGCTTGCAAGGGGTCAATAGATGACCTCTCAGGAAAACCTGCATCACTTGATGCAACCACAACTATGACAGTCGCCGCGTGTGACGTGCTTGCAAGGGGTCAATAGATGACCTCTCAGGAAAACCTGCATCACTTGATGCAACCACAACTATGACAGTCCTGCTTTATGATGCAACGAAGCCCCGCCCCTTTGAATTCCATTTTTCAACTCATCGCTTTGCTTTCTACTATGACAGGTAGTCAACTCAAAGACGAATAATTTGTTTAAGGGTAGTGCCCTCATGTTTGGAGCGAAGCAGCTGGTCTGATTGCTTCGTTCTTGAAAGGGCAAGGGCACCAAGGCATTATCGTCTTGATAAAGGGCACCTCTATGAAGAAATTGTAAATTTGGAACGTTTCAAGGGGCACCAAGGCAATGACCATATTGCCTCCATTGCCTCTATGAACTATCGGGCATGTAGAAACTTAAAAGCATTTGATATTTTTCTAGAGTTTAATTAAGAGGTCATTATCAGTGTTTCATTTACATTTATACCATAAGTAATATTGGTTGATAAGCATTTTGCAAAGAAAATTGCAATAATAATTTTCAATAATAACTTTGTTTTATCAAACATTCCTAAGAAATAAAAGACCCTCGTTCCTTCAAAAACCCTTCTGTTCTCCCAAAATGTGCTAAAATCAATACAGCAACTCTTGTTCTAATTGAAGGCCTCAGGAAAAGCGCCCCCGTGGTTTTTAATTTGACAGTGATTAGGGCTGGGATCTGAAATAAAGACCATGTTATCACTCATGGCAACATGTTTACAGCCACAGAGCCGGACAAAAACTTAATCTTACATTTCATGTAGACCACCTTGTTCAGCTTTATCAACTGGATACAAAGAAACGTGGCATATCCTAAAACTTGTTTAGCTGTTATCTTTAAAGTTTTTTTTAACTTATGTTGAAAGAAAACAAAATGCAAATCTGTCAACAGTGTCCAGCTGAACAGTTCTGCCTGCCAGAAAATGCAATGGAATGACAAAATCACTGAGTAACAAGTAAATCAAACTTTTTCCTGAAAACAAATTAAGATTGTATTTTTAAACACAATCTTTGATTAACAAATCACTGGAAAAACAATCAGCGCTGTGGTGTGATTGACGGCTTTTTTTCAAACCACTGTCAGGAAGGATATCATGATTGTTATGACTCGGGGGAAGAGAGAACTATGAGCGGTTGTTTAAACAATTCAATAACAGGAACATATTAATGACACTTTGGAGTGGGCAGTGTCTGCAACAGAACCTGTGTAAGTATTCTGGGACAGTGAGAGAGCAGTTACCACGTGATAGCTAGTCTCACACGATAGCATGTACACTATATGACCAGTAGAGGGCGCAGCGGTATTTCAGTTCTACAGTGACAAAATACGGTACAGTGACAAATACGGTACGTTGCAGACTTGATTTCAAGTCTAACCCCACAACGATCCCCACAAACCCACAGTGACATTTGGCAAGGGGCCTGGGACACTGAGTTTCCTCCGCTCTCACATGACTCTCCTCAATCAATTATGGGACCTCCAAATTGTATTTCATTATATCACTGTTTGATTGCTGGTGAAGTGTCTGTGCAACTGCCGCTGGCATCCTAATTTTATCAGAGTCAGCTCCATTTGTTCCAGCATGACAACCACTATTTTAAACTGTGTGAACTCTATTGCTATGTGTGTACAGTACAGTGTATGTCGTTTGTACAGAATTCCCAAATTGGTCTGCAAAATTAGCAGGGAACCAGCCACATACATTATATACATTATATACATTATATATTTGTATACACAATATACATTACTTGTAGTATTTTAGCTGGTAGTCTAATTCTGCTTAGCAAGATTTTTCCTATTCTTAATATTGTTTTCATGCTTAACAGCTTGATGATATACCAGAAAAGCAGAAAAAGCAGAAAATGTTGCTGAAAATCGTTCTGCTGAGCAAAAATAAGCAGGACACCAGTCACAGATTGTACATGTGACATGCTATTTTGTCTGGTAATCTTATTCTGGTAAGCATAATTTTGTTTGTGCTAAGCTAATTTTGTGCTTAAGCAGCACTATGAAATTAAGCCCTGGGTCAAATTTCATAGATCTGCTTAAGCACAAAAAGTAGCTAAGCACAAGCCAAAATAGCATGTTACATGTACAATCTGTGACTGCTATCCTGCTTATTTTTGCTTAGCAGTAAACTTTTAAGCACTATTTTCTGCTTAAGCAGCTCTATGAAGTTGGGTCCTAATCTTACCTTTTGAGAGTCTTCCAGTAAGCTGAGTGCCGTGTTGAAGTAGCTCCATGCCTCCTCCCTGCTTGTCTTATCATAAGATACACCGTCACGTAAGCACAACTCCACCATACTATGGATGGCCTTACTGCAAGTTAATAATAAACCATGGTGTGATGAGTTATGTTTGAATGATGTCTGATTTCCCGATGACCGCACTCATTTTGAAACTCCTGAGACTAGAGACTAGTGCTATGTCACATGTTCGGGTAAGCTTTTGCTTAGTTAAAGACGCAAGCTCGTTGCCTTTCTGATGGCCATTTTCGTGGCACGAAAGATCATGAACATGTTCATGTACACACATACAAAGTGAAACAAGTGGCCTTTCTCAATGCGAGAGATACCCAATGGTTATTTTCTATTTATTTATTTATGTTTTTATTATTATTATTATTATTATTATTATTTATTTATTTATTTATTTATTTATTTATTTTTATTTATTTTTTTTTTGGGGGGGGGCATCCCCCACATTTCCAGTGCCCCCAGGTGCTCCCCATGAACAAAATCCAAAGACATGTAATTCATTAAAAACTATGGCCCCTTGGCCCCCCCCCCCTCCACTGAAAAGCCATGCCCCCCCCCCCACCATTGAAAAAATCCTGGGTATGAAAGCTGTCTCTCATTTTCCTTCAAGAGATCAGACTATTTTGTCCTTCTGGGGGTGGGGTGGCCCCAGGGGGTTGGGGGAGACAATATTGCACAATCACAAAAAAAAATCTAGGGCTCGAACCTTGGCGTAAACCCATCAAAATACTCCACTCTCCAAATGTTTAGACTCTGTTATTTGTTTTACCCCTGGACTCTAGTAATGGGAGATTTAGGGGTAAGCCTACTGTACCAAATCCATCATATGAATTAAAGCGAACTCCATGATGTTGGTTCTGGAGGACATTGGGTGCTTAGGACCTTAAAAAAACAAAAAAAATAAACAAATAAAGCAAGGCCAAACATGTAAACCTTCCGGTGTGTGTAGAGATAATCAGGGCTGTTATGCACAGGAAATGGTCTTTTGGGTTTCTCACACTGTAGATCTTTTAAAAAACCACAGTCGGCCAAAACAAAGGAAATGAAAGAATGCAGGCTTTTAACCCCAGCACCACACAATAGACCGATAGAGTGACTGCTTCGTTTCCCCCCAGTACCCACTCAGGAACCGAGCTAAATCATTGACAGCATTTTATTTATTTTAAGCCCTTTTCACATAATAAAATCCCCACCACCACCTCATGTCCGCTTCCCACTTGATGATATTTTCCACTACAGATAAGCTTACTCCCAGGTAGGGGTAATTACTTTCTGGGACTTTGCAAGGGTTAGCAATTAACGAGTGAAAGGAGCTTTAGTTACATTACAAACAAAACAATTCTAAGATTTTTTAACAAGGGGGCAAAATTTTAATTTTTTAAAGGCCAGAATCGAAGAAGAAAAAAAAAACTATACGGCTACCATGTTGATTGATTCAGCTTTAAATTAATCTCACACAAAGAATGAAATTGAGCATGACTCGCCATACTGCTTGTTTTGTGTAGGGGCCTTGATCAGGTTTCTGGATAAGTGCATCATCCATATAAGTCTATATTAGGATTGTTATTATAACATGTTCTATATTTCAGACAAAGATGAATTAATCTCCTAAAAAGTTTCAGAATTGTTTGTTTATTTGTTTGTTTGTTTGTTTGTTTGTTTGTTTGTTGGGTTGTTTGTTAGTGCATCATCCATATAAGTCTATATTAGGATTATTATTATAACATGTTCTATATTTCAGACAAAGATGAATTAGTCTCCTAAAAAGTTTCAGAATTGTTTGTTTGTTTGTTTGTTTGTTTGTTTGTTTGTTCGTTTGTGACAACACCTTTCCACTTGTAAAGCAATCATCTACTCAAGTTGGTTTGTTGAAAGCAACTTATCGCAAACTATGGGTAGCAAAAAATTCAGGTGGGTTGCTGAACTTTTAGCAGAAGCGGCAAACTGTGGCAGGAGCACTCAAATTTATCGTAACACTTTTCATCATTCCGTCAGCAACAAAGATTGCCTCACAACCGATCCATCATCAACAAAATTACAATTTTCCTTAACTTTCAAATTTGTTATCAGTTCAATGCAATTACTCATAAAGATACAGGGCTTGCGCTTACTTTTTGTCCTGACTAGACCACCGGGCTAGTCAGATATAATTTTTACTAGTTTGACCATTTATACCACATAGAAAACTGACAGGGTACATATAGAAAGAGGCAATCATCTGACTCAGTTTTTACTAGCCCGGCCGGGCTACCCAGAAGCAAGTTTGACTAGCCCACGGCACTCTTGACTAGTGTTTGTACGCCGGGCTAGTGTCTAAATAGAGCCCTGATATATATAATATAAACAAATAAAAATTCTTCAATAAATAATTTACCTCTGTTAAGAATTAACTTATCTTAACTTAATCCTCTTCGTCCCCAGTGGGACATAGGGCCTGTTAAGAATAACCTATTTTTATGACATTACCTCTACACTGTATGTGTTCAATAGGCTGGCAATCTGTGGGTGGGTCGCAGTCGAGTGCCTTACAATTTCATTGGGTCGCCCACCTAGAAGTTTGCGGACCACCGATTTAAAGGGAATAACCTCCTTGAATAACAAATATACAGGCCTATGGACACACATTCATTTCCAATGAATGTAATTCACAACTGTCAAGGTTTTTCCCCAGGTCATCGTTTACTACTCAAGGACAGTACGGAAGGGTGAGATTAAATTTCAGGATTTCCAGGGGGGGGTTTAGTTTTTTTTTTTTTACGAACTGTTTGTGTCACTAACGTCAAGCATACAAATTAAATTGACTTTCTTTCCTTCTTTTTATGTTTATTTTTATATCACTTATTTCACTAATGTTTACAATTTAGGGTAATTTGTTACCATTTCGTATTAGTTTAAACTTTATGAATCTGATGAACCAATCAAGATGGTGGCCATGATTTTACTCTGCTTCATTTTTGACTTTCGGAATCTAAATATTATACTTTTTAAAAAAATCTTTTATTGTCTTATTATTTGTAATGTTTTAAACTAAATTGAACAAAAAAAAAATGTAATGATATCCCGGATGCAATTATAACATTATAAAATTGTTTGCACTACCGCTGCTGATTACTGGATTCAAACTAGCCTTTCATCACCGGGCATGCTCGGTGGGCTAAAGGTTAAGAAATCTATTCTAGAATGAGGCGGTCATGGGTTCGAATCCCACCCAAGTAGTATGCCTGTGGAATGTTTGTTTCTGCGCGACCTTGAGTATACAAAGCTATCACAAATGGGTGCAAGAAAATTAAAAAAAAGAAAGAAAAAAAAAAAAAAAATGTTGTCAATGCTTTAACTCACTTCCTGAAATGGCTATAAGTATATTTGACTGATTGACTTACTGGTTGATTGATTGATTGATTGATTGGTTACTTTTTCTTGGCTGGGGGTACGAAAACACTATCTAAAGGGAGATGTTACATTCAGGGGTGTAGCGACCAGGGGGTGTAAGGGAAAGCGTCCAATCCTCAGCCCAAGAATTGTTCTCAGTCCGCATTGTGAGCCACAGTTGGCAAATGAAGCAGTTCAAAAGAGACACAGTGCCTTCAAATCTCTTAAAATTCTGCTGTTTTGACTAGCTCCCTATCCTTTTTAAGGCTTGTCCATGCAACAAAACACCTACAGTGTGTTGCAACTAGTGAGTAGTAATTAAAAGAAAACAACACAAATTTGCCTCTGGAAATACAACCAGCAGAACCACACTCTACATAGAAACATACGGTCCGCCATTTCTTGTGGAGTCAAAAATCTGGTTCTACAAAATGGCGGACTGTGTTCTGACAGAAAATAAAACAAAAACCACCCAATTTCAAGGAAAATTTATGTAAATCATAATAAAGGAAACAAAGTCAAGGGGGCCACTTATCTACCGTTAGCAGCTTTCTCAATGGTTGTAACTTTTTTGAAGTACCTGAAACCACCCAAAAATGTTTATATACGTAAAGGAACATGCAGGCTTATACTGAAAATAATTTGGGTTGAATAGGATTATACACTTGTTAATTACCCTCATGGTGCTATGTAAAGGAACAGGTCTCACACTTCAAAAACGTAACCCATCGTACCTTGCAGGAAAAAATACTGAGCGCTTTGAGACGCCCATCCGGTGTGAAAAAGCGCTATATAAGAACTGCGCATTTTTTATTATTACCCTCAAATTTTATTCAAAAATTGGACGGAACAGACCCATACTGCAAAGCTAGCTGTGTTCCTGATCGTAACGACAGCAAAAATCAGTAGAAAGCGAGCAAGGTTTATTGTGTCCTTCTCTGATTTTTTTTTCGACATTTTATTTCTTAACAATAGACCTTATGCATTGACGTCATCACGCCGCCATCTTAGAGGTAAATCGATGATGAAACAATGGAAACGTAGAGATTTGTACGCACGGCGCGCAGGATTGGCCAATGAACAACTTCATTTTGACCTCTAGACGAGGGCGCCCTACTCAAATGACGTCATGTGCATAAGGTCTATAGAAGGGCATTTATTGAATGGGAATAAAAGAGAGATGAATCGGTCTTAATCAGCTGTTTAAAACCTCACAATGTCACAGCCGTGCGAAAAAGGCCCGAGCCGAAGGCAAAGGCCTTTATAACACAGGCCGCGACACTGATGGGGTTTTAAATGGCCGATTAATACCTCATTGCCACTCTTTTATTCTCTTATTTAAGACCGGTGAAACACTGGCACATAATTACGTTCCAACCAATCAGAATGCATCATTTCTCCAAGATATTTTTATGAATCCATATTTAACACCCACCTGCATTTGTTGAGATCAATGCCATTAGCCTGCAAGTATCGCTGTATGACAGCCTGCAGTGCCTTCTTACATACAGAAATAGCCTTGTATGGGGGCTCCATGGCAAGCGCTGATGAGACAGAAACAAAAAAACTTAAGTCAGTCTTGCGACAAAAATTGCAGTGATAATAGTAAAATTAATTTGTATAAGAGAACCACAGCATGCTTTTATTTATTGTTTTTGGTTCATTTAAAAACATTGCAAATGTCGTGGCCAGAGGCTGAATTGTGTTTGGATTACATTATAAAATACATTAATACGGAAGCTTAAAGTGACCATCCGCATTTCCGAGTTACTGAAGTAATTTATCATGGAAATTAAGATGGAATACTGAAGTGTTGTTACTTGGAAAGATGGAACAAGTATCTCGGAAAGATGTAATAATCGCCATAAAAAGACTTATTCCTGAGATAAATATCTCTGTATTCCATCTTTCCATGAATTACTTCAGTAACTTGGAAACGCTGATGGCCTTTTTAAGCTTCCGTACATTAAGATTACAATACAATAATGATTACAAAATAAATAAAGTACACAGATAAAAAAAAAGATAACAAAAAAAAAATGTTACATAAACATCTTCATGTACATATTTGTGTAAATAAAATCGTCAATTCGTACATATTTTGAACGATTAATGTTGTAAGGTAAAAAGCACTGGATCGCACTATTAGATAAGACATTTTTGTGTTTTGTTGTGAGGATTTTATCAATGTTTTGCCTGATGCGACTTGCTCCTTTAAGAATGACATTCCAGACCTGTGAACTGTCCTGTTTCTATTTGTACAACCTACCAGCCATAGTTTCCAGCATTTTGATCTCTGTTGAAGAGTTAGACAGCGCCTCCCCAAGGAGCCTCTCAAGCTCTGGGATGTTCCCCAGGTTGGCCGAAGCTTCAAACTCGTACAGAGTAAGCATCGCCAAAGCCGTGTCTATACTACTGCTGCTGCCACTGCTCCCTACAAAATAATAACCACAACAATTGCAAATAATGTCCTACAATTCCAGAAAAAAAAACAGCCATTATTTTCCCTAATCTAAAATTCACATCAAGGTTAATTACAAAGAGAGCGCATCATGGAAAAAGGTTGCTTCCATTCTATCTTCTTCTTCTTCAAATACCATGTCCCATCAGGACGTCGGTGGTCATGGCTCTCCACAGTTTCATTATTATTATTATTATTATTATATCTTTCTGGTAATGAAACCAAGGGACCCTCAAAAGTGACCTGCACTGTGACCCGTAGGCCTGAAGATACCTGTGTAGAGAAGATTTAGAAGAAATGTCAGTTTTAGATGTGGGAGGAAAACCGCAAATAGGGAAAACCCACGCAATCAGGTAGGGACTGAAAACCCAATCCACATGCAAGGCTCGAGTCCGAGATTCGAACCGGGGTCCACAGAGGTGAAAGGCAGGGAAAGAAACCACTGAGCCAACCTGAACGCTGTCTCTTGTTTTATTTCAGCAACTCTTGCTCCTTTATGTGTACTCTTTCATTATCTGGTACCCTGTCCCCCATCCATTGGCTTAGACTTTTCAAGTAGGTTAGCCGTTGCCTTCCCCTGCTTCTCTTCCCCATGATGCGCTCCGTGATTGTTAAGTTCTCAAGCCCTTCTTTCTTTATTTTATTTATTTATTTATTTTATTTCTTTCTGGTAATGAAACCAAGGGACCCTCAATAGTGACTAACACTGTGACCTGTAGGCCTGAAGATACCTGTGTAGAGAAGATGATGAAGAAATGTCAGTTTTAGATGTGGGAGGAAAACCCCAAATAGGGAAAACCCACGCAGTCAGGTAGGGACTGAAAACCCAATCCCCATGCAAAGCTGCGGTCCGGATTCGAACCGGGGTCCACAGAGGTGAGAGGCAGGGAAAGAAACCACTGAGCCAACCTGAATTCCTCATGACATGTCCAAGAAATTGCAGTCGTCTCTTTCTGATTGTTACCAGCAGTTTCCTTTTAGCTCCCACCTTCCTCAAAACGTCCTCGTTTGTCACCATGCTCTGTCCATGAAATTTCTCAACATTTGTCGGTAAAACCACATCTCAGCTGCTTCCATTGCAAAGTCGTAACGTGAACTTTATAGGCCTGGAATTACCTGGAGGCCGCGGAGGCCATGGCCTCTGTTGCCCTGGTCTTGGCCTTGGTGGTCCTCTGTTACCCTGGTCTTGGCCTTGGTGCCCTTTCAAAAGTTTCCCATAGACTTTGACCTTTCCCAATGGAAGTGCCCTTTGCAAAATGAAACTGGCTTTGCCCTCTCAAAGATGGAATTCAAGACCTGACTTCATCGACAAGATCAAGTTCACATTTGACTAGTTTAAATTGATTTGTCGTAAGTTTTTCTCATTTGGTGTGTTGGTAATTGATGATGTCTCCAAATGCTTTTCTCAGCATGAGACTCAAATCTTCTGGGCCAATTTCATAGAGCTGCTTACGCAGTAAATACTGCTTAACTATTTTCTGCTAAGCAAAAGTTAGCAAGACACCAGTCATAGATGGTACTTGTGAAATGGTATTTTGACTGATAACGTTATTCTGGCAAACATTATTTTGTTGTGCTTAGCTAATTTATTTGTGCTTAATCAGCTCTCTTAAATTGAGCCCAAGGCTTGCTTGAAAATGAGCTGTCTGAGACAAACTCTCAATATTACAAAGTACCGAATCAACCAAATTGTGAACTTATTCCCCAACCCCTTTTTTGAGCATTTCTCCCAAATTCTGAACAATGTACATGTTTTGCTCATTGAGTACCGGTAGTCTCTGGAGTCGTTGAGACAATAATGGATTATTTATTTCCTTTCCTATTTACTCATTTTATTATTTTTTTTTATGGAAGTCGCCAGACACACAAGGCCAGTAAGCCACTCGAGGTGTGGGTTACAAATCCACTGTTTTTTCCAGGGGCCGTTGCCACCTACTCCAGGGGCTGAAACAGGGTTACCCCCTTTACAGTCCGTAAGGATGTAGGCTTGGATTTCATCCATAAGAAGCCTGGCTGGTAGAGTAGAAAGCTCTACCTCCCCAAATTACGGAGCAATTATGGTTAAGTGCCTTGCTCAAGGACACAAGCGTCATGACCGGGACTCGAACCCACACTCCGATGACTCAGCCACCGGAGCTTGAGTCCGACGCACTAACCACTCGGTCACAACACGCCACAAATCTTTCTAGTATTAAAAAGGATCCGGTAACCCACAGCCCTATAGCTGTGTAAAGAAGAGGATAAAAAAAAATCAGTTTTAGATGTTGGAGGGAAACCCCAAATAGGGAAAACCCACGCAATCAGGTAGGGACTGAAAACCCAATCCACATGCAAGCGGTCCGGTCTAAGGTGGGTTTTGAACCAGGGTCCGCACTGTGAAAGGTAGAGTAAGAAACTCATAAGCCAACCTGATCCCCTGATTTCGTTTAACAAAAATATATGTAAATGAGTCAGGGTACCTTGCTGTTGCTGTAGCTCCTGTGATAATGTCCTGCAGGCTTTCACATGGTCAAGGCACTGTTTAAATGCAGAGATCTGAATAGCAAAACAAATAGAGGAAAAACAGAAATCTTACAGTAAGGGCATCCATGGCTTCATTTGAAGAAATATACAATACTAATATTCTTATACGTCATTTAACAAACCGCATCTAAATAGTCATTAGGTATACCAAATATCAATCTAAAGCATTTAAAAGCTGAATTCATGGTTCATAGCACATCATACTCAAGCTCTGGTGTTCTGACCAGCAAAGTTTGGGTTCGAGTCCTGGTTGTAACACTGATGTCCTTAACCACGACAATTAACCATTATTGCTTCGTCCTTCGGATGGGACATACCGCCCTTGGTCCCATATGTTGTAAAAAGCATGTTGAACACTCTAGTAGAGTTATCAACAAAAAAGGAAAAGGGCATATGCGGCAGAATGTGCGCAACACCTTGTTAAAAAAAACAAACTTACAAGATGTATACGATGAGTCGCATAATTCATTGCTCTAAATACCTGTCATACTTTTGTTTTTCAATTCAGCGCCATTACCTCAGATTTGTGGTGGATATCGTATACATGTAATCAGTTTTATCAATGACTCCTGTGAGTTTCTATAATCAACATTTTGATGAGGTTTTTATAGAATTCTGTTAATTCCCACTTTTTTGTTTTTGTTTGTTTTAGATTACGGTTATGTTTGCCCCAGATCAAAGTTTCTCTTTTGCAAGTCTCGCACATTGAGCCCTATTCAAATGTGCAATTCTGTTTCCTTGACATGTCATTAAAGCATTGTACATGTTTGTGGGAAGTCAAAGTTCCCATGCAAGACGTGTATTGTCTACTGTACCTTGTCCTGTTGATCCGGCTGCTCCCTGGCCATCTGCAATGCGGCAGCTGAGGCCATCAGAAGGCATGTCTTCTGACGGTATATATTACTAATCTCAGACCCACATAGCTTGGTAAACTGGAGTTGGAATTGTAACGAATGTAGGATATGAGACTTGGCGCGGTGGAGACAGATCCTACAGGTACATTATGTAAAAATCTTGTTAGGAAGAGTTGTGGTTCTGAGAAGATGTGGTTGGTTTGTTTTACAGCATTTCAACAACTGATAGAATAAAAGAACTGGCTCTCTTGAGTGCAACCATCTTTTCCAAAAAGAGATCATGACATGAAGATCTCACTGTCTTTTTTCATCAAACATGCACAAACAAATATCAGGTAACAAGGTAGAGGTAATAAATGAAGACATGCACCTATGGGTAAGAGTATGGACATACAGTTTAAGGATAGGAGTACATGTTGCTTATTGAAAAACATTGCACCAAGTTAGCAAAACCATTATTGCTTTGTCCTTCGGAGGGAACAAAAAGCCATCGATCCTCTGTGTCGTGTAATGCACATAAAAGAACCCAGTAGACTTATTGCTAAGAGACAGGGTTTTCCCTGGTGTTTCTGGCATGGTTGGCAACAGATTGCGCTGCATCACCTTGTAAAACCGTTACAGGGTGCTGTATAAATGGGTCATAATTCAAAAACTTAGCAGACATGTCTTAAACACAATAAGCGCTGATTATTATTTGCAGTTTAACATTTAGTGGTTGTTACCTTGCCACAGAAGATGAAGAAGTCATGAGTCAAAGTACAATGATGTGCCGTCTCCAGTGCCAAGTTCCAAGCTGCCATCAAAAGGAAAATAATTTCACGTTAATTTTGGTTTGCCTTTTTATTTATGGCTCATTGCTTTCGGAAACTGTGGAAAAAAGTCTAGAGGGCAAATCAATGACCTTTCCTTTCATTTACTAAGTTTCGTTGTGAAGCCCTGGATTCTCAGAAAGGTGAACTTAATCTCCACACTAGCCAAGAGCCCCATGGAAAGAAGACAAGGAAGTTTCAGTTTTAGATGAGGGAAGGAAAACCCCAGAGATTTATTCCAGGGAAAACCTACGCAATCAGGTAGGGACTGAACAACCAATCCACATAGTGCCCCCCGGCGGGATTCGAAGCGGGTACGGTCCCAGAGGTGGAAGATGAGGAAAGATACCACTATGCCAACCCGATCACCTTCTAGGGTGGGTAATTATATGGTTATTCTCATGAACAACAGGAACCCAACTCACAACAGTCAACACTCTAGAGCAGATGTATTCAACCCTCAGTCAAGCCATCCAGCCATGTGCAAAAATGCCAGCTTCAATGCCAGCCAGTACTATTTGACATGCCATTTTTTAAGAAAAAACTCTGATTGGGATGGCACATTTTTTTTTTAACAATGTCACATCCAGTACATCCATTGTACAAATATGACCTAGGCTTCACCAGGACTCTGCTGACCACTGTGGAGCTCGTGCTTATAGTCATCATTCTATGCTTACAGGGCTAGCGCTGAACTCTGTGATGGCCGAGTTGAGTAAGGCGAAAAATGCTTAGTTTAAACACACAAGCGAATGATCCTTGCTAACCTATGATATACATATTGTTAAGTCTGGATTGTTCTGCAACCGTAAGCTCTGGTAAGTAGTGTCGTGTCATTGGGCATGGAATTTCAACTTAAAGGAGGGGGGAGGAGGCAATTTCAATTTTTTCAAAGGGATAATTGGAATGTTTTTTTACGGGGCATCATTGCCGAGACCAGGAACAACAGAGGCGATGGCTTCCTTGGCCAATTTGGAATTCTACACCTACTTATTAACTCACCGATCTTCATGAACCAAGATGCTTCATTTATGTGAGATACATCAGAGTCATCCATTGCAGAGTCTGCATGAGTGCAGAGGGTATCGTATGCTGAAGTGAAATTTAGAAAAACTGATGTGTGAAATAACAAAGACATGTAATCTACACAAAATGAAGGCAGTCTAAGAAACCACACACAGTAAGCCTATAACTAATCATTTATTGTGTCTTAAGAGATGTCAAAGATACAATATAGGCCTAGCTAGAAACCACTATCCACCATTAGTTACGTTGGTACAAAAGTTGATTAAAAGAATCTGTGCATAACTGAATGTGCTATTCTTTAGAATTTTTAACCACAATTTTATGCAATCCTATCGTCTTAGCGTCAAGTCTAAACTGACAGCTTTTGTGCAACCTGTACGATCATGTCCTATGTTCAGATGGTGCCTTGTGCTTCCAGGTACAGACTAATCTGAGCAGCCCATTCATGGGTGTGTTCACCATCGCAGCTACAGCCACCGCATGACCACGTCGACGCACACACACTGTGAATCCTCCATGCTGATTGGTATATATTCGCGGTAGCTGCGCTATTGTTGCGTCGCGCGGGTTTATCAGCCGTAGCTGCGGTGGTGCAAACCACCACAAATGAGCTGCTCGGATTAGTGTACATGCAACTTTGTAACTGCAGGAGCAATCAGACATGCAACTTGTAATTACCCAAAATGAGGAACTGCCTTACATTTTCTATGGCTAAAAAATTTCAGATAAAACGAGGAAAAGCAGCCAATCCAGTGGGAACTTGAATGCCTGTTCAATAACACTAGTCCAAGCAGCTCGTCCATGGTGGTTTGCACCACAGCAGCTAAGGCCACTGCACACACGCACCGTGAATCCATGTCGATTGGTATTAGCAGCTGACACGCTATTATTGCGTCGCGCGCGCTTGCGGAGGCCATGGTGGTGTAAAGCACCATGAACGAGCTGGTCAGATTAGTGTATAAGCATCAGACTTGCACAAAAAAACTTCAGTTCCTGAACAATATGTATTTTTGTTTACAAGACGGCAAGACAAAGAGGAAAATGGTTGATAAGCTTATTATCTCAGAGTTTGAGTTCTTATAACTTCTTACAGCTAGTAGACTTTGATAGTAAATCTACCCTGGCTAACCTGTGCTCAGGTACGCTAACACTGCTCTAGCTTCTGTCCTGGATTTTAAATATCAATAGAAAAGTTAAGAATGTCAAGTCCAATTGGTTTTTTTTAAGTGTTGATGGAATTAAAAGATAAGTGTGAAGAATACATAAATAATAACAAAAACAAGAACAAAAATGGCAACAAAGGAATGGCTAGTCATTCCCCTTCAAAATCTTACACTGTCTCCATAAATTTTGTAATAAATGTAATAATGTAATAATGTAATAACACTTGCACTGTCTGAACACGGAATTACGTAAACATACAAGCAATGAAATAAAAAGTAACAATTACATAAATACAGTAAACAACACAAATAATAAGAATAACTGAGAAGAAAAGAAGAAAAACTCAGATCTAAAGCAATACAAACCAACAATAACAACAATCAGTAATCATGAATTCAAATAAAGTTATACATTGTACATAATTTTAAGTAAACAAATTAAGAATAAAATGGAAAATAAAAAGTAAAGAACATGGTTATCAGTAAAAAAAAAATATATATATATATATATATCATAATGCATGACAACATTTAAAAACTGCACAATTGAAACATCAGATAATTAGTTTGGAAATGAATGTTCAATCAATGCAGATCAGTTTCATATCAAATAAACTCCACAAAAACATAACCACCACAAAACACATAACCACCAGCAGGCAATTCCACTCATGGCAAACCCATTTACATCCAATCTGGGGCTCACTTTTAACCCCTCATGAAATTCAGTCATATTTGATT
Source organism: Marthasterias glacialis (assembly GCA_911728455.2). Lineage (NCBI taxonomy): Eukaryota > Metazoa > Echinodermata > Asteroidea > Forcipulatida > Asteriidae > Marthasterias > Marthasterias glacialis. The sequence goes on from OU452224.1 coordinate 20,786,787, forward strand.
AGCCCATCAAGAACAATAACTTCCCTTATACATGTAGGACCCATACTGGAATTAGGGAATAACAGTGCGAGGACCCGGTCTTCACTGCTTGGTAATGACCGGGGTGGTGGCTGGCCGCTGTTAACGACCAAGCCGGAGGCGCGGTCGTTAACAGCGGCCAGCCACCACCCAAGGTCATTACCAAGCAGTGAAGACCGGGTCCTCGCACTGTTATTCCCATTAATAAATACCTTTTTAACGAAATAAACGGCTAAAATCGTCCATTTTGTAACTTTTCTTTCTCGGCGATACATGCTTGTTTTGTTAGCCGGTCTTTATATCGCCGTTAATACACCCCCACGTGATCACGTTTTGACCAATCAGAATCCACAAACTGTCCTAGGTATTTATTAATACCAGTTAATGCTTATGTCCACCCAAGACATGAGCAACAATTTACCAACCATCATATGGAACTGTTATTCACAGTGTTATTGGCGTGTCATGGCCGAGTGGTTAAGGGCAACAGACTCAAACTCTGGTGTTTCCGATCAGCAGAGTGTGGGTTCGAGCCTTGGTCTTGACACTTGTGTCCTTAAGTAAGACACTTAACTATTATTGCTTCGTCCTTTGGATGGGACGTAAAGCCGTAGGTCCTGTGTGTTGTATTAAGATCTATTAATGCATGTAAAAGAACCCAGAACACTTATTGCTGATAGAGAAGGGGTTTCGCCCCGGTGTTTCTGGCATGGTTGGCTGCAATTGGCCCCCTCATTGAGATGCTGAACAGGCTTTGATGAGAACCGGCAGAGAACCAGAAAGACACTGTTTTCTCAATGTAAGGCTCTTGACATCTTCACAGGTTTGATTCATGACTTGTCTGGTTAGTTTTAAAACTGGAGGATAGAGTCCAAATCAAAAACCAGTGCTGAACCATCCCTAAATATGCAATATACAAATCTAGCAAACTTAAACCACATCATCAGTCGATGAACGATAATGGACTAGAGTTGGAATGAGTTAATAATCAACTGTTAATGTAAAAAGAGTTCTACTCACACATTGTCTTTACCATCAGCGAACGTCAACTGCAAACGAGTCAAACACCTACAAGAACAGCAAAGGAAATTTAATTTAGCTACAAGCCTGTGCATGTACAGCAAGAAATTTGTGACAGACATGTTATTATCAAAAACATAATATTAATCATGCATTTATAACATAGTTTTGACAATATTTTGACACAGGCAAATTACACTAGTATTACCCCTGTTCATGGTGTCCTAAGCTTTCCTGAAACCATCTCAACTCCTTAGGAGTATGCCGCACCGGCAGCCAAAATTGGCGAGTAGATTGCCAACAATTCACATCAACAATCTCTACCCTCCCAGGTACCCATTAACTCCTGGGATATGAGAAGCAAACATAGTTAAGTGTCTTGCTCAAAGACACAATTGTTTCATGACTGGGATTCGAACCCACACTCTGTTAACTCAGCAACCTGTGCTTCAGTTCGATGGGCTAGACCATTCGGTCACGACACACCACATAGACAATAGATAAACATCAGTCCAAAACACCCTCGGCAGGAGTCGAACACTGGCTTAAGAAAAATTCCAAGTGACACCAAACTCACCTTAGTGAGGTTAGAACCTGCTGCCGATCGGCAGAGTGCTGTACCAGCTTCTCAAGGGCTCTCACGGCAATAGTACGGTTGCTCTTCTGCAAAGGAAATGTTTGTCAGTACAAACGACGTCAATTTAACATCTGTTAAATCGTTGCGGTAACCACCCCTAACACATAGGATTCAAACTGCCTCTAGCTACTAAGCTAGCTCGGTGGTCTAGTTGGTAAAACATCTGCTCTAGAATGGCATAGGTAGTGGGTTTGAATCCCACCCGAGTAATATGCCTGTGGATTGTTTTCTTGTACAGGAATCAGGAAAGTACCAAGTATACAGTGCTTAACAAACATTCCCATTGCATTGGTGTATGGGTAAAACACAAATAACATTTTGTATCCCTGATGCAAATCAAATTTAACATCTAATATGAGAAGATTATTTTCCCTTATCTCTAGAAGGCCCTTTGACAAGCGAGGAAGTAAAAACTTGTACAGTACACAGAGGCAATTTTGCTTTAGCTGCTAGTGGGCAGTATGAAGGAGGTTGGAAGGGAATGACCCAGAGTTTAAGGAATTCCTTTTACTAATCTAGAGCTATTTGAGCTACTAGGCAGTTCAGACTTAACATTTTAGTACTTCGACGCCAACAGCAACTTTGCTTCATCTCCTTGATAGAGGTTAGTGGGAAGAAAGTTTGGTGACTAAAGATATAAAAAAACTAAGGAGATTATTTCCTCTGACCTCTAAAGCCATTTGAGCAGCGAGGCAGATGAGGTTGAGAACAGTCTCCCGCATATCCACCCCATCACCCTCTTGACCTTGTTTACCGCTGTCACTAAGTCTCTGTATGGCCTGAGTAGCTACAGAAATGAGACAAGAACATCAAGAAACAATAGCATCAAATCATAGGAGACGAGCCACACAGTTAAAATAGTAATAATAACTGGATTTAAATAATAATTGGATTTCTATAGCGCCAAATTGCCAAAGGATACAAGGAGCTTCTCAGTATTTTTCCTGCAAGGTATTCGGAGTTATGATTTTGAAGTATGAGACCTGTTCCTTTACAAGGTGCTGTGGCGCAATCTGCAGCCGATCAAACCAGGAACACCGGGGCAAACCCCTTCTCTTTTTGATAAGTGCACTGGGTTCTTTTACGAGCATTATACACAACACACAGGACCTACGGCTTTACGTCCCATCCTAAGGACGCAGCAATAATGGTGAAGTGTCTTGCCTAAGGACACAAGTGTTATGACCAGGACTCAAACCCACACTCTGCTGATCAGAAACACCAGAGCTTGAGTCCGGTGTTCTTATCCCCTCGGCCAAAACACCGCAACCAGTTCTTTATCATAATCACAAGAAGCACAATTCATGACAGTTTCAGATCATCCTTTTAATCATTTTAGTGAAAAAGGGCTGGATTTCACAAAGCACTAAGATTCATCTTAAGACGAGTTGTCAGTATTACCATAGTGATTTGTATTGCAAAATCACACTTTTTTTGCAATAGGCCGTATTTTTATAGCCAGAGGGCGCAATACTAATTCCATTTTGAAAGTACAAAAAATATTTCAAAACATTAAATACACAAGTTTTTCAAGCAAATATCTTACATTAATTACATTGTAAAACTGTCAATAAAACACCCTCAAAAAATGCATATGAACTGCTTCATTAAAAGCCTATTTGAATCTGGTTTACCACACTATTTCTATAATTTGACACCAATCTACCCCAAATGGCACCCTCTTGCAGTCAAAAATAAAGAATATTGAGATTGGGTAAGTTAAGATCAATCTTAGCTCTTTGTGAAATTTTGCGCAGGAAGCCTGTGTAGACCTACCCTCATCTTCATTCATCTGCCACAGTGCCACCTTGAAGAGGATGTATTGTGTGAAGGGACTCATTGGGTCATGTTTTTCAGCTTCTTTGACAGCTTCCCTTGCCTGGAAAGAAATGATAAACATTCATCTCACTCAGGATTCCCTAAACTGTCACCCCTCCCACTTTAAGGATATACATGTAACATTTGTTTTGGGAAAAGTACATTAATTCCTATTCTATAGTTCTTCAATTGGGCATTCAGGTTGGCTCAGTGGTTTCTTTCCCTGCCTTTCACCTCTGTAGACCCCGGTTCGAATCCCGGACTGGAGCCTTGCATGTGGATTGGGTTTTCAGTCCCTACCTGATTGCGTGGGTTTTCCCTATTTGGGGTTTTCCTCCCACATCTAAAACTTAACATTTCTTCAACGTCTTCTCTACACAGGTATCTTCAGGCCTACGGGTCACAGTGCTCGTCACTTTTGAGGGTCCCTTGGTTTCATTACCAGAAAGATATAAATAAATAAATAAAAATAAATAAAAAAATAAAAGCACTAAACAAGTAACCAAAGATACCACAAAACCAAGATAGGTCACTTTATTCAGAAACATGAAACGCAAAATTGGGGCGCCCGCTGTCGTTTGGTAGGTAAAACTAAATATTGTTTTTCGATAGATAAGTAGGGCCTACAAAATGGAATAACTCAGACGATCCCACCAACAAAACAAGAAGAAGGCAGATCGAAAATTTGGTGTTCGGCAGTAAACTGTGCCAAAATCCTAGCAAAATTGACACATCGGGAAGGGCGCCATCACGCTGTTGGTAGGTATAAAGGTGTTACACCTGCTACCGTGCAAAACGGAACAAGTGTCCTATCTTGTGCACGTGCCCCCACAAATTTCCAGCACCCCCCCCCCCCCCCCCCCCCCCCGTTGCCCCCATATGTGTATAACAGTTCTATCATTAACAATAATGCCTTCATTGAGGTCCACACCTTGTCAATCTGTTGAAGATTCAAAAAACAGGATGCTCTATTCCTCTGAAGCTTGGCAAGGTTTTCAGTCTCAATCTCCGATCCTTTCAAGAGAGCTAAGGAGTAGTTGTACCACTCTAGTGCACTGGTGCTATCCCCTGACTGATCAAAACAATGTAGGAAAGTCACATAGGGATGTTATATTTCCTGGTTCTACAAACATAACAATAATAATAAAAATAATAATTTGGGAGGCTAATCATCCTTACTGGAAACCGAGAAGCTGAATTGTGAAAGACGTGGCTACAGATGTTCGAGTTGCAGGCATTCAAGGACGCCTTTGGCAGCCAGCCACATCAACCCATATGACCACAGAGCACAGCCTGAGATCGAAAGTGTTTGTTTTTTCTAGAGGGAAGAAAAACTGGAGGGCCCGGAGAAAAGCCCTCGTGGCACAGGAGAGAACCAACGCACAACTCTTCTCCTATATGGCCCTAGCGGGGAATCGAACCAGGGCCACATTGGTGAGAGGTGAGCGCTTTACCCACACCCCACCCATGCAACTTTTTGATTGCAATAAAAAGAAGGGAAAGACCAAAAACACCCAAATTTGTACAGATTTTTCCAATTATATTTACTAATCCATTCAGCGAGAACAATTCACTGATCTCCCATGGATACCAGCTCACAACAAAAACTACATAAAGGCTGTACAAAAATTAGGTATGCAATGAAATAATATTGAAAACTTGTTAGAAAACTAAAAAGGAACACAGTTTACATTGAAGAAAAATAAACCATACATACAAAACAAAAACAACAAAGGAAAATGACATTAACTGAGCTGTTTGACAAAGTGATTCAAACTTGTTGGTTGCGGGGATTTCAAATGTTGCGGCAAGTTACTCCAAGCCTGGGCACCCCTGAACTTAAAATTTCTTTTTTCCGATCTCTGTTCTAGGGTGTGGAAGAACCACATTGCCAATATTGCCACACTGCCAATCAGCTGGTCAGCTGAAAAGTTGCATAACTGGGGTTTGCATTGCCATACCACAAAAAGAAATCTAGAGGTTTGGCCACATGAAGGCCTAGGGGTTATGCCTCTCTTCCAAAATCTGAAGGTGACAGTGGGACCAATAACAAAATTATTGAATTAGGAAATCAAGAAAAATCTCTGGCCCGACATACTTTTTGGGTCACATACACATAAGTGTAACTGATGTTCCCTAACTGCTCTGGAATGTCCACATGCTTTGATCCCGATAATTTGTTTTACTAATATTTGTTAGCAAACTTACATCATAAGCCTCTGCTGCCTGCTCCCACAGTATGGTGTGAAGTTGTCTCTGAGCTTGAACATCGGCAGAAAAGACAGTGGACTGGACTGAAACAACAAATCAAGATATAAACATACACATTAGTACTATTATCATTGTTATTAATTTCTGGTAATGAAACCAAGAATGCCTCAAAAGAGACCTTAATCACTGTAGCTCGGAAGCCTAAGAAATGTTGTAGACAAGGGTGCTTGCAGTGAACAAGAAATACTGAGGTAAACCCCTACTCGTGCGTCGTGGCTGAGCGGATAAGCTCTGGTGTTTCTGATCAGCAGAGTGTTGGTTTGAGTCCCTTGGAGACACTTCACCATTATACCATTGTTGCTGGGTCCTTCGGACGGGACGTAAAGCCGTAGGTCCCGTGTGTTGTGTAATGCACTTCAACAAAAAACAGTGCACTTATCGCAAAGAGAAGGGGTTCACCCCTGTGTTCCATGGTGCTATGTAAAGGAGCAGGGCTCGATTTCACAAAGAGCTAAGATTGATCTTAACTGCGGATCACTCTTAGTTGCTAAGCAAAGTGTGATGTCACAATACAAATCACCATGGCAATACTGACAACTCATGTTATGATGAAACTTAATGCTTTGTGAAATCGGCCCCAGGTCTCATACTTCAAAACGTAACTCCGCATACCTCACCAAAAAAACCATGAGCGCTTTGAGACGCCCATCAGATGTGATAAAGCGCTATATAAGAACTGCATATTATTATTACCAATAGCAAATGAGCTTAATGGATTGTGGTCTTGCGACGCATCTCCTTGAATTTATATCTGCATGATACATGTATGATGGTGATGAAGATCCACTGTTAAGACTCACCTTTACTGCATTCTTTTACAAGAAGCTTGGCCTCTGCAATCATCTTATTGCTAAGCAACAGCTCAAGATGCTGGAGGTAGATTTTACTGACTTTGGAGTCGGAAGAGAAATGGCCAGTCAGTCTCTTGCAGGAACTTAGACACAAGTCAAGCCTACAATTAAACAATTACATAAGGCATTTCTTACGATAGAAACTTTTTCATTCTTAGAGGACCTTGAGTCTTTCAAGAACGTATGTAAAAGCCAAGTCCAATTGTTAAGCTTTACTTACTTTACCCGTATACAAAAGCTCAATGCAATTCCTATGGGCTGCTTGTAATCGGTTGGAGGCAGTTTGAGTGAAGTGGGCGTGGCTTACAGTGGAACAACACACTGACCAACAGGATAGTTATGATGGGCAGGCCTGAATTGATCAGTAAACTGTTGGCGGCCATTTTGAAAACTAAGATGGCCACCATCTGCAGCACTTACATTTTTGCCAACATGATTTTTCTGGTTTCTTAGGATCAAAATTAAGTATCTAGCTTGGTTTAAATCATTCATTGCCCACGGAATGTAAAATTTTGACACAAGCCCCCTGCCTGTTATGGTAAACTTTTGACGGAGGTAGAAACACTTGGCATTACTTATCATATTGAGCAAGCATCTGTACTGTGTGAATGGCAAGGTTGACACTCAAGTCACTGTGGCCCATCAGATCATCCATAGCTGGTGAAATAATCAGAATATTCATAGCCTCATTAACATATTTATAGCTCATTAGCATGTACATATACTTTGACATAACACAGATGCTAAATAAACAGTTCATTTACTCTAGAAAAATGGGGGCAGGCCTTTGCTGGCCAAATCAGACAAATTGTACAAGGGCATGCTGGCCAAGTTGGTAGTGACAGTGCAATTTTTCTGAAGGGCATTCTGGCCAACTCGACAGGGCATAAGGCCAATGGCCTCGGTGGCCTCGGTTAAAACCAAGGCCTGCATCAGAATGACATGTGACATTTACAACACGAATCAATTAGTATAAGTAGATTTCCTTTTTTATATTCAATAGTCTGGTGAAGTGTATGCATGAAAGCATATTTAATAATTCATAAAGTTTTGCATTATTCATATACTAATCATACAGGCTATGAATTATTCATTTTCTGATCAAATCTGTCATCTAGCTGCTGAATAATTCTTTATTAGATTTCAATAAATTTTTGTTTTATGTTTCTGTTATTATGTTAGCGTTTCCATTTTCTTACGCCGACAAATGTTGGTTGCCAGGATGGGAATTTGCCCGTGTTATACTGCCGTTTGCATATTAATGCTTGAATAACACTTCACCAAAGATGTTAAGGTAAATGTGACTTAATATCTGTTGTATTTATATTTAACTCTCGATAGTTTCACACTCTGGTGTTGTTACTTTTTGAAGTGGATTACCCCGCAATAGGCCGTATTTTTGACAGCAAGAGGGCGCAATACTAATTCCATTTTAAACGTACAAAAATAGTTCAAAACATTAAAAATACAAATTTTCCAAGCAACTATCTTACACCGATTACATTGAAAAATCTTTCAATAAAAAAACACTAAAAAGTTGTATATTAACTGCTTTATTGGAAGTCTAATTGCATCTGGTTTACCATACTATTTCTATGGTTTGACCCCCAATCTAACCCCAAAGGTCGCCCTCTTTCAGTAAAAAATAAGGCCCATTATGTAGTAAACTATCCAACAGGTAAACAGTAAACTAATTTATCTTCAAGCAAACTTGAATCCGCAATTCTGATCGATCCATAGCAACAAGAAGGTGATAATATACAAATATTGACTGCTTCAAGTGGTGTAGTAAAACTAGTCACTCGAGGTGATCCCCGGAGCAGCCTATCTTCCCGAGGCGGAGCCGAGGGAAAATAGGCAGCACCGGGATCACCGAGAGTGACTAGTTTTACTACGCCACGAGATAAAGCAGTCAATATTTGTTTTATAACACCTCAATTTCATCCATTTTGTGGTAATATTCGTTAAACAACTGTGCGTATATCAGTCTTCAAACAACTCTATAAAATCTGACAGGAAATCTTGACAAAAAGAAAGAGGGGAGTAAAAATACACAACACCATGTGACGCACGTTCGGCCAATCAACAGATAGAATCAAGAAGGAAAAGGTGTTATAAATAGACATATTGCACAGCCCATATTACACCCTGTTCTCTAATGCGCTGTTCTTACGCTCTGTTCTAAATCCCATCTTCAGAATCCTATGGTAAATTCACTATAAATTCAAAAGTGGCATGTTAGCTTGAAGATTAATTCGTTATCACAAGCGTGCTCGTGGAATACGAGAAAATATAGCACATCTGCGTCCCATATCCGACTGGGCCTGGAGCCTCATTTGATATGGGACGCTGAAGCGCTATATTTTCCAGTCCACTCGCGCTTGTGAGATAACTAATAATGTAGTAATTAGGAGGGGCTCCAATGGAGACCAGTTCCAACTTTTTTTAGGCATATCCTGGGCAACGAAATGTGACAAATAAACAGAGAAGATCAGAGATAACGAACTGCTACATACCTCCTTTAAGTCTGCTATCGCTACCGTTGGTACATAGCAGAATCTTAATCTTCAAATGTAGGCCGGATGGGTGGCTGTGTTCCTTTCAAATATAACAAGAGTAATTTTATTGATATTGAACTATTTATCAATTTTACTCACGTGCAAAGCAAAATTTTGTAACTGATAAGTCAACTTCTTAGTTTACATGTAGGTTAGTCGTCTTAACGAGATAAATTATCACGACACGTTGACAGTTCTTAGTTTCAGTAAGTAGTCGCGGCAAAAAAAATCTTGCCTCCTGGAACCGAACTCTGTAGTTGCAGGCTGGCATAATTTATGCATAATTCGAAACCACAATGAATGATATTGAAGAGTCAGACAGTAGGAACATAGAGAGGTTGCGTGACCCCGGGAAATGTTTATTTTGCAGCCATGTTGGGTCCAGCCACGTACAAACTCAATGTCTGACGCATCGTCTGCTGAATGATTTCCAATGTCTGTTTGTGCACATAGCATTAGAAAAAGGTCTCGGTGACGTCACATGAAACCTCTCTATAGACCGATCCATTAAGCCCCGCCTACTAAAGTATTGACCAATCGTAGCCTTGACTACACAACTGAAAGTCCGACAAAAGTCTGACACGTTAAAAATCCATTAGAAAAGTAAACAAACCGCCGCCATTGTTCTGACACACAACAGCACAGACAACTGTACCTACTTTTGTTTAGCTTTAATTTTTTCGTATTTCTGGTGGGGTGCAAATCCCACAGCAGTGGTCCTTGTACATTCGTGTACAAGTGGTTTAACAGTGTTCCTGTCTGCATTGTTCTTTGGACCCAATGCACTGCTCAAAAGGCCACAAACTAGATCCACATCGTTCACAAAAACCATGTCTGTGTGTGTATCAACCGAACCACCGCTGCGATCGTGGCAAGAAAGTCACGCCATGTGCTGCTGCTAGGCAGTTGCTATGGCAGGCGGGGCTTAATAGATCGGTCTGTTGAGGGCATAGAGTTATATATAAGAACTAGAGGGCTTACAAACCATGCGACACGGCCCGATAAGGAGCATTTTTTACCATTTAGAAAATGGCGCGGACCATTCATTTACACTGGTTACTCATCCGTTCACACAGCAGCCATTTTCTAAGTGGACATTCGTATGCAATTTGCCCATAGGGATTTTCGCCCATGGTGGGTCAGCGGAGTTCCGTGCGTGGCATAGCGAGTACACCCTCTAGTTCTATTTATATAACTCTTTGGTTGAGGGAGACAGAGAGGCTTGGTATACTTACTGCATTGGCAAGGCCGACAGCATTCAGAGCTTTCTGACTGTACTGTGCAGCATCCCAGTCTAAGTAAACACTGGCAAGCAAGCGCAGTGTTCTGGCCTGGATAGAAGCACAAATTCAACATATTCACACGGTCTTAGTGATCAGATTTTCCCATAAAGTAGACAAATTTTGAAGTATGCAGTTTTGTTTTCTTCTTGCATTTCAATTTCTGTTTTGTTTGCTCTTGTGTTTATGTGCTTGGGTTGTTCTCTGTGTACCTTAAAGCCCCAGCTCAACATTGGTAAACTGACTGTAAATGCTTCCATTCTTTGCACAAATCAAGACATTTGTAATGAAACCAATCTGTGAAAATGTCAGCTCTTTTGTTGTTTCATTATGCGAGAAAACGGTAAAAATGCATTGAGCGCTTTTGTCATGCATTCCTTTAGGCAGAGTTTTCAGGGGGGATTTGATCCAAAGACCTCCTGTATTTATCACTTGTATTATTTCTGTTGAATTAAAAACTAATATTAATCACCTGAAATTCTGCCTCAAGTGGATGCTTGCCTTTACCAAGCTCAAAGCTCTCCCTGTTAAAGAAAATGACAAACAAATTTCCAACACCACTACAAAACTGTCATTTTTGCTTAAGTTTTTCTACATTTTAGATGGCTGACCAATGACCTTATAGAATTAGGGGAAAAAAAACAGAGAACGCCTTTATCATGATCTGCTTGAGTCTACTCTGAGGCAAGAAGCCATTTTGCGAAAGTTCATTTTTCGTTTTGAAACAGCATCATCTGTCCAAATTCGCTCAGAGAAAAAAAATATTACAAAAAATTCCTTCGACGAACAATTGGGATATGCATGCATGGTAAAGGGAGATAAATGACAAATTTTACCTTAGCCAAGAGACGACTGCTTCATAATTATTCTTTTCCAAAGCATCACATCCAATGTTGTAACACAGCATGGCCAAGAAGGGCGACTGTGAATTATTCAAACGCTACAGTTTATTAAGAGAAACTTTGACATTTTTATTATTTCTTTTTTATAAGTGACTGCCACTAAACCAGCGGTGCACTTGCTAGGGGAGGAATGCAAAATTAAACGAGCATTAACATTGGGTTGAAATTGTGTAGCCCCAGGATTTTCTGAGATACCTGTTCGTGGTTACACAGGGTTCACCTAGAGTATCTGCTTGTTTAACCAGTTAATGCCCGATGACATTTATTCATGGATTTTTTTTGTTTTTTTTTTGGGGGGGGGGTTTCTTCAAATTTTATACAGTTTTCATTTTAACAATGCCCTTTTGATCAGGGCACAAAAAAAGTATGATAAAAAAGTAGAAAATTTTTATTGAGTACAAGGGCTGACCTACAAGCACACCTGGTATAGGCTTTCATAGACTTTTACGGCTATTTCATAACAACTTTTCTGAGGGCAAAAAAATCGGAAATCAGGTTAAAGTATGAAGAATATCATGCATGTTTACGGATATGAAGTTGCAATGGGAGACTTTTGAGATGATAGCGGACGCCCCAGTAACCAGTCCTTTTGTTATTATGAAAGCAATAGAAAAGGACCGGTTACTGGGGCACCCGCTAACGTCTCAAGAGTCTCCCATTAAGGACATTATAGCACAGAGCTGGCGATTTGTTGTAAAATGTGGTCAAAGCTTGCATCAGAGTTCTGCTAAGATCTTGTTCAATATTAACATGGATTGGATTACCTCTTTTGGTAGCTTTGGTAAGAGTGCTTCGGCCTTCTGCATCCACTGAAGTCCATCCTGGTGATCATCTTGCATCACCGACTGCAAAGGAAATGCTTATTGATAAGACCCGAACGCCAGTTTGGTATTGCAACCCAATTGGCTGTGAACGGACACGCTCTTGATTTCATTGGTCAGTGTCATAATGATGTCATGATTTCGTTGGCCAGTGTCATAATGATGTCATGATTTCGTTGGCCAGTGTCATAATGATGTCATGATTTCATTGGTCAGTGTCATAATGATGTCATGATTTCATTGGTCAGTGTCATAATGATGTCATGATTTCATTGGTCAGTGTCATAATGATGTCATGATTTTATTGGTCAGTGTCATAATGATGTCTTGATTTCATTGGTCAGTGTCATAATGTCATGATTCCATTGGTCAGTGTCATAATGATGTCATGATTTCATTGGTCAGTGTCATAATGATGTCATGATTTCATTGGTCAGTGTCATAATGATGTCATGATTTCATTGGTCAGTGTCATAATGATGTCATGATTTCATTGGTCAGTGTCATAATGATGTCATGGTTTCATTGGTCAGTATCATAATGATGTCATGATTTCATTGGTCAGTGTCATAATGATGTCAAGATTTTATTGGTTAGTGTCATAATGATGTCATGATTTCACTGGTCAGTGTCATAATGTCATGATTTCATTGGTCAGTGTCATAATGATGTCATGATTTTATTGGTCAGTGTCATAATGATGTCATGATTTCATTGGTCAGTGTCATAATGATGTCTTGATTTCATTGGTCAGTGTCATAATGATGTCATGATTTCATTGGTCAGTGTCCTTTCATGTCATTGCATACGAAATTTTAGCATCCCTTTTTTCTGTCTCACATCAGAGCCTCACATGTAGATTGGGTTTTCAGTCTCAACCTCACTAGAGATGTCTTAAGACGGCGCTTAAATGAACAACAACTGTTAAGTTTCTAAACTGGTCAAGTAAAGCAGTGAAGAGTCTCTGAAGGTTGGCAGGCAAGATTACAAGAATTAGGGAGACCAACGACTAGTGTCTCCAAAATGTTTAAGATTTAAATTTATCTTATGAAGTAGGACAAAAACTGATAACTGAGTCAGTAAAATGTCTATGAGAATATTTTCAAGAGTACCATTTACTCAATCATCATAATCTTCATCATCAGCTTGTACTTACACATTCTGCCTTGGTAGAATAGATCCTGAGGGCTTCCCTGTCTACTTCAAGGTGGCGTTGTTGTTTAGCGACCTGCCACTCATCTGAAGAGCCACTAGGGGATGTATCAAGCAACCGTCTGATTTTCTCCAATCCCTTAAAAAAATAAAAATACCTTTGGTCTTACCTTATTTTTTAGTTATATCACAAAAGCACATGCCTGTTCAGCAGAGTGGCAAAATGTACACACAGCTTTAGGCCTGATACTTCACGAAGGCAACGGAGGCAATTGTCTCCATTGCCCCTGGTCATTGCCTTGATGCCCTTAAAATGTTCCAATAGAAATTCACAATTTCCTTATAGAGGTGCCCTTTATCAAGAAGAAAATGCCTTGGTGCCCTCGCCCTTTCAAGAACGGAGCAATCAGGACTGCAGTTGCAATAAGAAGTCATTAGCAAGTACACTGCATTCACCTCATAATGAGCAGAACAAAACAAAATTGAGTTTCCTTCAGAAAACAGTTTTCTGAGCAACCCATATAATTACATTGAAATGCAATTCTTTATTCTTGAAGACAACATCCTACAAGCTTCAGCTCCAAGAAAACAATTTGACAAGAAACTTATTAGTTCTCCTTTTTCTCCACTTTTTGTGTATAATGTTGAGAATCGAGATGGGATATTTTTACAGCCACAAGAGGGCGCTGACATGAGACAACGGTAGAAGCGGGATTGAGTATGTGGAAGTCAGAGTTTGTAAAAAAAAAAAAAAAAAAAATGTTTTGGAAGATTGTCATGAGAATGGATGAGCAAAATAAAAGAAGAATTTGAAAAAGAAGCTACCAACCGCGTTCTTGTGGAAGTACACGAAATGACATTTCCTCCCCCCCCCCACCCCCCCCCCCCCCTCCCGGGCTCCAAAGCAATTTCACAACAATTAGTTTTTAGAAACACCATGCAGTATCTTCAACAATGCATTTTCTAAAGTCCATACAAACCTGTAGTGCTAAGCTTAAAGACTGGTCAGCCATGGTAGGTTTTTCACAATCTGGAAAGAAAAAAAGAAAAGAAAGCTTATTGTCTTATTGTACAGTCTATGTGTACAGAAATTTGCCATGTCTTTAACTAGCGGCCAGTGTTAAGCAAATATTGATTGGGTTTCATTCAGCGTTGGTGCACCGTTCAGGCAATTTGACAAGTTGGTGAAGCTGTAATGCTACTCGGGTTTAGTCTAGCATCAAACTCAAGTTCTAGTGGCGTGACACTTGTACCCTTGAGCAAGACACTAACCCTTTCCTTACAATAGGCAACTTTAGTTGACTGCACTCATAGGCCCTCTTCTTTACCATTGGCGACCAGTGGCATAACTAAAGAGGGTCAAAGGGGGGCAGGTGCACCCCCCAACTGATGTCCGTGCAAAGATCAAGAACTTGAATGTTTATTGGCCATTCTCAATGATTTTTAGACTATAGGCATGATAGGAATTCATTAAGTAAGACTTTTTTAACTACTTCTTTTGCTGTAAACAACATCCTCAAGGTGATTATAGAGTTTGTAAAATTGGCCTTTGAACAAAAGCGTTGTGTAAGAATAAGTGCTTTGAGCTTGAGTGGTCAAATAATGCGGTCCTCAGCGGTTGTTTATGTCCAAACAATTTGGTAATGAAACGGTTAACTATTCTTGCTTCTCATCACCCACGAGTTAATGGGTAACTGTGATGGTAGAGATTTTTGATGAGAGTGATAAGTAACCTATGCGCCTGTTTGGTTACCGGTGCTGCATTCTCCTTAGGGACTTGAGATGGGCCAAATGAAATCATGCTTGAGATTTGACAAATGTGAAAATTGCTTGTGAGCCTGAGTTCTCCCTTATTCTAGACCCAGAACCCCTCAGATATTACAATTCAGGGGGTTTACAGACTCTGTGCATCACCAGGAAGTACAGGTTCGAACACAATTGTGAACTATTTCTTTCTCCCTTTGGTGACTGCTTTACTTCTTTCAAGAAAATTTGAAGGCTCAACGAGTTTTTGGGAAAATCCTGAAGTCAGGAAAATTCCTGAGAAATCACATGCCTGTGAAATGGAGTAATAATATACCGTTCCGGCCTGTCAATCAAAGTGTGCGCATTGACCAATTGGATCATGCCTTTTGGTCATGCGACCTCGGTCAAACTTGGTCACACGTGCAGCGTTAATGTACACAAACTAAGGTGTGTGGGCGGGGCTTGTTGCCAAAGCCGAAACGGTCTATAGTGTAAGTTGCTTTAAGGGGCCTCCTACGTTTAAAAAGGTGCATAATAAAGACATATTGTTCTTATATTACAAAATGAAACAAGACGCTCAAATTCAGAACAGGTGTCAACAAAAAGACACATCTGAACATCCCACTCTCTCTTTTTTTTTTTTTTTTATGGAAGTTGCCAGACACACAAGGCCAGTAAGCCACTCGAGGTGTGGGCTACAAATCAACTGTTTTTTCCAGGGGCCGTTGCCACCTACACCTGGGGCTGAAACAGGGTAACCCCCTTTACAGTCCGTAAGGATGTAGGCTTAGGTATCATCTATCAGAAGCCTGGCTGGTAGAGCAGAAGGCTCTACCTCCCCAACTTTTACGCAGCAATTATGGTTAAAAGCCTTGCTCAAGGACACAAGTGTCATGACCAGGACTCGAACCCACACTCTGATGACTCAGCCACCAGAGCTTGAGTATGACGCACTAACCACTCGGCCACAACACGCCACAAATCACACAGACAAGGTCAAGTTTTGAAAACTGCGTAACTTACCTAACCATGCACGTGCCGTTCTTCCTGCCATCTGAATAAAATTGTAATAGAAAAAAAAACTCCATTTTACATCTATACCAAAAATAATAGATTTATATTCCAATCAAATGGTGTTATGAAAAAAGTTCTCCCACCAGTTCTCTAAATTCATCAGAATGTCTTGACAAACGTACAATCGTAAAAAAAAATATGCTGTACTTTAAAAAATAAAAAATATTAGTTCATCATTTGAAAATAATTGAAGGGGCTGCGTCGTCATGATTATAGAATGCCTGTGGCTGTGCATGAAAAGATGAACTCTCACCCAGATACTGCACATGAGCACACTTGCTGTCAAATCACAAAGGGTGCCGTCTTTGTCTAACTGTGATGCGATCGCCAGCACGCACGCGCTCGTAGTATCTACGTTATTCCATTTACTGCTAGATAATCATGATGACACAGCCCCTTTTAACTCCTTCACTGCGGCGTGCCGCTCACAGCGGCTCCGTGAATTACTTCATACGCCGGACAGCCGCTGGCAGCGGCTTGAAACAAACAAAACATTAAACAATTCCTTCACAGCTGTATTTTTATTCTGTAGTGAAAGAGTTAATGCATTAACTTTTCCCCCAAAATGATGTACTTCTTAAAAATTATGAATACATCCTAGGACAAAAATATTAATGGCCTCACATTTCGACCCTAGCAGAGTCTTTCTTGAAGGCTAAATGAGAAAGACGCTGACTTTGAGAAATACTTTGCTAGGGTTGACCATTAACAAGTTTTTACATTTATACAGCAGGTCCTTGTGGTTGGTAAGCAATTTGCATTAGCTAGTTTTTATTTCTTCATTTACATCCTTGGAAAGTAAACTTTTAATTCACACAAACAAATAACACTAAAAACTTACGGTGATCTGATTTTTGAGGGAAGCAAACGTCTCTCTCGAGGAAGCGAAAGAAAATGTCAAGTTGCACGCCAGGTGTCGCACTGTGAACAAAACGCATAATCAGATACAAAGTCATAGGGGTTTATTGTTGGCCATAACGATGTCTCTACTGGGTGTTGTAACTCAGTGGACACTGGTTTTCCAATCCCACTTTAGAACCATACCATATGTGGATTGAGTTTTCAGTTCCCGCTTGATTTATTTTTTATTTCTTCACCGTCTTCTCAGGTATGATATTTTGCCCTTGGAAAAAAGGTCGGACAATTTCATGAGTACAGGGGCTGACCTAAATATACATCTGGTATGGGCTATGATTATAGACTTTTCAGGCCGTTTGACAGTTCTTGTGTCCATGAGCAAGGCACTTTATCATAATTGCTTCTCTCTACCCAGGAGTAGAAATGGGTACTGGCGAGAGCTGGGGAGTAACCTGCGATGGACTGGTATCCTGTCCAGGGAAATAGAAATCTTCTCAGCAATTGAATGCCAAGGAAACCAGATACACATGTAAACACTGCCCTGGGACAACCTCTCAAAGCGCCTTGCAGTATTATTACCCCTGTTCATCAGCCTTGAGCATACCTAAAACCATCTCAACTCCTTTGCAGGATGCAGCACCGGCAGCCAAATCAGCACACACATTGCTAATCATTCACATCAACAATCCCTACCCTCGCAGGTACCCATTTACTCCTGGGTGATGATAAGCAATTATAGTAAAGCGTCTTGCTCAAGGACACAATTGTCAAGACCAGGATATGAACCCACACTCCGGTAACCTAGCCACCGAAACTTGGGTTCGATGCTCTAGGCCGCTCGGCCATGACACGCCACATTTTTAGGACAAGGTTTGGAACTGAAAGGCTCATGAATACAACAGTAAACTTTCTAAATTACAATGTACATCAGTGACTATAACTAGTAAACTAATAAACTTGCAGGTACAACCAGGAGGAGTGGCGACTCTGAAAAGAGCCAGTGTGGTCTTGGCGTTTCAAAAAGTATACTTTGCTCGTCTTCAGGAAAAGAGCAGAGTATATGTCTTGAGTAGAGTATACTAAAAGTCAAATTCTTAGTTTTAGTAAGTCATCTTATCGATAATTCTCAACTATCTTGACAGACGAGCAGAGTATACTGTACAAAACGTCAAGACCACACCGGCTCTTTTCAAAGCCACCACTCCTCCCAAAAGAGATTTATACATGGTTGTAACCGCGCAAGTTTACTAGTTTACTAGTTAACTTATCCTTCACACCATGCAAAGCTTCAAACATCACTTACAATGTACATGTTTGGAAAATACCAGAGAGCAGGACTTGTACGGTTGTGGGGTTACTGGCCAGTTGTTAAAATTACTGGACTTCATGGCATGAAGTATAAACACAATAATGTGGAACTTTTTTTGTCTTCCTCTAGACAAACCTTTAGCATCCAGCTCCTGGTGCAGTGACCCTCCAGTTTTCCGCGCCACTGCGATGTTCCACAAGGATGCTGCACAGTTCTGCAGCTGTTTGGTAATAACATCGAACAATTATTGTATATTAATAAATACCTAGGACAGTTTGTGGATTCTGATTGGTCAAAACGTGATCACGTGGGGGTGTATTAACGGCGATATAAAGACCGGCTAACAAAACAAGCAAGTATCGCCGAGAAAGAAAAGTTACAAAATGGACGATTTTAGCCGTTTATTTCGTTAAAAAGGTATTTATTAATGGGAATAACAGTGCGAGGACCCGGTCTTCACTGCTTGGTAATGACCTTGGGTGGTGGCTGGCCGCTGTTAATGACCGCGCCTCCGGCTTGGTCGTTAACAG
The DNA here is from genome assembly GCA_911728455.2 of Marthasterias glacialis. NCBI lineage: Eukaryota > Metazoa > Echinodermata > Asteroidea > Forcipulatida > Asteriidae > Marthasterias > Marthasterias glacialis. Next base: position 20,805,632 of record OU452224.1, read on the forward strand.
CGGCCAGCCACCACCCCGGTCATTACCAAGCAGTGAAGACCGGGTCCTCGCACTGTTATTCCCTAAAGAAAAAACAACAAGTGAAATGTAAATCTTGAATTTGGAGGATTTTGGCCAGTGTTTCTTGCAGGGAGTAATAATAATTTGGGTGGTTAATTATTGCTTGTGTAACTTATCATGTTATCTTTAGTGTGTAGTATTCAAATTAATTAGCTTTGTATACATTTGTACAGTCGACTCTCGTTATGGTGAGCATTTTTGTACGGAGGTTCGATTCTGGGGTCCCGGATTTCCTATTTCTCCTTGTGTTCCTTTGCTTTGCTGTCCTTTTTGAAATGACATTCCTATTGTGGAGAAGTGGTTTGGCCGGTTCCGTTAGCCTTGTTATGGCGAGAGTTGGCTGTACAATCTAAATCTTTAAACTATGCTGCACATTATGGGGGTCTCTACTCGACAACCCTGCTTTCTAGAGGTCCTCACCACTTAATCGCCATTCCTTTCTTAAGTCATCCAGCTTATTATTGTATTGTTGATTGATTGAGTGGGAATAAAGAAAAGTAAAGTAATCCTGAATTATCCTTACTGGCAGCTGAGAAGCTGAATTGTGAAGGGCACGGATAGACATGTTCGAGCTGCAGCCAGCCACATCAACCGATATATATGACCACGTAGCACAGCCTGAGATCGAAAGTGTTTGGTTTTTTTCCGGAGAGGGGAAAACCGAATGGCCTTGAGAAAAATCCACACGGCACAGGAGAGAAACCAAGGCACAACTCTGCTCACATAAATGACCCTTGCCAGGAATCAAACCAGAGACACATTGGTGAGAGGTGAGTGCCAGCCACGCAACCAAGTATCGAGGGGCTTTTGGGGGGGTTGGGTTTTTAAGGTGCCGGTGTGGAAGGAGATTCTGTCCGGCAGGAGATTCCATCCAGGCATACGGCGAATTGTGTACTAACTCCTTCTGATAGCGCCCTCTTTTGAATAAACTCCTCCAGCCCACGTCAATTTACCGTATGGTGGACACATTACCCGGAGGACAGAATACCCTATGACACCGGCAGTCAACTAAACCAATCTAGGCATGACGTCAGTAACAAGGACAGGGTTTTTGAGTGGTTTTAGTGCACATTCACTTACCTGTATTTCTGCACTCTGGTTCTGTGGTAGTCTGGTGTCCAGCCCTACTAACGACTGTGAGATGTCTAGTAGCTGATCTGTTATCTGATCACATCTCTCCTCCTCATGTTCTTGACATAGTTGATTCACAAGACCTGTAGATTAAAGAAGCTAGGTTTAAAGAACAATCTCTACTAGAGCGCAAGGCTTGTAACTCAAAACTTTCACTGGCCGAAAAAAATTCTTAAAAGACCAAGAAAAATGTTTTTATTTTCATATTTATCTCTTGTTGAAACTTAAAAATCTGACCAAGAAATTCATCTGATATGTCATGACCGAGCAGTCTAATGCATCGGACTCAAGTACTTGTTGCTAAGTCAACAGGGTGTGGGTTCGAATCCAGGTCATGACACTTGTCTTCTTTAGTAAGATACTTCACTACAATTGTCTTCAATCAGGGGTGAATGGGTACCTGCTAGGACGGAGATGGTTCTTGTGTTTGTTTTAGCTTGTTGCGCTAAATACTTGGCAGCACAGGCTGTATACTCCACAGGGAGCTGAGATGGTTTGAGGAATAAAGTAAATGGCCCAATGACTAAGGTCGGTTGCATGGTACACACATGTTACGTTTATTGTTTTTTAGAGGATAGAAATCAGTTTATTCTTCCAAAAAAATAAAGATTTGTTTTCAAGAGTATGTTCAAATTCGTCTATTGACACATTTCACCCACGACACCATCACCCTCGGTAAATTTTGGTTGCACCATTTGTGCCAGTGTCAGATTCCCCATGTTACTCTACAGTGCACAATTTAGGCGACGCGCGCACTGTTAGACGCGCATCCTATCTTGACATGAGTTTTGACTCCCAAAATGTCAGACCATGGGCAGACAGTATCCATGTGTGATGTCAGTACATCGGGGTCAATGGACCCTTCTCAGATAACGTCACCATTTTAACGCTCTCCATGCTGGAATACTTACTTATGTGCACGTCATGTTACACATTACTAGAAATGCATTCGTGAACATGTGCTACACGAAACGTAATGCTGGATCGCACTACACGTATGTAGCCTAAAATGCGCAAAGTACTCCAGCATTGCAGACCTCCCGGGTCGCTATAGGAATGTGACGTCTGTGAGAAGCAGGCCTTGATCTTAACCGAGGCCACCGAGGCCATTGGCCTCATGCCCTGTCGAGTTGGCCAGAATGCCCTTCAGAAAAATTGCACTGTCACTACCAACTTGGCCAGCATGCCCATGTACAATTTCTCTGATTTGGCCAGCAAAGGCCTGCCCCAAATTTTCTTAAGATCGAGGCCTGGAGAAGGGTCTACTGTGGTGTTGTATACTTACCATCAATCTTCTTAACTGCACTTGTGATGTCACAACCCTCTGTTTCCATCGGGGCAGACATTCTTGACAGACCAGTGGTCAGCAGATAAGATCTGGAGGCTCAGGGTTCTGAGAGATGAAAATCAGCTGTCTGTCAATTTGAAAACCCACTCATTATTGTCTAAAAATCCACACTCTTGTGCTAGTATCATGACTTTAAGGCGTCAATTGAACATATTGAAAATAAAGTTTCCTGTCGATAGTCGCATCCAAAAGTTTATTAAATAAAAAAAAGTCTCAATTTCGGTATAAATCACTAATGCACTATTTTACTAATAAGTGTGTCAAAAAAATATAGGCTACTCCATAGTCAAAAATTCCAAACGGAAGTTTCATCTTGTAGATCAAGTTTCATTCTCCTTAGGTAGAAAATATCTATCACGTGTCACGTGTTGCAAAAAAAAAATTTTTACGGTAGGCCTAGCTAGATGTAACTGGGGTGCTGAAAACTTGTTTTGAGATTTTGACATTATCGGTCGTACCACTACCAGCATGACCGATAATGTCAAAAATCTCAAAAAAAGAAGTACATACAGTGTCACAGTTACTGTCTAGCCTAGAATACTATTTTTCATCATTTAATATATTACATTGACAAATTAAACTGCAGAAGAGCCGATATGTTCAAAAAAGACAAGTATAACTTTAATACAAATAAAAACAGAATTTAAAAATAAGAAGTTTATTAGCACTTTAAAGTAGGATAAATACAAAAGAAAATACAGATCATTGTAACACGTCGTGCAAAATTTTAAGAGGAAGAACTTCAGTTATTAAGAACTTGGCCTAATTTGTCTAACTAACTACCACTCCAGTGACAATGTGGACAATACTTTTAAATAATTATTATTTTTTGTTTTACATTTTTCATGTTAACTTTTTTTTATCAAGGTTGATAGAAACTGCTGCTCAATGAACTGGTCGGAAACAGGTGACGCTGCCTGCTGTCGTGTGTACACACAAAACCTCAATAAACACGGGCCCAACACTGTGTTGTGGAACATACGGTATTCATTCAATGCAACGCGGAAACTCTGATTTAAATATTGTTATTATGATAAGTGTGTTCTTTAAATTAATGACCCAAATCTGATAAAATTAATACCTTGTCTTTACTGACCTCCTGCAAGAGAATGTAGAACCATGTATGTAGAATAGAATAGAGTGGAATACTTTGTGGCAATTCATTCATTTAATCTTACCGCCCCCCGTGCGTTGGGAATTGGATCGGTGTTTTGACACGCACATGGTCACGTCAAATACATCGAAGTGAAGCTAGCCTATTATTGGACTCGAAATGGCCAGCCGCAAATTCGCAGGAATGCCAACCACCTAGTCAGAAAATTGGAATACATGCAGTATAGGGAGCTCCATGTTTCCACCTCCGGCGGAGGTGGAAAGATATCTTTTTCCCGTATCTTAACGGAAAAAAGGGAGAAAAGAAAAAAAATATTTGCCACAACTAAAGACGTCCACTAGTCAACGCGGGACAACAAATTCGCGCCACGAAAGATCATCTTCGACCGGCGTACGCGTTGTCTGTAAACTAGGTACGGGTACATGATCGTTTTGTGCCACAGAAACAGTCGTCGGGTAGTGGTGACGAACGGGCGTCTATAATTACAGTTTCTTGTTTGATAATATTGATATTGTATAACATCTTACTCATTGGAAAGCAATAGACAAAGAAACAAATTTTAGGTAAATTTGTACCCTTAATTATGAATAAAAGTGTGTTTTTTTCTCTCAGTTATAGCACAGAATCTTGAAGACTGTTTCACTGGGCGTGTGAAATTTGTGAGGGGCTAATTTTGCTCACAATGTGTTCAATTAACCACAGTTACAGAGACGCCGTTTTCAATCAATAGTATAAATGCATATCCGGGGGTACCTATTTAATTTAAAAAATATATATAATTTGCCATGAAAACAGTTTTGTTTACCCCATAATTATCCCGATCAGAATTACGAAAATATTAATGTTCAACTTAAAAACACTTATGCATACAAATGACAAGTTTTCAACAAGACTAACTTAAAATATATATATATATATATATATTTTTAACATTACAATAGGCATCAAAATAAGGTCACATCTTAGAAATTCGTGTTGTGATACCGAAGACATTTCAGAAAATTTGCTTTTAAAATGGCAATTGATCAATGTATATTTATATCAAACTTATCTTTTATCAAGTTTTCGATATAATTTCAATCGTCGTCATCATTGCGGGTATTTTTTGTGGCTATTTACGTTTCGTATCATCTTTAATAATACACCCGAACTATAGTGGTGAAGACAGAACCTTATACAAAATGAATTTCAATTTCTTACAAACGTTATTAATAACAATGTTTTAGATTTATAAGCAAAACTATACCTTCTCATACCATTGTTTTGCTGTTGTTCCGAGGAAAAAAAATACAATAATTTAAAAAACTGTTTTCTATCACAACTGACGAGCATATCACACGGCACCTTTCTCTGTGTTATGTGACATTTTGTCTAAGATTGACATCAGGGTGACCTTTCAGAAACTCATTAGGGATGTCCTGCAACCCAATCAGGGCTCGATTTCACAAAGGACTAAAAATTCATCGTAAGATGAGTTGTCAGTATCGCCATAGAGATTTATATTGTGACATCAAACGTAGCAATTAAGAGTGATTCACAGTTAAGATCAATCTCAATTCTTTGTGAAATCGAGCCTAGATCTATTAACTACCCTTTAGATTCCATTGTAAACAAACGTTCATAGAAAATCATAACGCGCGGTTTTGGTTTTAATCAAGCACGTCTCAATTTTATTTTTTATTTTTTATTATTTTTAAATCTGTGATGTTTGACAAAGAAAATATCTACAAATTACATTTAACAAGTTCGGAAAGCTATTAAAACAGACTTCTATCCAACATTTTCCGACTTTTGTTTTCAAAAGCGTCTGGTATTATCATTCCATTATTTATTCTTCAGCCCAAACTGGGGAAACATTTTATGAATGTCCGTCCATTATAAGACCATGTGTCTGGAGTGGAACTCATTGAAAAGAAAAGAATCTGTTTTAGTGCCGGTTTCAGAGTAGGGGCAAACGTGATTCCACAAAATTTATCTAATTTTAAAACACTTTTTTAAGATACTGATATGATTGAAATGTCTATATTCTCTTCATAAAGCCTCTGTTAAAGGCTGACTTTAAATACTAAATAAAAAATAAATATATAAAAAAATTAAAAACGTGTTCGAATCGCTGCTTAAAGCCCCAGCTCAACATTTGTAAACGGACTACAGTAAATGCTTCCATTCTTCGCATAAATAAAGATATTAAAACCAACCTGTGAAAATGTCAGTTCCTTTCGTTGTTTCATTTGCAAGAAATCGGTACGCATTCCTATAGGCAGAGTTTTCGTCTCACTGAGATGAAAACTAATTTTGGATCTTATTTCATTTATTATTTAAAAACGATAACACTTCAGGCAGAAATATTTCAAGGAAAGTTTTCGACCATTATTATCTTTATACCATGTAAAGTATATGTAAATCTGTAAGCATTTATGTTTTTCTTTTTTTACCAATGTTCAGCCGGGGCTTTAAGGGACATGTGCAAACAAAATGGCTGCCTATACATACCTGCTTTTGATCTTTAAAAAAAATCTGTCGAAAATTTTAAAGTCAACATTTTAAAGGAGGTATACGCGTTTTCCCAGTGGTCTACTCACCACAGTTCGCTAGTGTTTCGGGGTAAATTACATCATGCACCATTCACCAATGAATGGCCTCGCAGCGTTGGGAGATAACCCTGCCATTTATCCACTGTCACGAATTTCGTAATCAATCGAGGACGTTTTCAAGGATGTTTATATTCGTAAAATTGTTTCTATAGACCCCACAGCATGAACGGTCAACGCTGGAGCAAGCCTAAAAAGCAATGTCAGCACCAAACAGTTTTGTGCACTCAACCAGTGCAATTATTCCTGTGGTAACTTTGCGTTTCGACAAAAGCAGAGAAGTGCAGAGAAGTGGAAGCTCATATAATATGCATCTTGTCGTTGTCTCTTAACTGAATAATTAGAACAATTGAATTTGTATCGTTTGATGATCACTTGGCCGAACAAATCTAGGCGTCTGTACAACAGAAGTCGGCGTGCTGTCCAATATATTAAAATTATAGCAAGCAACGACATTTCGGATCCAAAGAGTCATTGTGTTCTTGCACAGTTTGTATATAGAGATACCATGATGGTCCTTCATCATATCGTCCGTGTGTTGCCTCAAATCATTCTAGCATCAATCGTGTTTTTCGGTAAGTGTCACCATTTTTTCATCCTTCAATACTTTTGCCAAGGGACGTTAATTGACCAAAATATTTCTTACCAATGTTTATGCCTACTCTTGGCTTATATCTATAACAATAAATAGTTTTCCCACCAAGCACAAGTGAACTACCGGTTTCGTCACCATAACAACTATTGAAGTTTGAGTTGCGTATAAATGGAACAACGTTACCTTTTCGGTTATTTTTGTATTTTTTTTTATTTTTTTGTATTCCACTATCGCTCGTGGGATAAAAATCATCAAGAAAGTTTGCCTTAGGGACGTTTAATAAAGTTGACTGACTTAAAAAGTTCATTTTCCAAAAGCTGATCTTTGTAAAAAACACCCGAGCGGGAACACTGTTCCCCTTTCTTTATCCGTCCGTCAGGGTCGTAGAGCTGCACATAGTGACGAGCACTGACTCTCGACTCCACATGCCCACATTGTTGAAGTCTCCTTGGCGCGGATATAATTTTGTAGGTGTTTGGGCACTCCGCCCGGAACACCTAAAGTTTATGTTCGTTTGTAGGTGTTTTTGTTGACACTACGGAGCAATGCTGACCTGGAAAACGGCACCTTAAACAACGCCTGTTTGACACTGTCGATTTTTTTAAAAGTTCCACGGCTTTTATTTATAATATCTAATGAAACGTATTTCCGGTAAAATTTCATTCAATAATTTTTGAGTTAGAAAAATACTACAATTTTAAACTTGTCACTGTATAATGTGTTTAGATGTGATGACGTAATTATTGTTACCTTTGAAAAACCAATGAGCAAAATTACAATTCATAATTCATAGAAAAATACTACAACTTTAAACTTGTCACCGTATAATGTGTTTAGATGTGATGACGTAATTATTGTTACCTTTGAAAAACCAATGAGCAAAATTACAATTCATACACTAAAATCATTTTGTTCGACTCGAATATGGTATTTCGTGCGCTCGAAAACACTTGGAGCGCTCGAAATACATTATTTCTTGTGACTTTGTACTCAAACTCACTTCGTGCTCTCGAAATCATTTCGAGCGCTCCAAGTCATTCCGTACGCTCGAAATTATTTCGAGCGCTCGAAATACCTCACTTCGTGTACACTTGTACTCGAAGTCGTTCCGAGCGCTCGAAATCATTCGGGGCGCTCGAAATCATTCCGTGCGCTCGAAATACATTATTTCGTATACACTCTCGAAATCATTTCGTGCGCTCGAAATACATCATTTCGTGTACACTTGTACTCGAAATCATTTCGTGCGCTCGAAATCATTTCGCGAGCATTCCTCTCGAAATTATTTCATAGCTCGAAATGCATTATTTAGAGCGTACGTAAAAAAGAAAAATCTGGAGCGCACGAAATAATTTATTTGGAGGGAACGAAATGATTTCAAAAAATCATATTTCGAGGTGACGAAAATTCCGAGGGCACGAAAAGATTTCGTGAGCATGAAATGATTTCGAGTGCACAACATAAAAACTCAAATTGTTTCTTGGTACGTAAATTTTGTTTGAGGCAGCGGCCAAGTAGGGAAAATTAACAGTAATGCAGGGGCCATTATTCACAATAAACACCGTTCGGCAGGCGCGCCTTGATCAAGGCTAGATTTCACCGAGTGATTATATTCTGCGTTAACCCTATCAGGACCGGGGGGGGGGGGCACAATGTGCCCCCCCTACCAAACTTTTTCCTGTAACTTTTAAACGCTACATTCGATCGCCACCAAATTTTCTGATTTTACTTAAAAGTTATCTAGGGTCATTTTGTCAAAATACGATTGTTATTGGAGGTCAGTGGTTGCCATGGCAACCGTTTGTTTGAACCCATATTACTCGACTTTTGTGATTTTTTGTGATTTTGGGGCATTTTTTAGCAAAATGTTATGTTTTTAGGTATTTTTAGTGGCCAACAGTGATACCGAAATGTCACATGATAGTTTGAGATGCATTGTTTGAATCCAAAATGGCCGCCATTTAGGCGGCCATCTTGGATTTTGTATTTTTAGCTGTTTTTTAGGGGTTCGAACTTTGCAAAATTTTGTATCTATGGAATATTTTCAACATTATAATTTTGAACTTTTGAGGTCTAGAAATACTATAGAGTTGTTAGTTAGGCCTCATAAATGCACACTCGGACCCTAAAAGGACTGTTTACATCGATTTTTAAGTGGAAAAATGTAAAAACGTGATTTTTTCCCAAAAATTACATAAAACAGCTTGTTTAGCGCCCTCAACGGTAACTCTGGTAAAGAAAAAGGTGTTTATGTTCTTATGGATGTCAAGAAAGACAAATTTGCAAAGTTTTACAGAATTCTGGCACAAAATATGGAAATTATGGAAAAAATACGATTTTTGACCAAAAATGGGCAAAAAAACTACAAAAATTACTTTTAATGCAATTTTTTTTTAAATTTTTTTTTGCACCATCATGTAGAACTCGGTGAAATACACATTTGTGGCAAGTTTCATAAAAATCGGCCCAAGACTTTGGAAAATACGGAGGGGGGGCACAATGAGCCCCCCCCCCCCCCCCCCCCCCGGTCCCTGTAAGTCCAAAAAAAGCCCGGTCCTGATAGGGTTAACGCTCTAAACAAAATGCATTCAATATTGACGTTGTACATGTATATAGAGGAGACCTCTTCACCCAAGTGTAAGGATATCTGCAAGGTAGTTCCCACACACAATAAAGACATACCGTTCACAATAAAGACGTAGCTGGCCGTGGATAATTGCAGCACAAGACAGCTCATTAAGAAGCCCCAAATAATGTGTTGTTAGAGACAAGGTAGCAAGTATACCGGGGTAACAGGAGCAGTCGAGTAGAAATAAGTAATAAAAGAGAGATGCAGAATGCAGTCAGGAGATGAAAGAGATAAACAATAGAGAGGGAGACAAAAAGGGTTGTAGGGGCATATAGAGGAAGGACATTTCCTCCCTACGTGATAGAGGGAAGAGGCTGGTTTAACCACAAGAGGTTGGAAACACAAAATACCAAGTTCACGACCAAAGATACACACTTTCTGTCAAGGTTCAAAAGACGGATGACGGCTTCACCACAGATCTCTTTGTTAAACCCACAGTATATACCTCAATACCTCCACTCCACCAGCTGTCACCCAGACACTGCAAAACCAGCATAGCCTACGGTCAGGCCCTCAGACTCCAACGAATTTGTTCTAATGATTCTGATTTTATCCACCACTCACAGGTCCTTAAGAAACACCTTGTTTCCCGGGGGCATTTGTATGTATTTTTTTTACTGCTTTTAATTGATAAGCGACTAAGGGCATAATATTTCATGGACGGACGCAGAGGACCTAAACGACCACGTACTTGCAAGAGGACCTAAACGACAACAGAGTTCCAGGGGGAACATTCCCTTTGTTGTCACGTTTAACCCCTCAGTTCCTCCAACTGTAAAATAACCAGTTCTAACTATCACATTCTTATAATAGATGTAATTTTTTTTAAGTTTAGTTATTGTTATTCCCGATTCCTGTGAAAAAAAATCCAAATGCATATTCCTCGGGTGGGATTCGACTCCACAACCTCCGCCACTCCAGAGCAGATGTCTTATCAACTAGACTACCGCGATTACCCGGCAGCTATAGAGGCAGGATAGGATTCGAACTGCCTCTAGCTGACGGGCAATCTCGGCAATTTCAAAACCCTCCTTGAAAGCTGAAAGCGAAATGTTCTCCTATTCATTTCGTAATGAATGAAGGTGTGTACTACCCCACAAGGGGATGAGGAAATGAGCCATGTTTTACATTTGCACGTGAGAGTCGATTTCAAAAGTGAATACAGTTAAGGAACAGAAACAATCCATTGAACCCCAGCATATTATGTTTTGCACGATGATATATCTGTCTAATACCCCCGATCTAGTATGAAGTACGATTTGTGAAGGGATCGAATCAGTATCTTTGATCAAATGGATGGATGGTTTTTTCCTCCCTGATATCTCCATGAAGAAAAGACTACTTGAATGATCTGATTCCACACAAAGTAAGAATGATCAAGAGGAAAAGTGTGATCACACTTACACGTAGACTAATATACGCATTTTGCTAGCTTTAAGTGCTACACGGTTAAACCTGTTATTCCAGAGGTGGTCCCTGTCTTATCCGAAGCGTTTTATTTACCCTAGCGAGGCAAAGCCAGGGGAAAATCGAACCCTCCGGGGATCACCGAGGAGGGGATCCTACAGTTTTCAACCATGTCACCAGTAAACGCAGGCACTATTTGTTTTATAACACCATAACATACAATGTGCCTAGACGTTTAGGTACAAAGAACCTACTGTTGCTATGGGTATAGTACATTGGTTGCTAGGGGTTTAGCACATCGGTTGCTATGTGATAGTACATTTTAATACAGGTATATAAACTCACGTGACGCGCTCCAACCAACCAAAAGGCAAAATCTTTGTGAGGGTTGTTATAATCAAATCTAATTCTTTTTATATAAATAGTTCTGTTAATTTTATAGCATACATCTGCATCGTTGAGAGCCGTGAGATGTCGGCTTATTACGGTCCTGTACCCAAACCGGATCCTGGTCAGCCTTATAGCAAATACTACTGGGTAAAATCAGCCATGCAGAAGCTTCAAACTGGGTGTACATCAAAGAGAGGCACATCAGAGACAAGTACCCTCCCAGGAACTACTCAAACGGAAGGTATCCCGGGTAAGTGACCATTCCCTCCAAACGTCCATATAAAAGTTCAACTTCTACTGATGAATGCAAATTATTTATTGGTCAACGAAGACATTTTGAGTATTTATATGGCAAAAAGGCCGTATCCGGCTGCCACTTTATATCCATGGAATGTAAGTAAACTTTGATCCTTACCTATCTAGAAGGGTTGAAGAATGTATCCAGCTAGAAACAGGAAGTTTGAACAGTTCTAAAGGGTTGAAAACGTTTTCATTGTTGCAGAGCAAGGACCCCAGAATCATCCTGTGTAAACAATCTTCGTTTCAAATGTGACAGCAGCTGCCGCGGTAATATATCTACAAGAGTTCTAAAAAAATATACGACCGCCCTCCCCCGGCACCTGCTCTCTAGTCTTACCCTCTTTTTCGTTCTGCCAGTGACCCCTTCCCATGGCTCATAATTTGTGATTTCTTACTGGTGGCCCTCCTCCACGGCCCAGAGTTAATTATAATATTGTGCAGCGCGCTCCTCGTTTTGCGACTTCTTATTGGCTATTATTTGCGTGCAAACAATGGTCAAGACGGCTATGTTGCGCGCTCCTCTTTTCGTGACCTGATTAGGTCGACGTTAAAAGCAATAAGGACAATGTTAAGTCTCAATTCCTAGTCTATATACAATAGCGTCGAAATATTGCTCAGGTGCTAACATATGAAGTTATTCATCTTATGTTTATCTGTTTGGGTAAAAAGAGAACACAACTTGCTTGTAAACGGGATGTCGATGAACCTGTAAAACGCAAGATGGTTAATGTCTTATTAGTTCACGACTCTCCTTTCAAGAAATGACCAGTAACGATTCCAATTACAAAAGTTCTACTTACTGACGTTTCATTTACACATAAACTCTTCCGTGGGAGCTGCCATCTTGAATGTTCATTCCCAGGATAAATTGACAGGCTGTGCATTAAACAATCGGCAGTGAAGGTTCGAGGTTGAAGATTAGCGCCCTCTTACAGCGTAGTTACAATAGGGAAAACTCCGCCGAGAAGGCTTATTTTTCTTGCCAAGTTTCTCATTAACGTGCAAACTCTGCAAGTGTAAATTATTAATTATGTTCCAAACTACCTGTAAACGAGTTTACAAATTGCCACCCGAAAATTTAAACGAACCTGCACGATAACATGTTTCGGCCAAATGTACAAGCTTATAACCCCACACCCCCAAGACTTGCATGATTTAAGCCCCAATGTTTGGGGACATTCTACGCAAAAAACATGTAAAATTCCACATTTACATGTATATGCAGACGATACCCAGATTGATTTCGCTTTTCAAACCGAAAATTGATGGTGGATATGAACTGGCAACAAACTGAAGACATATGTCAATCAAATAAAATCATGGATGTCGCAAAACAAGCTGCAACTAAATCAGGCTAAAACAAGGTTTTCTTCGAGAACTATAATATCAGTAGTCTTCCGGGATGTCAAGCCAACTCTCCATAGCTCTGACGCGGACACTGACAAATCTTCGGGTCTTTTTTGATCCTGTTTTGAACTTGTTTTACCAAATCTTACCTATTATTGTTAAATGTGTCAGCTTCCATCTACGTCAGAAGTCACCGCTGTATAGATCAGTATACTTGCAGGCTTGCAAAAAATCAAGCTCTGGTGTTTTCTTGGATTGACTATGGCTATAGTGATAACAATAGTTGACCAACGGGAGGGATTTCTACTAAATATCATTTCACTGTACATTTTTGATGTGGTTATACCGACAAATAACATTCTAAAAACGAAACAGGCCTGCAAATCTAAGATTGAATTTTCCTGTCCAGTTTGCTCCTTAGACTTGGAGAAGCCTCTTGGCATGGTGAACGGAGACATACCTGATAGAAGCATTACAGCTTCGTCTTACTATACCAGTAAATATGGCAGATATATCCCTGCTTGGGCACGTCTTAACGGTACTGGTAGGTTTCTCCCTGTCGATTGTGTATTAAACAAGTTTGATTAAAACAAAAATGGTAGAATCGTTTCTTGTTAGTTTGTATACATCATAGCCACGTTTTGACCCTTGACCTTCACACTGTATTTGTACTTTGTTGAATATGATATACTGTGTCTGTTCTGTGCTATTATAATTTTGTGTACTGCTACATCATATTGTGAGCATTAATTAAACTTGTTGCGGAAGATTTATCTATTTTACATCTGAGACGTCATTGTGCATTTTGTAATATATTTGGTGAATGCTCATCTTTAGACGTCCGGCCCCTTCCCTTGTCTCTATATAACTATTGTCAATACAATTACTGTGAATTGTTCTTAATTCGTTTTTATACCATTTATTTGTTCTTACATTACAGTTTGTTAATCCTTTATCCTCCTTCAATGAATTAAGCCGTCCTAGCAGTCTGGCGTCCATAGGCTAGAATGATCTCAATACCCTTCCCTTACTGGGTTGTGGCGTCTTTAGCTACATTCCCTGCTATTTTCCTAGCCCAGATGGGCTATGCATAATCTCAGATTCGTACAAGCGTACCACTTGCTGTGTAGCTAACAAAATTAATACTTTCTGCTACAACGCAGGGAAATGGATTTCATATCAACTGTCTACATAGTCTTGATTGGCAACGCCGGTAAAGGGTGCAACATCGATCTGGTCCAAAAGTGGCGTCTTGACGAATTTGGCAAAATCTGTCTGGAAAAATCCAGGCAGATGAAATCGAGGCTTTTTTGCACAATTTATGTTGAGGCATTTAGCGACAGAGTATGTGTATTGTACCTAGACGTATGATAAATGTTGTTATGATAAATGTATGATGGAGTTGTAAACCTCTGGTGTGCCAGTAATCGCTGTCTACAGGCAACTGCCGTTATAGGACCGTTGTGACAATGGGAGACTTACCAGGTAAATCCATTGATCTCGGACATGTGCGCATGCTCAAAACTACGCAAACAATGGAAGTTTACCTGGTAAGTCTGCTGCCACCTAGTGTTCCAAATTCTCCCATTGATCGTGTCCGGACACGGTCTCCTTTTTGATTGGGTTTGAGGAGCAGGTGTTCAGGCTCAGGTGATCGCGTCCGGTCGGACCGTACCTTCCGTTTTTTGCAGTGGACTGGATACCCTGTTTGAATTCTAAGAAATAAACTTGGCCTTGAAGAGTTTAAAAATATATGGACATGTATCGTTTGCAGGTTTTTAATTGCCGATCACAAACAACACCATACTTATTTCCACAATTCACATTGGGGGAGACAGGGGAACAGTCAAGGTCACTGTCTGCTCACCATTGTGCACGTGCGTTTCATTTCCAGAATTTTCAAATCATGGTCAGGAAAAAAAAAAACGTGTGGGCGGGTCCAAGTTCCAAAAGCGTCAAGACGTTAGATTATATTCAGATGTTTGTTTGGTACAGATATCTCTTCTCCGTTAACAAAAATAACCTCGCCAAAATTGTTACAGGTGTTTGTTTAATACGAATATCTCTTCTCCAGTAATTCATTGTACTGTTGTAAATGTTGGTGCTGTTGCTGCTATTGCTTATATGTTGTGGCTGTTGCTGCTGCTGCATATGATGTTGCTGCTGGTGTTGTAAATGCTGTTGCTGGTGTACATGTAAATGTTTGTTGCATGTGCTGTTGTTGCTGCATGTGCTGCTGTTGCTGCTCACGTTGTTGCTGTTGTATAAGTTGATGCTGTCGCTGATGTTTGCATAAGCTGTTGGTGCCGTTGTTGCATGTAAGTCATACCTTGAGGTTGGTTATTCTGGGATGCAATGGGCCGAATACGTTAACAAAACGACCGTCGCCAACCAACTACTATACTGTCTGGATTTTAATTATAATTTCAAGCTACTCGTTTAAACTGGACTGTTTTGAAGGCGTACTGGTACGTTTTGTATATACATGTTTCAGTTTCCTAATGTGAACATTGACAAGCAATCCTCTAAAAAAAATATGATTTTTCATGAACAGTGTTTCCATGGTGTGCGAACGACAAAGACTCTTCTCCATGGATACAAGTTGCAATTGACTTTAAGGACAACGTGCACATCACGGGCCTCATAACGCAGGGATTTACACAGAATACATACCAGTACTTCGTCAAGAATTACAGAGTTGCGTACAGTAGTAACGGCAAGTCATGGAGTGATGTGACGTCACAAGATGGAACACCTCAACAGGTAATTGCAAAAACCAACATAATGATGTTTTATTTTTTGCATAATAATAAAATACAGTGACAAACGCCATGTGTTTGGGATTATCGCGCTAATGATGATATCACTTAGAAAAACGCGACGCTACGTTTAATGATTCAGATTTATAGTTCATGTAAACTGGCAAAACGTTCTGTTAAAAGACCTTTCCATAGCTTTGGACGGCATACTCTAAAAGGAAGACGTTTTAATCGACAAATCATGAATACTTATTTGTTCTCATAGATATTGATTTATTTCATGTACATTTTATTATAGGTACAGTATTAGCCAAAATAGCCAACCAACAATAATTATTTCCAAGTCCCATCAAGTAAAATGCAATGAATACAAAACTGTATAAGTAGAATAGGAATTGGGGGCACAGCCAACTCCGTGCAAAAACAAACACAACGGTACAGACGCAAAATACACAGCACTGGACCAAAAAAGATACGCAGCAGCAGCAGCAGCAACAGCAACAACAACGTAGCAGCAGCAACAAAAGCAGCAGCTCCAACAGCAATCAATAATTATAAAAACTGAAAAAAACCTAGACATTCAGTTTTTGGGACATCACAAAAAGTAGGTGTTCGGGAACAAGTAATGAAATGCTGGAATAGACCGATTGCGCGACAATGTTTACATGCGGTCACGTGACCCCCTATCGGGTATGACGTCATACAGCTGGTGAAAAAAATACGTGTAAAGAGATAGGCCGTGACACAGAGTGAGTTCGAAAACAGTCGATTATACTTTCGTTAAGCGATGAATTAGTTAATCAGCCCCTTTATTTTAATGTTGTGGCATTAATTTAAATCACATCTCTATTTCATAATTTAACAGAATTCTACTAAAAAGAGGTTTTTTAAGCCATGCACTACCGGCGTCGCACGACTGTTATGTAGCCACCCGTCTGTTATTTTGTTTGTAATGTTGGCCTAAATCACTGTAAATAGGATAAACAACGTTGGAAAAGTGAGCATTAATACCTAGCCTTGCAGAATTTCAAATAGGCAAAGGAATCACACAGTTTTGGAAAGCAATTTCTTTGGAGGATTTCAGCTTCAAAACTTTGACATTTTTGTGTTGAAAAGTGTGTGGTGATCGCTGTCGTGCGCTGTACACATTGTGCACATTTATACGGTACTTTTACACTTTTCAAGACTTGCTGGAACTGTCCTTACTGGCGTTATTCAGCCACTTGAAGGTCTTTGGTACAAACTCTGGAATACATTTCACAGATTTCGAGCAAAAAAAGCCTCGATCGAATTAACTAAATGCATTAATCATCGTGTACCGTACCACCCTTTCCTATGGAGGATTACATGTGTGTGTTTACATTTTTAACCCAACAAGGGTCACGTGACGTAGATCGCGCAATCGGTCTATTGAGACACAAAACAAGTTAACGTAAAACCGGGTCACAACTTTTTTAATATAACCAGAGGGAGCTGTGTAATACTGTAATGACGTCACCTGGTTAAATATGAAACAGCAAAGGGTCAATTATCAATTCACACACTGAAACCATGTCCAAAACTCTTATTTAGTTACCACAGAGCTGAAATAATGGATTGTTTAACTTAATTTTTCACTTAAACTTCCGGTTTATATATAACTTTCGCGGTTGGTGGAAAGAGATAAATGCGGTAGTCTGAGTGTGGTGGTAGGTAGAAGAGCGACCTTTGACCTCTGATAAAATTTGTGCATTTGTCTCTTATTAAATTTGATCTGTGATGACTGCGCTGCCATTTTTTGTTAAGCTCCTTTTTTCAGGTTTATTTTCACCAAGTTGAATTTATTCACTTGAAACAGTGCACTTGCTACTTACGACAAGACGTTTTAACTAATAATTATTATACTAAGTGATGTTTGAAGCTTTGCATGGTGTGAAAAATAATAAGGAACTATAATTAAATAGTAAACTTGCGGGTACAACCATGTATGAAAACTCTTTTAGAAAGGAGTGGTGGCGATGAAAAGAGCCGTTGGGGTCTCGACGTTTCGAACAGTATACTCTGTTCGTCGTCAGGAGAATGAAGACGAACAGAGTATACTGTTCGAAACGTCGAGACTCCAACGGCTCTTTTCATCGCCACCACTCCTTTCTAAAAGAGTTTTCATACATGGTTGTACCCGCAAGTTTACTATTTAACTATAGTTCCTTAATATTATACTTTTCTTTCAACAGTTCACCAGTAATACCGATGGGGTTAACCCTGTGACGGTGAAGTTCGACGAAGCTTTGTACGCCAGTTACATACGTATTATACCCATTTTATGGGACAAAATGGAGAAAAATGAGAACTGCTGTACGTTTTTTGAGGTATTGGGATGTAAGTCATTTTAAGGGTATGGCCAGCGGCTGCACCAGACCTTTTACAAAATTTGGCGGGAAAAAAGAGAGGGGCAAACTTAAATTTAAGGGTGGCAACATCTTATCATTAATATAATTTTGTACTGCTGAAAAAGCATTGACTTACCACAATGACGGACTTACACCAGCGTTATTCTTGAGCTCGGGTGACAAGACCACAACTGCATCAATGTAGGTGCAATGGTTTAATGGTTAAATTCAATTTCTGCCATCGGTTAAAAAATTTAGGTAATGGACTTGGGGGAGGGGGAGGCAAAGTAACTGGGGTATCTCCCCTCCCCAACCCGCAACCCGTAGCACACCGCCGCAGGATCTGGCAGTTATTATACTCTAACTGAAGCAAGTGATCCTTTTAAAGGGAAATTCGAAAGCAACAAACAAGTAGTGCCGATCCTGAATAAACACAGAATGCCACTTATAAAAGTATTCAATTTAGTAACTTTTCAATGTTGCAATTTGTAAAAAGAAAAAAATAATAATAATAATAATAAATAAATAAATAAAAATGTCACTATCAATGAGATCAAGGTGTGTTTAGTATTTAATATAAATCTGTTTCGTAAAATACTTTGGGTGCACGTTATTGTCCTGTATATTGTATCGTAGACATCAGGATTCTGCTATTTTTTTTATTTTTTTTTTAATTCGCAGCAAACAAAAGGATCTGTTGTGTTTTACCCATAGGCCTACACTGATGTGTGTCAATCCAATTATGTGTTCCCGAGTCCACAGGTAAAGATTACTCGGTGGGAATAGAACCCACAACATTTGCAAGAAAAAGCAGACAAGGACCAAAACCCACATCAATACGTTTTCAAGCATTAATTCGAACTTGAGTTAAAATTGGGCAAAAACTTGAAGGGGCAAACCAAAAGGGGCAATTTTAGCATTTATATAGGGCCTATCACATTTTGGCCAATTATTTCAATTGAAATTTCATGGAATACGAGTGGATATTTGTTATCGACTGAATGTGATTAGACGGTGTCAAAAGAGCTCCACTAAAAAATAAATAAAAATAAAATAAAAAATCAATTCAACTATTTTAGAATTTCAAGTGATATTTGTAATCGTTGAATACAAGTTCTCCCCGTCACTGTTGGCAAATAAGTGGCCAATTTAAACCTCGCGTAGTTCTGTTTCGAGGGAAATCATCGTCGCTCCTCAAATCATACAATTTCACCTAGTTTTACTTATTTCTTTGCGTCATACGATTAAAACAAGACCACCATTCAATTTGACTATCCACTCGAACAGCATTTAAATTTGCAGAAATCTCTAGTTACGCCTACTGCCGATTCCGCACGGCTGAAAAGAACGCCTAAAAAGCTCATAATTGAATGTATTGTTATATAAATGTGTAAGCCCCAGATTGAAAAATTGAATGACGGTTTCAACAAAAGAGGCAAACTCGCTTTCAAACGAATGCATAAAAAATCAAACTGGCTGCTTCTTTTTTGCAAAACAAAATTAATGACAAGGAAACCTGTAACAGTTGGGCATTATTATTGATATTAAATTTCGGTTTTAGGAGTGGCCAAATTAAATTAAAAAGGAAAAGAAAAACGCATTACACTAGCTTGACTATAACTGTAGAACTATTATTGCACCTATCTTGTCGTTTTGTAAGTTTATGTAAATGGAATAACTGCATATGTAACTGTATCGATCACTTTACATTGGTCCCCATCTTGGACTCTTTTGAGAAGTGTTTCATATGAGGCGTATTTTTCTTTATTGGTACCTTTTAGTGATGTGTGGTTTTAATTATTCGAAGTCCAGCTTCAAGTTCAATACTTGATCTTGTAATGCTCTTCTATTCCATTCTTTTGTTAATGTTTAGTGCTGTTAATTTTGTACAGCCCCAGAGGCCCAGTCATGGATGTAAGGTGTTTCACAATAAGCATAATGATTTATTTATTTGTTTATTGATTTATTTGTTTATTTATTTATTTATGCACGTCAGTGTAACACAAAATCTCCAAAGACTTGAAGAGTGTACTAAAACACCATAATACCTTTATTATCGCTAATACTGTAGCACTGGTTAATGAAAGACAATTAATTTTATATCTTATGTTGTGAAACCATCTGATTCAATCTGAAAGATCACTCATAAAAATTCGTGCTGTAACAATCCTCCACACTCTAAGGAAAAACGAAAGTGTTAAATCAACACTTAGAGGGTTCGGTCAGTGACAACGCTTTTATAAAATTAAATTCAACTAATACAGTATTGTCAAACTGGTGTATCGGAAGCTGAGATTTAACTGCAAGTGTAAATTCAACTCTTCAATTGAGTTATTCATTTTTTTTATTTCAAAGTGTTGCCACTGACCAAACTCTATGAGTGTTAATTTAACACTTTGGTTTTAAGAGTGCAGAGAACATTTTCTGTTTAGTTTGAGGAAACACTTTTTTGAAGACCCCGCAATCATCAAAATAAGATCGTGATGAACGTGGAATTCATGAATCGGTGTGGTGTTTTTCTGTGTTAGTTCGCACTCTAAATGTTGACCGAATTTGATGTTTTTACTTGGTTATACACGCAGTCTATTTATGAAAACTATGGAAAATTAGTTTACTCTTTAAAGAAACCAATTATATACATTCATTTGAGTTAAATCATTGTGTAATAAATATATCAAACAACTTACATCCCATTCCACGTTTCGCTTATTGGTCCTCATGCATTTTCAATGCTTCGCGCTCCTTGTATTGTTTCAAAACTTTTCATAAGACAATAGTATTTTTTTATACACAATAATAATTCTAAATAATGTTTGATTAAATCAATAATCATCAATTTTGTTTGTAAGGCACTATTTACACTAAAATTAATGGTCACAGCTGCATTTATTTTCCTCACCTTGTTTTTCCCCTTGAATACAATCAGAGTATTATTTACAAACAACACATTTTATTTTAAAACCAAAAACAGAAGGAGAAAACCCAATAGCATTAAACGGAACACCTTTGAAAATCTCCCCTTTTTACATCTGGATATTCTTTTAAATCTGAATAATTAAGAATTGGGAAGATCAAACTTATTACACGAGGAAAGGTTGATATGTTGGTTCGGTCTTGCACCACATCGGTAAATTGCTACAGGACGCAGTGCCCTATTAATTGGGGCACAATATTAGCCTTGATTGCCCGGCTGTCTGTGCAATCACAGCGCCCGAAAGTACACACAGCTGCGTCACAGAGATTTTGCAAATCTCCCACGGCTTCTTTGGAGTCATTTTAGGGGAACTTGGATTCATACGGTCATTACTTAAATTTGTAAAGGGACAAAATCAAACAAATGCAGACATTCGAAGTCATGCGAGGCTCGCCACCGTACAAAGCTCGCGCATGTGTAGTATTCTATCATTTTTTGAACCTTTTCACAACGCCGTTACATTGCCTTAATGTGTGAAAAAAATTAACAGTGCAAACTGAACACGTGACCCTTTTTCAATGTGCGAGACTTGCAAAATCTGTTTTAATCTTAAAACGGGACAAAATAAATAAACAAATAAACAAATAAAACAACTGAAAGTTATCAGAAAGTTAAAGGGACACATTACCTTCAACCCTCTTAAGATTTTGCTGCCTGGAATTGCTCCTTGATCCCTTTTAAGAGTTGTTTATGCAATAAAACACCAACAGTGTGTAAGTAGTAGGCCTAGTGATTAAAAACACATTTGCCTCTGGTAATACAACCAGCGGAACCACAATCTACACAGAAACATACGTCCGCCATTTTGTGGAGTCAAAAACTACAAAATGGCTGACCGTGTTCTGTCACAAAATTAATCAAAAGAATCACAACTTTAGGGTATATTCATGCGAATAAATATTTTCTACTTTTAAAATATCTATTCAACCATATTAATTTCATAACAAAACTGCTTTTTGTAGCTCCATAGCGCCAATCCGGTGGGAATGTGTCTCTTTTACGAAGTAAGTCTGCTGCCACCTTACGTTTCAAAATTGTCTCAAATAATTATTTAAACCACGTTACAGAATCGGGCTAATGGCATGGTGCTTTGCAGGCTGATGCAACATTGGTTCTACATGGTTATAGTTGATTGTTGCAGTTAGAGTTGTCTATCCCATTCGTCTCCGGGATTTTAAACAACTCTGCAGCATTCACAATTCCTTCATTCTTCGAGTCTGGAATAAAATTTGCACACAGACAAATGGAAGAAAATATTAAATCTTATATTTTACTGATTACTCCAGCGTACGGTTTTTGTAAATTTGTGATGTAGAGAAAGGCGGCACATCTCGACACCGTTTCAGCTGATTTACATATACCCCAGAGAAATCATGCACTCTGATTGGTCGCCAGTGACTGGTCACGTGGGGGTGTATACATGCGATATAAAGACCCTCTCTGAACTAGCTAATGAATGGCCCCGTGAACGCACAGACAGTGGATCAATTTAAGGTAGCCTGTACGCCATTAAACCAACATAATGCAAAACATAAAGCCAAATACCAACCAAAGTCTTTCCATAACACGATTTTTTTAATTTTCAAAGCTCAAAGTCTGGTTCTAGAAAATATGCATAAAAGGTTAACTATATGTAAGAGGTTACGTGTCACACAAATATTGAACCATCTACACAATGGCCCTTGAACATGAATAGAACAAATCTTTACTAAAAAAAAATAAATAAACAAAAATTAAAAAAAATATATAGGTGAAAAAAATCATAATTCTGATCAATGTTACTTTTTTATTTTATTTTGTTTTATTTATTTATTTGTTTTTTAAAGGATTTTTTTCATGGGTATAACAGTGTAATGAGCCGGTCTTCACTG
This sequence comes from Marthasterias glacialis, assembly GCA_911728455.2. Lineage (NCBI taxonomy): Eukaryota > Metazoa > Echinodermata > Asteroidea > Forcipulatida > Asteriidae > Marthasterias > Marthasterias glacialis. The sequence goes on from OU452224.1 coordinate 20,828,517, forward strand.
CATAGTTATGTCGACCTTGGTTGGTGGCTGGCCGCTGTTAATAGACCGAGCGGAGGCCAGCCACCAACCCCGGTCATAACCACGGAGTGAAGGCCGGATCCTCTCACTGTTATTCCCTAATGATCCATTATCTGTTGAAACTATAGTGCAGAATGTCAAACTTCCTTTATGTGTCAATTACATATTGTAAACACCACTCAATTTCTTTTGTGAACAAGGTGACATGGATCATTATACCCACCTTTTCCGCCACTGGCAGATGACTTTGTCGATGTACTAATGTCCTCATGTTGCATCCTGAATATCTTCAACCACCGCTGTCGAATTGACGGCTTGAGAAGACACTGAAACACAAAGATGTTAAACCCCTGTGTTGTGTTGAAGATGACGAACAGGTAGCTGAACGCCAGATTGGCCTCACCGATGCCAAAAAGGGCGAAGAACCACGTGAGCCCAAAGAGGACCGTGATGCTCGCGCACGCCTTGAACTGCGCCCTCAGATCGAAGTTGCGCCGTGATTGGCTGATGTTGCGTCTGCGCATTTTACAAAGCTGCAACGTGACCGCCAGGAAGATGATGAGGTTGAAGAGGAGGACGGCCGAGACGGGCGCGAGGAAAGATGCGTAGAAAGGAATGCGTGACAACCAGCATCTGAGAAAAAAAAATAATAAACAAAACACGAGACAGAAATTATCAAAATTATCAAAACAATTTTTTTAATTGAAGTAGAAATCTTAGGATATGTTGGGCGAAAAGTGCAGTTTTCGTCCAACATATCCTAAGATTTTTACGTTTATTAACAAATTTGTTTTGATAATTTCCGTCTCGTGTTTTTAAATTATTTTTTTTTTTAATTGTTTATAAACGGTTTACATTAGTTAACTGTACCCTTTTCGGTATCTCCACACAGATTTGCATTTTCCAATTTGGCAGTACAGAAGCCTAATGAACTTTTACATCACCCACACTACACTATAACTGATGTCCAGCTGCGCCACATAAACCTCTCGTTTCAAAACAACAATTAACCAATAAAAACAAAATTTCAATTTTGCCATCAATTCAGGATGTGATAGTAAGTTGCGATGAATGTTGGTATCAAGCGGTCGGAACTAGTTTAATCAATTGTTGACCTTCGTGACCCCGAGATGTGAAAAATTAGCTTAAACTTCCCCATTTTTCAAGTTTACAAAAGTACGAGTTAGTGCCCTACAAGAAAAAAAAAGAAAGAAAACAGAAGTAGATAAATATATATATATATATACTCACAAGCCGTTGTAAAGACCGTAATTCTCCGGAAAATGGATACCGAATGTGGCAGCCACTATGACCAAGGGGGTCCCTGCAGTGTTTTATGAAACGAAAAGTAACGTGGTATTATTAAGTCCAGAGAATAAAAATGCACGCTGAGAGGTTGAAAGCAACCTCAGTAAAATTGTGCATGTTAGGGAGGGAGCACTCTGCATTAAAATGAAAATACAACTAAAATCATTTAATATTCGTTCAATAATTGTAAACAACCAACCATTCCCACCCCTTTTTGATAAGAATGATTTTCTTTACTCTTGAAACCGTGGAATTATTAAACGCTTATGCCTGGTTCTAATGTTATTTATTTATTTATTTATTTATCGTGTTTACATTGAACTTTGATGAAAGAACGGCAGGCCCAACTGTTTTGTATTATTTCACATCAAGCCATAAACACTGATCAAAATCAAATGATGTTCTTTGTCACCCTTACCCCATCCAAAAAGACACATCTTCAACATGAACCTGCTGTAATATTTATCAAAGACCAGCACGAGGGCCAGGTACATATTGAAGGCCTCCAGTGCCATCCAGGCCATAGCCGCGAGTAAGCTGTAGTGGGTGGCAGCGGCCATACCGACGCAGACCCCCTCCTCCAGCCCGAGCTCCACCGTAACGGTGTTCACCAAGAAGGCAATGTTTGACAGAACCAGGGCCACGGAGAGGTGGACGAGGATTTTGGTGTGCCGGTCGGCCCGGGCCTTGCCGCTGTTGCTGGTATTAAAGGAACCGCTGGAAAGTCGAATAATTGGACAGATAATTAGTTAACATATAACGCTCAAATATTCCTTCAGCATCTGACCCTACTCGCCTCAAAACTGCCCGCGTCTGCTTCAAACCGCACCTTTACTCTTTTTGCTCCCAAAACTTGGAGTGCACTCACTGTCTCTATAGAATCTGACACAATAAGCGAATTCAAAAAGTGGATAAAGAATTGTTTGTAATCAATGTAATGTGCTGTGATCTGTACTCAATCTATTAAATGCGCTGTGTAATGAAATACAGTGAGCTTTAGAATCTGTTTTTTTTCTATAATTACCAATCTTCCCTGTAATTTGTGTATTGCAGAAATTCATTTTAAAAATGACTCTTTTTCAATGGTACTCACCTGCCATCAGCTCTGTATTTTGGCTCCTCTCTACAAGAGTGGTAAAAAAAATAAAAGCTAGAATGAAAAATTGACTTCTTTTTTTTTTTTTTGCTTTTTAATTTATTTATTAATTTGTTTTATTTGGCGGGGGATTTTTTTTTACTTTCGCAAACACACATTAAATCAATCATACCATTGGACAAGACGGAACATTGTTGTATTGTAGGGCACATACTCTACTGTTTGTTTATGACGAGCGGATGTCATGGGAACACTAGTTCTGTACCAAACGTGTGACATTCTATAGAGGTGGATGAGACCTAAAGACTGGCACCCGGACTCCAGACCCAAATCTATAACTTTCGAAGCATTGAAGACCCAAGATTACATCAAAAGTTTAATCCAAAGTACAAGCAAACGAACGAAACACCAGCATACCTGAAGCACCCCAGTGTCAAGATAGTCAAGGTCAGCGCCGCAATCGAGATACTGCATCCGACATAGGATAAGACGGAGAGTACTTGAGCGTGTACTGGATCTAATGGTTCACCCTGGTTGTAAATGTCCTGATGAAGAAAACAATGTAAACACAACTGTGACGTTGGAGGAGTGGAGCAAACCTTTATGCTGGCCCACCCCTCACCCAAATGCCCACAGGAGGAAACGAAAGCATGGGGGAACAAAGTGACCACAGCATTATGACGGCACAGTGACATCGGCATGACGGGACATAGTTGCAATGACAACATGCATATGTCAGCTTATTTACAATGACATAGTGACGGTACAGCGCAGTGTGTGACACACAACAATAGTGACATTACTATTGCACTGTGCAGGAGCATAGTGACAGCACAATGCCAGTGATATGATGATGTCACAAGGTTTCATGATGGTTTTTGATAGGGATATGTTGACATTTTATTGGCAGTGGCACGATGATGACACAATGGCGGTGTCACGGTGATGGTGCTTTGGCAGTAGCATGATGACGTCACCATAGGCAAATAATGTGATTACAGCACAACGGCAGTGGTCTGGTAGCTGAAAAGAAACAGCATACTAGCAGTGACAGTGTCATGCTGACAGAGCTGCACTGTGACAGCACAGTGACAATGACATGAAGACAGCTGCATATTGACAGCACAGTGACAATGACATGAAGACAGCTGCATATTGACAGCACAGTGACAATGACATGAAGACAGCTGCATTGTGACAGCACAGTGACAGTGGAGTGATGAAAAAGCTGCGTTGTGACAGCAGTTACTGTGGCAAGATGACAGCTCTGCATTGTGACAGCACAGTGACAGTGACATGATGACAGCATGATTTCATGGCATGGTAACAAAGACACCACATTGATAGCGCAGTGGTATCATTATATACTATATCGGTACAATGGTTATAATCCAACTGGCTGCAAAATGACAGAACAATGACACAGTTGGAGTGGACCCGTGACGGCGAGGTAATGACACCAATTGGCCCCACCGCTACAGCGTAACATTGAAGGCATGCTGGTTACCCCATGACACCATGGTTGGGATATACGATCGAATGATGGTCACATGATTAACACTTACCATTAACATTGCGAAGTTTGTAAGGTGGTCACACTCACAGACAATTGTCTCAGAGTTCGACAACTTGGTGTTTAATGAGCATCCTTCAGTTGCCCAACCTCCTTGGAAATCTGACAGTTAATCACATAATGTTATTTTGTGATGTGCCTCTTCGGATGATAACATTGCGATTGGACAGCCTACTACAGTTCATCATTTTGATATCAAGACATCTACTTACCGTTCGCATTTACATCCCAGAAAACACACTGAGGATTGTCGGCACCTTGCTGTTGTCAAAGTAAAAAAGACAAGAAAAATATCATGAAAGTCAAATAGGCCACCGTTGTTATGCAGTAGGTGGCAATTGCATTATTTAAGTTTCAACTTTCTCCTGAAGACGACCAGTGCATACTGATCGAAACGTCGAGTTGTTATACCACCGCAGAAACATCGCAGCCCATGGAGAGATTATCCATGTACACGGTGTTATTGAAAACTTACTACTGTACAATCTCCACATTGCGAAATTGAAAATCTTACTCATAACTTCTGTTGTTTTGGTGGTACTGCACTGTTATTAATATCCTTAATGGTCGCGGAAAATTCGAACTGCCTCTAGCTACCGGGCAGTCTCGGTAGTCTAGTTGGTAAGACATCTGCTCTAGAATGCCGGGTGTCGTGGGTTTGAATCCCACCCGAGGAAAATGCCTGTGAATATATTTTTTTTTCACAGGACTCGGTAAAGTACTGAGTATACTGTGCTTAACACACATCGGTGTATGGGTAAAAAAATTACAACTTATATTAATATCCTGTTATTATTGATGTGGGTTTAATTAACAATAGTCATTACGCTATCGACCAATTACTGGCATCAAGCTAGCTTACAGTTTGGAGTACTTTGAGGTGTATCCTGACAGGCTTCTCCAGATCTGTTAAGGTTAGATTCCCGATGGATGCTGATATCACGGCGCTGTTCAGTACCGTGCCGGAGACGTTATTTGCCCTTGACTTGATGCCGTCCACTGGGTTGTCCACTGCTGTTGTGATGGCCTGGAGAAAAAAAAAACAAGATAAAGAAAAGTTGTAGGCCTACGCTGAAAGTATTTTATAAAACAAAGCAAAGTGGTTTACTTGTGGTGGTTAGGATATGTAGTATACCATTAAGCACTACAGTTTGGGGCACTACAGGTTGGGGTCCTACACGATGGCGCCCTTCATTTTTCTATTAAACTATACTCACATTGAAATAACTTGTCTTTTGGTAAAGCAAGAACTGACATGTACTCAGGTACATGCCTGCGTCTTCCAGCAGCCTTGATGGCACGTGTATTGAGCCGAGTATGTCCGTTCCGTTTCCGGGTACACTCTCATTTCTCAAAATAAAAGGCTGTAAAGAAGACCAATAAAACAATGAATGCTATTTCAAGGATGAACTGCATGCAGAGTTTGATTAAACTGTCATCTGAAATCTAGCTTTGAAGAGTATTAGCGATAGAAATCTTGCAAAATGACGTCATCAACCTTTTGCGCCATTTCAGGGAACGCAAAACCCGCCAAAACAGTATGTGCACGATTCACTGATTGTTAAGAATGACACCAGGATTCATTTCAGCCTAAATGTGTTGTGTAAGCAAACAATATAAATACATTTTTATTCAACTTGTTAAAACTATTTGAACTACATGATTGCACCCTTCAATTTCTTAATGGTTCTGGACTACCCTCTGTACGGCAAGCAGTTGCGTACCATACCATGAGGAGCTAGGCTTCGCCATTACGGCAAGGAAGTCCAGCAGGGTTGGTTCGGTGACACTATCTGATCTGGACACCACCAACGACATCGCTCTGCTATTGGACAAAATCACAGATGCTCAGGCCCTTCTGTCACGAGCAGAAACCGAGAGCAACAACATCGGGCCGGACCTCATGTCCAAGAAGACGGAATACAATTCATGTCATACAACGTAGCCGCTCAAGACCGTTGAAGGGGCTCCGGTAAAGCGAGTTTCTGACTTAAAGTACCTACATGTAGTACCGTTCATGGCGAGCTTGGAAAAGCACATCAAAGTGCGTAGAGGTCTTGCCTGGAAATCGCTTAGTGGTGTGAAGATTATCTGGACCTCCAATCTCCTAGAGGGCTCAAGAAAAGAGCAGCAATCGAGACAATGCTCCTTTTAACAACGGGTGTGAAATTTGAACCATTGCCAAGTTCTGAGCCAGGCTCCTTGAGGGTTTCTACACTCAGATGCTCCGGCTGGCCTTCAACGCCAGCTGGATGGCGACTTGTGGCGACCTCTCCACGTTGACTAACAAGACAGCTTGAACTTGCCGGGCACCGTCTGCGACACCCAGAGTTGCTTGCCAGCAAAGTCATCATCAGTCTGAGAACCAACCCATGGGAAAACGAACCGTGGACGTCCTTCAAAACTCATGGCCCAGACCATGATGGAGAAAACTGGTGCCGAGAATGCTGATGAACTAGAGACACTGATAATAGAACGGGACATGTGGCGCATCCGTCATTGTGCCCGACGCAAGCGCAAGTTGTAGTCGATCTATGGTGATGATGATGTTAAAAGTATATGCATTTGATACTTCTTCTTTTCGTCTCCAATAATAAATCCGAGTGGACTTATTCATTACTTAAGGAATATTTCTTAAATTTATAGAAACAATAATCAACCTTAACGTCATCATCTTCGTCTCCTTGCGATCCTCCAAATAGGATGCTCTCGTCTCTTTGCTCAAGTGCATCGACGATGATGACGTCAATGGAACGTGACTCTGACTTCAACTGTGTGGAGTTGGTTAGAGGCACTTGAATTGTAAACTCGTCGATAAGGTACAGCAATCTGCAAAATGATTTAAAATTAATAAAATTTCATTACAAAAGACCGATCCATTAAGCACCGCCCCCCCTATTCATATTGACCAATCACAGGATTGGCTACATCACCACAGTGCACGTGGGCAGGAAAATGTGCGTCTCGTCATTGCCCCACTGCACAACATGACCGTGCGCAACATTCCCAGTATGACGTCACAAATACCAATTTGACTCTTAAAACACTTTGGACTAAAACAGCCACATTATTCCAAAAGAGAGTAAATATAATGTGGGTTTCTGCTTGCGGTAACCTATGTGTGTGATCTCACTTATCTAAGTGTGGTTTATTGATGAGGTTTTTCACAGGAACCACTTACGGATATGGTTGACAATAACTGCATTTTCTTCTCAACGTTTCAATGCGCCTGACTTAGTCTTCATCTAGGGAAAATAATACAGGGGCTGTGTCGTCATGATTGTAGCAATAAATGAAATAACTCAGTTACTACGCGCGCGTGCGCGCCGGCGGTCACCTCAGTTTGGCAAAGACGGCGCCCTTTGTGATTTGACCGTATCTGGATGAGAGTTCATCTTTCCATGCACAGCCACAGGCCTTCATTAATTATGACTACACAGCCCCTTTAAAATAAATACAAATAAAAAAAACCTGCTGGTGGTCCTGTTTATCAGCTGACTCGTCACAAGTTCTGCAAATTTAACTGACGACATCTGAACAGCTGTTGCCATGGCATCTAGGAATACCTCCCGGCCTTTTTCTGGGTGCAGTTTGAGAGTGCGCAGAAGACTTGAAAGGACGCCCACAGCGTTAGTGACGTCTTCAGCTTTGAGTGACGCCGGGTATGACGTCACTGACTCCAGCGTAGATGATACATCTAGAACATTCTCTATTTGGTTCGAAAAAGCGGATCAATTGAAAAAAATACTAATAAAGAAATACGAAATAATAGTAAATCAAAAAAGTTGTTTTCGAATTCTTCGAAAACTTGTTTTACTTTATTATTTTTGTATTTTTTTTTATAAACCAATAGCAAACCAAACTCCTGTCACCGTAAGAGAAATCAAACAACATACCTTCCGTGATTTTAATATTGATGAGTTCTTTCAGTACGGTAGACGCTGACGAACAACCTTCTGTATCTGGTTCTTCCCAGAATGACTTGCTGTTGGTGAAGTTCCAAGAGCTATTGTTTGGGTAAACAGTAATCATAAAGAGTGGGGCATTATTGTATCTTTGTCGTTATACGTCCGTCTGTCATTATTTTGACTGTCTGCAATTTAACTAAATTTTGTGATAAACTCGTCGTGTCCATGTAAACGTGACTGTACATTACAGTTACAAAAAACTGAGGAGTTCATAGACTTATATAATGAACAAGTGTTACGTTGTAGCCATCTTGTTTTCTCCTATCCAAACTAATGTAATCAAAACGAGGCTATTGCAGCTATGATCTAGCTCTTTTGCGCAACCGCACGCACAATAAATTACAAAGAAATAGGCCCACTGCTTTTTTGTGCAAAATGCTTCTTTCCATGGCTATACACACAACCTTTTCAGTATAAAGTGAGATGCAAACATTTTGTACAATTGCTTATCAACCAACGAGAGACTTTTGAACGGTCCCTTTTCACGGTTCTTACCAGTAGTACGCAAGCTGAGAACTTCACTGGCAGTACTGATCATGTGTGCGCACGCTCAGAACTGTCAAAAAGGACCATTGTGTCTGCTGCCACCTGCGCCTCAAAAGTCTCACATTAGTTTTTGATTCTTGAGTTTACTTTAAAGATAGCAAACTGGGATAGAGCTTACCAAGTCCTACAGGCGAAGCTCATGTCAATTCCAATACTACTGTACGGACACGGTACTGTCACTGTTTGGTTCGCCCCGGTCGCTGGCCACGTGATCACACCGTAATCCCCTGAAGTTACTTCGCTAAAACATGTACTATTCGGCAAATTCGTAATCGTGGTATCATACGTAATTGGGACAGTAGATTGTATAGATTGTAAAGTTGTGCCAAGGGGTGAGGAGGAAAAATGGCTGGTTACGGTTGCTAACGGGTCTGTTTGACTTCTGGTTGTCATTGACGCCATTTCTACGAGGAAAAGATATTGAAACAAAACCTGACATCAATCGTTGCCCTCGGTAGTGTCGATTCTTAGGTGTTTATTTTTAAATTACTTCCGACCGTTTAAGTGATACATTTTCTAATTGTTAATTTGCCTCAAAACGTGAATCTACTTGAGTGCATCACAAGTTTAAGAGATGTTGTCTTAACATCGGCACTCGTTGTTTGCTAAACTCTCTACCGGTCCCTGTCAATCCTCTGAAAGGGTGCTTTATTGGTGTGTAAGCAAAGGCAGACGATGGTATAAAAATTATACCATGGCGGCTTGTTTGTTAAAAGCTCGGTGTAATTATGAACCAACTGGTGCTGTAAGCTAGGCACTATACGAGCTGAACGTCACAAGCATTGCAAATTGTGTTAAGTAAAGGCACCAAGACATGCACGCCCAACCCTTCAGAAACAGTACGCTGCTTAACTATGTTTGCATGACGAATACCACGTCCGTAAATCAGATAGAATACACATATCATCATAATAAGGAATTTATTTGACAAAATCGTAAAAGTCTAAACCATTTGTTGGGGAGATTATGTCATTCGTCATTCTGGTTTTACAGCTCCAAAGTCCTAACAGACCCAAGCCCCATCAGACGGCTTGGCAAAGTTCGTGACGATAAATCAAACTTTTAATAAAGGAGCTGTGTCGTCATGACTGCAGCAGTAAATGGAATAGCCAGTTACTACGCGCGCACGCGCGCAGGGGTTACATCAGAGTTTGACAAAGACGGCACCCTTTGCGATTTGACCGCAAGCGTGCACGTGTGCAGAATCTGGGTGAGAGATCATCTTTCTATTCACTGCCACAGGGCTATAATCATGACGATACAGCCCCTTTAAGCCCTTTCGAAAGCACGTGACTACGAGGCTTCGTCCACCTATTTAAAGTCCCGTAACGAGAGGGCAAATTTTCAAAATACATGTTAAAGCCTAGCCGAAGCCCATGCACGAATGGCCAAAGCCCTAGTTTGGTTCCCAGACCCAATAAGCTCCAACTAGTTTCTACAGTCTGAGATTGCCACTGTCGTAATGATTTACAATAGGGAATTAATTTTTGTTTGAATCGATTCCAAAAGGGAAATCCTTGAAAAAAAAAATCCAGGATTGCAATTCTGAACTGCAAAACAAAAAAAATTGCGTCCGGGATCATCCAATGTCACGTGACCAAAACGGAGGAACTCCTCCCTTTTCCAAAAATATCCGATATGTGAAACTCGTTGTCGTCAACATTCGGATATTATCGCAGATGGTCGGGCATTTCCGGGCGTGTATAGACCTTTTTGTTGATAAACAACCTGCGCTGGTTGGCATGGACGGCCAAAATATCAGCAAAACATTCAATCTTGTTGACAGACTTTGTGATCAACATCATTTTTTTTTCAAACATTTTTTGTAGAGAAAATACATCCCATTATTCGTTGTTTGTTTCCACCAATTTCAACAATTATTTAGAATATTGGTGTAACATATACAAACTGTGATTATAGGCTTTTTAAAAAGGGTTCTAATCCCAAATTGGTTTATTTGATTTGAATGCGAGATAATTATGGCTGTACTATAACTAAGGGGTCCAGACCAACATTCGCTGGTATTCTGCAATGTCTTACCGATATGGGGTAATCCTGAGTTTAGTAAAGCATTGTCATGCGCGCGCACATCTGCTGTATGAACAATGTTTTCGGAACTACTGACTTCAAAACTGGCGTACTTTCGTATGTTGTACAAAACATCGCTCACTGATGCGTTCGTTTTGTTATAATTGTAAAGAAAGAAAGAATGACATGTGGCTCACCAGTGCTTGGGGGTTCTGTCGCTATCGGCAGTGGTTCTCTGAACGGAAATGTGTAGTTCTCTGAACGAAAGTAAAGATTAATTATAGGAAATCAATATAAGTTGACAAAAAAAAACCAAACTCGGGGTATCTGGGTGTTACTGCCAAAAACTGATGGAAGCGGAGGCGGCAAACACTGCACTGAAACCACTTTTAAGATTTTCTGTTCGTTTCATTTTGAAAGTGGACTTATGGTTAACTCTTCTTCTTTCTCTCTAGTCGACAGAAGTCAGAATCATGTTGAGATTTGCCCATTCGTGTCAATCCCTCATCAAGTTAGGAAGATCAGTTCGAAGCACCCCGATGTCACTAGCAACTACATCTGTATAGCTGAGCTTTTGTTCTCTCCTATTTCTCCTTCCATGTTTTGGTGACCAGGTGACACGTTGAGAGACTGGTTCTTTGGTGTTCCGGTATGAGTGGCCTGCTAGTTTGAGACAACGTTATTGTATCTTGGAGAAAAATGGTTAACTATATCGAGCATTAGTTTCAAGCTTGTACCATACACCAATGCTTAATACTATCATTAAATGGTAGAATCGGCCAATTTGTCCTGTATTTATCCACATATTAAAAAGTTATCCTTACCGTTGATTGTGTTTAGTTCTTTGTTACATAGCGTTCCTTGACAGCAGTAAATGCACACTGAAACCGAACCATCGACATGGCGGCAACGTTCGGCGTTCGTACTGGCGGCGGAGCTCAAGCAATCTTCAATTATTTGACACGACTTTTTGACGTTAATTTCCCCAGATGCTTGGTAAATCACCTCATTCCGGCAAGTATCCCCCTGTGTAACAATACCAGAAAATACTGCTGAAAAATTAAAATTTGAAAGGCTTCGTGACGGTGTGACAGTGGGTGAAGACTTAAAACTTTTAACCCCCCAAATCCATCAGAAGAAATGCAAACGTTTTTTTATTTATTATTATTTTTTTTCTAATGCAATTCGCCCATCAGAAAGCCCAAGGGCCATTCGAGGTGTGGGCTAATTTTTGAAGGGGAAAAAACCTGCCCCAGTGCGCAGAAACAAGACATGGCGAGCTATAAACGCAAGTCTCTTCACAACACAGCTAAGAACAGGGAGGATGAATGAATCCGTTGCGAGACAAACACAACCACTTCTTCCCCATTTGAAGCAATTATAGTTAAGTGTATTGCTCAAGGACACAACGTAACCGTTTTTATGATGAAGGGATATAACGTTTTGAAAAATACCAAGAGGGAAAGTCAGCCCTGGTCTTCATGATCCCGTGCTTTTATTTTAACTAATAACTCACTGGGAAGCATATTTCCGTCTCGATACAGTTATCATTTGAAGTTGCATCATCACATCGGTAACATTTTCGGTCTGTGGTAGAATATAATAATAGTATCATTAACAGACAAACATTAAATTTGATATTTAATAATAAGAAAAACATCAAACAGAGACTTTTTTTGGTTGAGTTCGGGTGCAGGTTTGTCTTTAAGGAATGGATTGGGGTAGGACGGGAGGAGCAACATATTGTCTAGTATGAAAATACAGCCGAAATCATCACTGTGGTTTGTTTGTTTGTTCATTTGTCTGTCTGTCTGTCTGTCTGTCTGTCTGTCTGTCTGTCTGTCTGTCTGTCTGTCTGTCTGTCTGTCTGTCTGTCTGTCTGTCTGTCTGTCTGTCTGTCTGTCTGTCTGTCTGTCTGTCTGTCTGTCTGTCTGTTTGTTTGTTGGGTTGTTTGCTTTTTTAAAGCAATTTGCCCATCACAAGCCCCAAAGGCCATTCGACGTGTTGGCTACTTCTACTACTGACTGGGATTCGAACCCACATCCTGGTGACTTAGCCATCAGAACTTGAGTCCGATGCATCAAACCGCTCGGCCCAAAACATGGTTTAACATTAGGTGTCTAGTTTCTTTTGACAAGCTTTACCTGGAAAACAGAACTGTGAGTTGACGACTTCTTCACCTCTGTATATGCCGTTGTCACAAGCAGCACCCGTTACAACAACCGATGACGAAACGCTCTGGAGATTCAGGAGCCAGCTTTTGAAGTCCACCAAGTGGCAATCGCAAAAAAGCTCGTTTCCAGTGAGAATCCTTGCAGATCACAACAATATCATAAAATAAAAACAAAATAATAATATACAAATTACTATAGTCTGTTGTTGGTGACTGTACGGTGGCTGTGAAGGGACATCTCACATGTCATCGTATTATCGTACTGCTTCACTGTGGAACTCTTTGCCTGTATCCTGTTTCCCTGCGGGCTGTAAATCTTTCTTAATTTAAGCAGAATGTAAACAGTTTTCTTCTGCCCTAATTTTTTGTTTCTTTCTTTCTCTTTTCCTTGTATTCCTCGCCTAGAATGGCATTTTGCCTTGTGGTGAGGGACTTCGATTCAAAAAAATTAATAAATAAATAAATAAATAAAAAAAAAAAAAAAAAACGGTTTTGCAAAACCAATGACGCGGAAACAACAAACCCACTGTTACATGAAATTCGTATGGCTTTTCCATCTAGCAACTGGGGCTGGCCATATGAATGCATTTTAATCTGATAACTGGTGAGCCTTGGTAAGGATGGTACATGAGTCCGGCCGCAGCGGCGCGACATAGCGTGTTCAATCCGACCGAAGATAATGCCACTTCTTCCAGTACCATTATTATTGTGTGAGATCCAAATTTTGAAACTTGTAAACTAGACAATTCATGCATCAATGAGTTTGTGATGTTTGTGATTCACGAAATGTTGTTTGCAAAACCGTTAATATTTGCAGAAATATTCTGTATATGTGTGCAACGTGGGAGCAAAACAGTGAATATTTACGGAAATATTTCCGTAAATATGCAAGTGCGATGTCAAAGCAACTTTACCCTTTATTTAAATGTGAGAACTAGGATAACATTTTTGCGAGTGTTGTAAAAATTGCTTGTCAACTGAAACTTTTAGAAAGTTTGGCAACCTCTTGGTGGCGCACTTTTTTGCGAATCCCTATGGGCAAACACAATAATTGACATTTATAACCAACATACAAATCCAGATTAGAATAGAATATGTTCACTTACAACTCTTGAAGGTCGTCTAGTCTATCAAAGTCCACAGTCTGGATCTGGGTGATGTTGTTGTGCTGCAGATTTCTGATAACCAAAATGTACGAAATTGGCGTATTGAGACAGTACTGAATAAAAATGTAGCCCTCCGTGTACAATGGCCCAAAGGGACATAAGAAACCCAGACACTCTTTATATTATTATATTTGCTTAAAGAAAATTTACAATATCACTCATATTTGATATATACATGAGTTTCCTCATTGTAGTTTGTGCCCTACAAGCCGAAACGTCCCCTAGTTCTCTTCTGGGCGTTCCTGCAATCCTTTACTGGTAAAAACAGCACAATGCAATTTTGATGTCATACGTTAGTCTGTTAATCTCATCCCCATGATAATTTCATGCTAAATTTAAAGGTGAGGGGGTGAGGGACGAACCTGTGAAGTGCTACGGGACTCAAGTTTGTCGACCATAAACATGTTAATAGTTAATTGCTCGTTCCCTCCCACCCCCACCCCCACCCCCGCCAAGACAGGTCAGCCTCCTTATAAGTTTAATCCCCAGACAGGCTCAGTTGACTCGCTTACCCTTTCGGTTCCATAGACCCAGTAGACTTAACTGGTCCGTCCTGAAAACAATAAGTCTACAGGCCCTGTTCTAAAATCTTGCCCCGTTTTCTTTTCTTTTCAAAACTACCTCTACAACCTCCGGAAAGCTAATCATCTTTAGAAAAGGAACAAACTCCCAATTAATGAGTAATTACAAATTTTCCCAGCGTTTTCCCTGCTGGTACAATGGGTAATGAGCGTCATTTCAAAACTTATGGTCAAGAAGAAAAGAGGAAAAACTTACAACACAGAGGTGTCAATTGGGAAGAGAGGGAGTGAAACCAATCCCCGATACGAGCAGTCCACGGTGACATTCCCGTCGAGTGTCCGCGAGCACTCGCACAGTTGACCGTTGCCGCCGTCACCCGACCCATCTTGACATGCATCCGGTAGGGCTCCCTGCAGCCCATCAACAAGCAACAGTAACAGCAAAACTCTCAGCATCAGGACAACTTTGGATAGTTTAGGGAAACGCGGTATTGCTTTTCGTTTTCTCTCGTCCGTGATTTTGTTCAGTTCAATGGAGACAGAAACTTAAATAAAAGAGAGAAAATAAAGAATAAAAAATGAGGGATAAACAAATTATGCACCCTAATTGCCACCCTGCAAAGGAACAAAGTATTTCAAATTTGGGTAAAGGAAATCTAAATTAATCGAACATTATTATTTTGCCTCATTATTATTTTTTTATTATTATTATTTTATTTATACATAGTGTACTACCTTTGGGCGTCTATTTGGTGGATTTAGACGCTATTATAAATTGTGGTTGTTATTATTTTTCACTTTTTATTATTTTGATTGGTATAATTATTATTTTCTAAAATTTAAAAAAAACGAGCCGAATTTCTTCTAGCCAAAAGTCATCCGGTGATTTACACATTTTGGGCAAGAATTTAACTGCTAAACAAATCTCTCCAGTGTGTAACAAATGATGTACTGAATACTTATATAAAACCGCCTCCCTCCCCGACGCCCAGTACAATTAAGTTGAAAACTATCCATATTTCCCCCACTCAATCACATTTGATGTGTTTATGTTATCCTTACCGAAGGAAACACCTCGCAGCATTGGTAATAAATCATTTTTTATTTCGGTGATTTATGATTAATATGAAACAATTTCTTATCCACGGAAAACGACCAGGCACTCATTTTGGGTGAGTGTGTGATAGATGACCGTCTGCTTCAGTATACTAAGCACAAATGTTGAGCCTCCCACCAAATGGATCCAGCTGAATCTCCACTTATCACGAGCTATCACCCCCGGCGCGTGCACCTTCTTCAAAATATAGACACTTGAAGTTAATTGAGTCCGTGAATGAAGTGCCTCTCATTTCTAGTTTGTTTTTACTTTGTGCCGTTACTTTCTTTGATTCACAATGTCCCATATTGTAATATTGGTTTTGAGAGGACAGAGCGAAGGTGTTTGTTCTTGAGCGGTGTATGTGGACCAATTTCGGCTGTGTGCGGAGGGGGATAAAGCTACAAGGCGCCATAGTATAAGAAATAGAAGATGAAGTGGCGCAACCAGCAGGGGAGGTGGGTTTTGAGCCCACCTCCTCCCCCTACCATTAGAAATCCTGCACCCTCTCACCCCAAATGAGATCGCAAAAAATGAAAAAAAGTATGGTTCGATTCATCAAGGATCAAGAGAATGCCCTAAATTATTTCCTTGCCCCCGCTTGCCCCCCCCCCCCCCCGCCCCGCACAACAATTAAAATGTATATAGCCATGAAACTGATTGGAAAGATGGCATATTCATGATTCCCTACGGAATAAAGTGGACATTTAGATAAAATATATCGTAATTAACACTGTTCCAATCCAATCTGGACACCACTCCCCAATGCAGGGAACACATTGATAAGTTAAAAAAAACACACACAAAAAAGCACGCAATTGGTTCTCACTTTGAAATGGCAGATCTTTAAGTCAGTACACACGTCTTTGCAATACCCTAAAGAACACATTCTCCTGGGTATGCCTATATTTCAGAGGTGATAAACGATATTCTAGGACATAAACATGTGTACTAAGGAAGTGAAATATATAGAAATTACATCTTTTGCAGACATGTATACTTTCAAGTTACTACAAGATAACTTACTTAACTGAAAGTACATAATATTCCTCCTAAGTATCCAGTGAAATCGTTTCGCCAGGTGTTGTTTCAAATTAAAGAAAAATGCAATTTTGTTTCGATGGTCGACCAACCATCGTTTGCAGAAAAATGGGTTTCGTTTGAATACGGATTCTTCCTCGGCGTGGAAATAACCGTCCAGATTTTCGCCAATATCTCAAAACCGCTACCACTTTTTGAAATGACATTTTCACAGGTTAGTTTTATGGTATTTATCTACACTAATATTGCACTGAAACAAACGTTTCAGCGGTTTCAAATACAAATAATGTAATCTCCCTATAAAACAGTTATTTGCTATTTTTTGTAGTAGACGTCTTGTCTTTATTTGAGCCATGTTGCCGAATTAGACACCCGTGTCACATTGGGCTATTCAGTAAACAGAAATACTGTTGTAGTAGGTATTGATATACATGTACATTTTGTCTTCATTTGACCTATGTGACTTTGTCACATAGGGTCATTTAGCATACATAATTACTGCTATAGTAAGTATTGGGGTTAACATTACACAATGCAGACGGTGCATTAAGGAGAGTAATCTATGACAGACATGGCGCATCCAAAATGTACACAATTATTACTGTTACAACTAAACTTCGTTTTACTTTTCAATTTTGGATAAGTTTGCCGTTCCATATCGGAACTATGCCCATCCCCAATAAATCCATCTTGAAAAAAAGGACGTGTGTACCCGAAATGACAAAGGTTGAAAGTAAACAACCCAAGGGCACAACACTGGACCATTTTAAACATGAGACTTTTCCCTTGGAATATGAAAATTGCACATCGCGCGTGCGCACTAGCGTTACTGGTTGGCAAAAAGTGGGGCAACGTTGCACTTTTTTGTATGGGGCTGATGGTGGCAGGACGCATACGCGTTTGTGCATCTGCCTAGGGCACAACTCTATGGCGTTTGCCCATCAAAAGTGTATGTACGCATGCGTGAATGTAATTAGCATATTTCAGGGGAAAGGCTAATTTCGATACCTTCCAATCCTTGATTTACCGAAAAAGGTTTGGGTTTACAATGTATTCACGAGGATAGCTTGGTGTATGGTGATACCCTATGAACCTTG
The DNA here is from genome assembly GCA_911728455.2 of Marthasterias glacialis. Classification (NCBI taxonomy): domain Eukaryota; kingdom Metazoa; phylum Echinodermata; class Asteroidea; order Forcipulatida; family Asteriidae; genus Marthasterias; species Marthasterias glacialis. Next base: position 20,846,148 of record OU452224.1, read on the forward strand.
ATGGGTGCAGGCCCCTACTTTTTGCAAAAAGATAAAAAAAAAAAGTTCTTAATAAATTTTAGCAATTTTTGTGAATGCGACATAATACGTCACTTGGGGCTCCTCGTGATTTTAGTACGGAATTCATGTTGAATGTTACAGAATCTAACCCAAGCGTTAACATTGGTATAGTTAAAAAAAAAAAAAAAAAAAAAAAAAACTACTGGTAATATAACCGTGTTTAAACTTATATGGATTAAAAAAAAAAAATTAAGCTCTTAAAAAAAAAAATTTATCAGTTTCAACGAGATAGGAAAAACTTGGATATATTTTTCTTATTCATCGAGGGGGAGGAGGGGAAATGAGCAATCATCTAATTTATTAATTTGTTTATTTATCCATAAGTAATATTTTCATTTTTTTTTGTTGACACACTGTCCCATCGCTTGGGCATCGCGCCCCTGTAAAACCCTGAGCAACTACCGACGCGTAATTGAAAGGTAGCTGCTGAAAAAAAAAATGATTTATAACTGAAATGCTGCGATCTTTCTATAGATAATTACAACAGCCAAATAAATGAGCCTATAAATCCACAATTCTGATTGCTTTTAAGGGGTTGACTTCTTGTGTTTTACGTAAAGGATACGTGGACATAAATTTGTACGGTATGTCAACTCTGTGGTGATAGACAATCACCACCCAAGCATTTCAGACGGGGTGTTCTTTGATCGATTATTTCTTGTCGCCAAAGGCATAAACAAGATAAATGAAAAGCAAGAACAGTAAATCAAAGTCGACTTGTGTGGCGTTCAAATTATTGATGAGCTATGTGAAAACGATATTATTATTGGATTGTAATATGATGTATCCTTTTTAGTCAGATTCACATTAATTCAGATTAATTTCTGTGACCGGCTTTCATCTTTTAAATGTGTCCGGTCGTGTCATTTGCCGTATTCGCAGTTCATGAAAGTCAGACTGTAATTGTTGACGTCTTTTACTGCATAGCTTACTAAACGCATATCAGAAAAACATGCACAAAAATCAAAGTAAACCAAACTGCAAAACCTTACGCGGTTTTCTCTAAAGTAGTGTAAATCGGTGCAGCTTGTAGAAAAGAACAAGAGGAAATTTAAATTCATGGACGCCCTGTCTTGTTTGTCTCCCATCTGAACCAATGTGTAATAAGACTGGGTCTGAAGGGCCGGGGTTATGCTTATAAAAATGGGAATTAACATTGATGAATGTCATTGTATAACAATGACTTGTCAGGGAATATGAAAAAGGTTGTTCATGTTTGTTGTGATAGTACCATTTTGTACTTAATAGACTGTGTAAGTCTCGCGCGTATTCGAACATGAGGGTCCGTTAAAGCGCGTGATTTTGTTTCCTTCACGTTACAGCAACGTGTGTGGGACCAAAATGGTCCCAAAATGGTCGAATACGTGCGAGACTTACAGTCAGTTTAGAACGATACTGGCATGACCGAGGCTAGTTGCAATATTAGCTTTCAACACCACAATCTAAACCTCAAAAAACAAACAGTCAAAAAAACAAACACTTACCTTTCCTGTTCAATGTCTGGTTCACATTAGTTTGTAAAGTTGAATGTCAAAATGAACTTCAGTAGGCGATCTCGGTTTTTTTAACTGAAACGGTGGACTGTTAGGTCTGAAGCAAACAATCCATGTGCACTTTGATTTAGTCGTGGGACTGATAACATTTTGCACATTAGACCTGATTTTTGTTCTGGGAAAAACTCCAAAATGTACACGTCGGTTGCAGAAATGTCATGAATTTAACCTGAAAATATCCATTCGTGCACGTTTATAGGTTAAGGAATTAATACAAAAAGCAGTCGTTTACAGACTTTGAGTACCACTACTGAACTTTGATCTTTTGCTGTTTTTTTTCATTCTCTACTTTTCATAATAATATTGGCAGATATCTATTTCCTTACGATGATTTTTGATCGACCGTTGATATGTTCTGGTATTTACACTCTAATTATAAATTGATTTGTGTCAACAGCCAGACAACAGAATTAGGTCATGGTATTTCGTATTTTTGCGAGAGCTCTAAAAACCACATTGTGTGTTATCAGCTGACATGAATTTGATGAACAAAGTATTCAAGAAATAAAACTGTAACCGCCAAATGAGTACCAAGTGTATAAATATGCGGAAAGTCAATATAATAAAATTTCATAAAATTAAATTACAGGCAAGGGAATCTTTTTTTTTTTTCAATCGGGTAAGATAGATAAATAAGATGTTGCTGCATGTCTTCTTTCAAAAGGGAAAAGGAAAGCACCCGTTCATGTGGACATACAATTTAGCAATAAAACTATAATGAGTGATTTGCAATGATGAAATGCACTATTTTTTTTTATTCTGAAGTTTGCATTTTGTAAAAAGTTGATTTTGTTTTTTTATAATACTGTCATAAAAGATAAATAATTTTCCCAATATCCCGTTGTGGTTTTAATTTAAAGTTGGGATAAAATGAAGGTGAACATAGTTCATGACACCACTTCATGCTTACACGGTTTGGTGATTTTCTTGGCAATTTAACCAATTAATATTAAAGGGACACGACGCTTTGGTTTGGGTGCTTTTAGGCGTTGATAAGCGTTTGTTATGATAAGGGTTGGAAGGAAACTTAAAAAGTATAATTTAATGATTCCAATTAACATCCCTTGAAATTGTGTGCTTTTTGTGAATATCGCAATAGAACACAGTCCGCCATTTTGTAGAAACCAAATCTCCACAAAATGTTTCTACAGGGTGTGGTTCTGCGGATCAATATTAACTATTACAACACACTGTAAGTGTTTTATTGCATGAATTACTCTTTAAAAGGATAAGGAGCAATTCCAAACAGATTTGAAGGCAATGTGTCCCTTTAATTTTACGTGGTTTTTTGTGCGTATGTGGTTTTTTATGTGTTTTTTTTAAGAGGATGTGAATATATATTTTTTATAGAGGGTGTGAATAATTACATTCTAAGAATATCATAGTTTTAAATGGTAATAATGACCATTAGTTTGAGGGGGAAATTCCCTCGTAAATACTGGAAAAAGCCGGATCACTAAGTGTAAAGAGGAGCGGAGTCGATGGATGTCCATCCCGTACATTATCGATTGAATCGGCCAGGAACGAAGGGGCTTCAACACGGAGGAATGAAACCTTGATTTGTAAAGATATAAGGTCAAATTTTTTGACCGATTGTACCCCCAAATATTTAGAGCTATTTTTAGAGATTCGAGAAAGTTATAAGCTTTCATTTCAGGTTTTACACGAAAATGATAAGTGGTCGTTAGTTAAAAACTAAAAATTGAATTATTGTCAGGATCCCGACATTATCTCGCGTCCATCAGACATGAACAAACACGTTTGCGTGTTACATGTATTTTGTGCATTGTACGAGGGAGTTTTTGTATGTTTTTTTCGTTTTTTAAAAAAGCATCATCAAGATTTGTTAAGAGAGAAACAACAACAACAACAACATTCTTTCGGCGAAAACTGGGCCATGCAATTTAATAGATGTAAAAAAAAAAAAAAAGCATAATCGGGATAAAGAATATAGGATAACATATTTTTTACCCATACACCAAAGTGTATTAAGCACTGTACACTCTGTGCTTTCACAGACCTGTGGGAAAATCCCGAAGCATGATTACTCGGGTGGGATTTGAACCCATGACTCCCACCATTCTAGAGCTGATGCCTTACTACTACACTGTAAAAAATATCTGTAAATATACAGTTATTTTTTGACAGAACTGGTCAGTAATTTTTTTTAACAGAGATTTTGCTGTTAAAATAACAGTATTACCGTTATATTTTTTCTTTTAACAGAAATTAGTTTTTTAACGGCATGATTATGTAAATTTACAGTTAAAATAAAAACAAGATGTAAAAAATACGCATACTGACGTTAAAATTACAGGAAATGTACTGCAATTTTATCTAACAATTTTTTTTGGTAATATTACACCATTTCCAGTTATCTAACCTTGATTTTTCTGTAAATTTACAGTTGATTTTTTTACAGATCTAGTCTGTAATTTTTTTTAACAGAGATTTTGCTGTTAAAATAACAGTATTACCGTTATATTTTTTCTTTTAACAGAAATTAGTTTTTTAACGGCATGATTATGTAAATTTACAGTTAAAATAAAAACAAGATGTAAAAAATACGCATACTGACGTTAAAATTACAGGAAATGTACTGCAATTTTATCTAACAATTTTTTTTGGTAATATTACACCATTTCCAGTTATCTAACCTTGATTTTTCTGTAAATTTACAGTTGATTTTTTTACAGAACCAGTCTGTAATTTTTTTTGAGGGAGATTTTGCTGTTAATTAACAATATTACCGTTATACTATTTCTTTTAACAGAAATTAGTTTTTTTAACGGCATGATAGTGTAAAATTTACAGTTAAAAATAAAAACAATATGTCAAAATACGCATACTGACGTTAAAATTACATAAAATGTCTTGCAATTTTATTTAACAATTTTCCTTTGTAATATTACACCATTTCCAGCTAATTAACCTTGATTTTTTTTTAATTTACTGTCATTTTTTTTATATAACCATTCAGTAATTTTTTAAAGAAGATTTTGCTGTTAAAATTACAGTATTACCATTACATTAGTTAGGCGATTTAACTGCATATGCTGTGAGTGAAATAATGTGTATCGAGGTTAAATTTACCAATTATGTAATGTAATTTTATCTGAATTTTGTTGTTTAACTTATACATGATGGTAAAAAAATGCTAACAAGAATTTTATAGCAACGTAAACAAACTTAGGCCTAAGGGTTATATTTTGGGATGTCAGTGTTGACTTAGGCCGATACTTTTATTAAATTTTGTATAGCAATTGTGTGACACTGACCTATTTCTGCCGCGAGCCTTTTAATGTTGCTTATTTCGTAGAAGCCAACTGGGATAACTTCTAATTTTAAAATAACAATGGATTTAACATAAAAAAACTACCTTTAAGGAGGCCCATAAGATCTTTCCACCTACTCGGTTTTTCCCGCGCTCCGGCAGCCTGCCGACATTTATTTATCCAATCATATCCGCCGGACTACGCGCGCGCATTATTTGTTTACAAGTAAACTAATCCCTGGTTTCTTATTGGTCATATATTTGCCTGGCTCCCGTGGCGATTTTGTGCGCTGCACACACACACGGCGACAACGTGTATGTCACAGCATGCACACACACGTGTACACTGGATGTTGAGAAACGTCAACTCGACTGTCTTGCTTTTTGGGTTCGTAAATAAAAGAGAAGTTTGAGAAGGTAGGTTTAACGTTAGTTTGCCTTCAAAAAATAATAAATCATTTGCAGTTTTGCTAGCGTAAGAGCCTGTGCAAGTTTGTGTAAGGATGTGGTATTGTTAATATTACTAAAAGTGTAACGTTAGGCCTAAAGTTTGTGGCTTGTTTTGTCAAGCTCAAGTTCATGTACAGTACATGGGATGTTATGTCATTCAGCGGTCATATTTGCATACAGGTCTTGCAATTGCATGGTATTGATACACATGTTCATGACAGTGACATGCACAAGTACTTGTGTAATCTAACTTAGGGGCCTACTTAAAATCATTTTACTCTTAAGTAAGCCTATCCTATAATATTTAGTAGGTTAGAAAGCCTGTAGTGGAACAATTTATTATAGATTAGCAGTTATTAATTTTGATCTTGGGTTGGTCAGAAGTTGTACTTGTACTTGCAGGCCCTAGGTGTTGTTTGTCAGTCTATTATTATTATTAGAAGACCTGCATTGCAATGTTAACATGTACACTTTGCAATTTTTCGACTAACTCAATCAAGAGATATTCAAAGCATTACAGGACGCATAGAAATGTGCATAACTTTGATTTTCCATGCTGTATTCCAACTTGTGCACGCACATTTTCAAATTATTCTGCATTTAAAAGCCATGTTAGACGAAATCATGCTCTGTACAGAAGGGAACAATCTTCTCCTGAAGTTCAGGTGCAGCCAAGGCCTTTAATATCAGAAAATGCAGTTCTTAAATGCAAAGTCAACATTTGTGAACAGAACTGCACTGATAAGTCTTCTTTAATCAAACACATGAAAGCCCATATTGATTCTGGAATAGAAGTCAGTTGTCCATATCCTTCATGCTTAAGATCATTCAAGAAAAAGTCGTCATTCACATCTCACATATCTCGCTACCACAGAAACCAGTCATTCCAACATGTTTCTGCGAGGGATGTCCACAATGGACATAGTGAACTCCAATCTGATTTGACTTCAGAATCAGTAAATTCTGAAAGTCAGATAGACCAAGTGAGCAATCAGGGACATGATGTTGATGTGTCTCTATCCTCAGATGAAAATGATGATGATGACATTTTGAATTCAGATGAAGTCACACGTAGCTTTGCTCTATTTTGCTTGAAGCTTCAGGCTCAACTTCTCATTCCTGAGAGAACCGTTCAGTCTATTGTTGAGGAACTTGAACATGTGTATGGAATTTCTCATGAAGCTCAGTTATATAAACTTCGATGTAAGTTAAAAGAAGAAGGTTTGTCCGATAATTCTGTTGCTGCAGTTAACAATCACTTGCAATCTGAATGTGAATGGAATTCTGCATTGAACAAAGATTCTGGTACTTTGAGGTCCATTTACCTCAGAAAGATGTACTATCAGAGAAAGCTGGATTACATTCATCCTGAATCAGTATGCTTAGAGAGAGAATACACTGAGGGGGCTATTTGCTGCCACTACGTTCCTCTCAAAGAAACACTAAAGGCTCTTTTAAGAAACAAATCCATTCAAGCTAATGTACTAGAGTCTTCTCATGCCAATAATACTGAGAATGTGCTAACAGACTTCACAGATGGAAGTATATTTAAGAGGAACAGATTTTTCCAGTCAAACAGCAGATCGTTGCAGATCATTCTGTTTCAGGATGCATTTGAGGTGGTTAATCCACTTGGGTCAAGTAAGAAAAAATATAAAATTTTGGCAGTTTACATGACTCTTGGTAATCTTCTGCCACAATGTCGGTCGTCAACCAATCAGATGCAACTTGTACTCTTATGTAAAGAGAGACATTTCAAGAGTTTTGGTCATGCTAAGGTTTTTGGAAGAATGATCCAAGACTTAATGGATTTAGAGCAAATCGGAATAGATACTGCAATTGGCCCTTTGAAGGGTCATGTTGTTGCAATTGCTGGAGATAATCTAGGATCACATTGTATTGGGGGCTTCACAGAAAACTTCAGCACTGCACCACACTTTTGCCGCTTCTGTAACATCACACACAACGAATTTCAAGCGGGAAATGGATTTGAGGTCAGTGAGGAACGTACTCAAAACAGCTATAATGATGCACTCCACTTTCTTGAAGAGAATCCTGAAGTGAGGATGCATTCTGGAATTAAGTTTGATTCAGTGTTCAATTCGCTGCAGAGTTTTCATGTGTGTTCTGGTTTGCCCCCTTGTTTGGGCCATGACTTGTTTGAGGGTGTTGTCAGTTTTGACCTAGCAAAATACCTCATGTATTTCATCAAACAAAAGAAATGGTTCACATACAAAATTTTGAATAGAAGAATTCAGAAGTTCAAATATCTTGCGTCAGATGTCAAAAACAAACCTGCCGAAGTAAACCAAAAAGGCAATGTGCTTGGTGGCCATGCGATGCAAAATTGGTGCTTACTTCGACTTTTGACATTGCTTATTGGTGAGAAAATACAAAATAGCAGTGACACTTGCTGGCAGTTGTGCTTGCAGCTTAGAGATATAGTAGAACTGGTCTGTGCCCATTCCATAAGTAAAGAGCAAATATGTTACCTAAAGGTTACCCTGGATGAATACCTTGAGGGGAGAAAACGTGTTTTCCCAGAAGCTAAGCTTAAGCCGAAGCATCATTTCTTGTCCCATTATCCAGCATTGACATCAAAATTTGGACCCCTGATTAGATTGTGGACAATGCGCTTTGAAAATAAGCACGCATACTTCAAAAAGTGTTTGCGCAATTGCCAAAATTATAAGAACATCACAAAGACACTCTCTGAGCGACACCAGCTCCTTCAAACTTATTTCAGTTGTGGGTCAATGTTGCCAAATGCTGTACTAGTGAGAAGTAGAGCAATACCCTTACACCCTGATGTGTATGCGCCTAAAATTGCCAGTGCTGTGAAGGTAAAGGGGCTTTCCTCCAATAATGCAGTTGTGAGTGAAGAGGTCACTTTGTATGGTACAGTCTATAAAAAAGGTTTATTTGTACCAGTGACTATCTCAGAGGAAAATGTCCACACCTTCGGTCAAATCATGATGATTGTAGTCCAAGAGTCAAAAATTGTCTTTTTGGTTCTTAGAAACTTTCCAACAGTCTATTTGGTAGACAGTGGTGTGTACAGACTTCTAGATGAGCAAGAGCTGGAGACTTACAAAGTTTCCTGTGTTGCCATAACTGACCTGATTGATTGGTTTCCACTCCCTGCCTACTCTCTTGGAGGTAAACGTGTAATCCCATTAAAGCACAAGTTTCCTCATAAGTAACTAAGCCTAATTTCAGAGGATACAAGGATTTGACAAGTTTTATTGTAGGCCTGTTATTATTTCAGATTTTACAGTGTGGGTTAGGAATATATTTTGGAATAACAGACTTGAATTACTGTCAAGTGTTTTTCCGAATCCAATGCAAAAAGTTCTCCATACATACAACCTTCTTCATTCTAGAGCTGCTGATGTCTCAATCGTTAGACCACCAAGCCAGTCCAAGGACAAGATGCCATTTCAAATCTTGTAACTAAAGCATCTTGTACCTCAAATGATTTACATAAAAATGTTTACACCTTGCTTCACCCATGCTTCACCAGTGTAAGGTGATGAAGCACTGCACACACTTACCATTCAAAGAACTTAAACTGGTGTTCTTTATCCATGATGCAATACCAACTAAAAACATTTCTACTTTGCTATATGATACAGCATTTGTAATGACTACTTTTGATACTAAAAGGCTAATGCAAAAGTTTCCTTACTTTTAAAAACTGAATAACACGTTGCCTTTGAGATGGGAGAAATGTGTTCCATCAGTTCACTGTCTTTTTTGATTGGCCCAACCAAAATAAGATTCACACTTCATACAAAATCCCTTACAAAACATTAAACTATTATTTTGTGTTTTTCAACAAATATTGACATTTCCACCTTTATGAGATGCAATTTGCACAGGTTGGCATTATAAGGAATTGTTGAAAGCAGCAGGATATGAATGAATATTCTCATCAGCCTCACTCAGATTCAAAACCGCTTGTATTGTACCTTTAAATATATAATGTAGTAATAGTACATGTACATGTATATAATAGCAAACAATCAGATGAAAATAAATGTTTGTATAAAGTACAATGTAAATAATTTACCAATACCACATTCTTATATCAAAAAATTGCACAGGTGATTACATTGAATAATTATGGAAAGAGCAGCCTAAATAATTTCATTCACCTGAAGAGGCATGTTCATAATTTCAGAAAACATGAGTGATGACGATAGAGATACCGTTGACCTTGAAATCCTAAGAGAGTGCATCTCAAAAGCAGTGGGAGCTTTGTCAACAAAGATTGATGACATTCTGGACAGAGTGCTTGAACTGGGAGTAGAAAACCCTGCAGATTTTCAGTTAGTCAATGAGCATGACCTTGATGGCATTGGGCTCAAGAAGATTCAAATTAGGAAACTCTTAAGAAGCTTTGAGGCAGCCCGTCAGGCAGGTAAGTTTTTGAAGATTTTATTTGTTTGTGTAAAATGAGGTTTTGGTGCTGTCATTATAAGTGTGTTCATGTAAAACACAGTGGGATGGCCTGTAGGTATTTTAAAGTTCTCAAAGCAAAGAAAAATTAACAAATGCTTTGAGACTGCTGCCCCACTTTGGTCAGCCTGTGCAGTTGTTAGTAAGAAATAACAATTTTATATCAATTTTTTAATTGAAGCTGTGACTGTTATCTGACCATGCTCAGAAGTCCTTTTTTAAGTGAAAAGAACAAACTGTTTAATTTTAACTTGTTTTACATGGCGCGTGCACATGTACACATTTCCATTGTTTGAGATGGCAGCCTTTGCAAGATAGCATCACCTTTTTTGTGTGTGATTGTTGTTTTCCCCCACCATTTCTAAGCTTTATGATTTTATGTTTAGTTTCGACACACAAGTTCCTCCCACTATTAATGAATCTGCTTAAAATGCTGGCAAACTTGTTTTCAAATTGCCACAGGTAAACAGCAGGATGATCCATTGACAGAATCTTCATCCCTCTCCCCATGCTCATCACGATCAAGCCTCCTGTCTATGTCAGACTCTTCAGATAGCTTCAACTGGACCTCTTCTTACCAAATACCTTGGGATAAAATGCCCCTAAGTCTGCTGGACAATGTCAAGAGAAATGAAAGGCCTCTTCCCTCAGACAGAAGAGAGATGATAAGAGTTTTGGCTGTTGATATTTGTAAAAAGGCACAGAAACCCTCACGTCGGCAACTTGCATTTGTTGCATCCAAAATAGTCTTGCAGTATCCCGACAGTTTCCAGGACAAGCTGGATGATATCATCGTGGGCACAGGCTATAACTCCATCCTTAAACAACTTGAGCACAGATTCCAGAACATTAATAGGCCTCATAAGAGATCCACTTCATCAGATGATAAAGAATCTGAGTCTCAATCAAAACAACGGAGAGGAGCTGCTACCTCCTCATATGGCACAGATGCAGCTGAGTATGCACCCAAGCTTCCTGACTCTGAAGATGAATCAACTCAAAAGGAGAAACAAAAGGAACTTCAGGAACTATATACACATGAAGTTTGGAATATGAAACTAGTGAAAGATAAACTTAACGATACATACCCCACAGTGAGGCACTCAATCAACGAGGGTGCACAGTCGATCAAGAAGCTAAAGGAAGAATGGCCATTCCTTTTTGAAAAGCATGGTATGCTTCATCACTTCACTAGGTTAGTAGGTTTGGATTTGCAGGGTACTCTTGAGAAAGCGATGGCCACCAAAGTTCCCAAACTTTTCCTGTTTATGCAGTTTAATCAGAGCAAATGCAGACCATTGCGAAAGAGGCTACAGGATGTAGAATCTGCTAAACGTGAGAAGGGAAACAACAGTCCAGAAATATGGGGTTTCCTTTTGGTGCTGGCCACATATTTTGGAGAGGATCCCACTGAGCTAATACAAATTGCTGAGGTAATCACCGTTTTTGCTAATACATCAATATGTTGTGCATTAAAAATTACGGTACTTCGGGCTAAAAATTTGGCACAAACATACAGAGTCTATGCCAGCTTAATTTAGAATTTGAGATAGCAGAAACTGTGCCTATGCAGAGAATTTGCCCCTGACTTGCTAACTTTGCACTGGGATGGTCTGTTTGTGAGTCACAAAATGCTTTGGGACAGTTGCAGTGCCAATAACACTTTAAAATAAAACAAATTAAAAAAAAATAAAAATTTTAAATGCAAAAACTCTTGCATTTTTCTGAGGCTATAGAGAGTTTATGTTAGACACGCACAATATTTGGTGAAATTCAACCATGATGTACTCATATCTTATAAATTGTTCACTTTTCTGCAATCTTTCCATAGGAATGTCTCTTGATTGACTTGGTTATCCCCTTATGTTCATGTAGATTCTCTTTGAGATTCGGAAAGAAGTGTAATGAGGACAAATATAGACTGTAGTAATAGTGCCAGCTGCTGCACAGTCTTCATAACTTTTTTTATTACAACTGTGTACACTTGATCAGGTTTTGACCAATCAGAATCTATAAACTGTTTGTTTCATCATTTATATTTCATTGTTGTATTTCTTAGAATGTTTGTCTTTATGAATATTAGAATCAAGTGTACATTTATTCACACATGAATCCACTGAATTATTTACTGTTGTAGGAGACAAGCCAAGCAGATGACATTAAAACGGACGGATTGCCAGTCACCCCATGCATTGTAGCACTTGGTAAGTAAACTTGGTTTATGCAAAAAAAAATCAGTCTACAATGCTATTGTTTGTTTTCACAATGCCCTAAAAAAGACTTTGTGGAAGATTCTTTTGCATCATAGCCTTGTAAAAAAAGCAAAAAAAAAAAAAAAAAAAAAAAGACAGGCTCATGGGAAGGTTGGGAGTGAACTTCATTCTAGAGCCCCATCCCCCACCCTCCATTTTTGATATGCTGGCAAAGTGCAGGTTAACATGTCTTGTAATTATAAAAATAGTGGCTTCATATGGCATTCTAATCCATCATCCAGTGACGCTCATGGTGCTCCACTTTATTACCCCTTGTACTGGGGCATTTATTTCATTCCTTAAACCATTCCAGTGGGAATACCTTGGGAGTTTACAGTCTATTATGCTGCCAAGTACACAATGCACCAGGCTACCACTATTTGAACCCATAAAAAAAAGCCAATGACTTGGCCACTAGAACTTTGAGTCGGGTGTTTTTAACCGCTTGGCAAGGACACCCAATAACACCTTATGAAGATTCTGTGTAAAATCACCTGAAACTATTACTAAAATATAAGTTGAACATATTTAAAGACATAAGCAAGAAGCCACACCCTTTGATGTTACTAAACCTGTAGAATTTGTTTTTGTATTTTGATACAATGAATATACCCAGCTTGAAAGAATGGAAGTACACTACATTAGCAATTGGTTTCGAAAACATCAATAATGAACAAAATCTGAACATGTAACATTACTTGGATTTAAAGAGGGCCTCTTGGGTCAAATTCAGTTTTGTGATGCATTTATTTTCCAGTAGATAGAGTCCTCTTTAAATTTGCCCTCTATTTTTTACCAGGTACATCAGCACTTACATCAACAAACTTCATGCTCACCATCGACAAAGAGGTGGTGAATGCTCACATCTCTTCACCATTGGAAGCATTGTGCATGCTGTTTGCATCATTCTATGTGTTTAATATTGAATATGCAGAGAAGGCAGCGGCAACACTGGAGTTTGTTCAGAGGTGAGTGAAGACAGTGGCCACATAATAATCTTTGTGCACACACTTGCGCATGGTATTATTTGATGGTGAGGAGATTCTGTTCTAGTATTTGAAATTTGGATAGCAACTAAGAAATTATATTAAAATTGCAAAAAAGGAGTTGTGCATCTTAGTACACAATACAGCTTGAACACAAAGTGAAAGTGTGGGAGGATGTACAAAATGGAACAATGCTACCCTATTAGGTTTTCATTTGTTCTAGTCCTACCCCACAAAGCAATAGGAGGCCCCTCAAAATCAATGTAAGGGTGTTTGTTGGGTGGGGGGGGGGGGGGGTTGACGGTCTGGGCTTGATGTAAGGAAAATTGAGAACGCTTAAGAAATGTACCCTAGCTAATTTAATATTCTTACATAATTATGTTCCCTATGATACTATTCCTCAACAGATGTCTGGCTGGTATCAACCCCCTGACAGGGGCAAAGACAAAGAAGACATGCAGAGGAAGCACAGGAGCTAAAGTGCTGTCTCTAATAAATAACATGAAGGACTGTGAGACAGACTGGAAGTAAACCTTCAATGCAGCTTCACCAGTACTGAAAGTGATACTCCTGCCCTATAAACACCATGCAGAATTCATGCCTTGTTATTTTCTTCATTCTTTATGTGACTAAAAGTACTTTTGAAGTTATTTTCTTGAAAACAAATGTTTGTACACAGTATGAAGACTATCTGTTTTAGTTCTGCCACTATACTTTTTGTTCAGAAAATTCATTGGCTCATTAGAAAAGAAAGATGGGTCCATAATTAAAATTGTCAAAAATAGCACAAAGTTTAGGGCACAGGTTGTTGCCCATTTGTAATTTATGTGTTTTGTTTTACACAGAACATGTTTTAATTTTGGGGGCATGCACTCATTTTAATAAAAATGCATATTAAAGGTTTTCTAGACATCTAAATTGTTATGTAATAGTACAATTGGTGATGATGTTTGTACACACTTGGAAAACTATCTGTTTTAGTTCTGCCACTATACTTTTTTGTTTAGAAAACTCATTGGCGCATTCGAAAAGAAAGATGGGTCCATAATTAAAAATACAAAGGTTATAATTAGTTTTTTTTTCTCTCAGTATTCTAGAAGAAAAAAGCACAAAGTTTAGGGCACAGGTTGTTGCCCATTTGAAATTTATGTGTTTTGTTTTACACAAAACATTTTTTAATTTTGGGGGCATGCACTCATTTTAATCAAAATACATATTAAAGGTTTTCTGGACATTATCTAAATTTTAATGTAATAGTACAATTGGTGATGATGTTTGTACACAGTCGGAAGACTATTTGTTTTAGTTCTGCCACTATATTTTTTGTTTAGAAAATTCATTGGCTTATTTGGGGAAAAAAAAGAAAATTGTGTGTTTTTTACTTCCACTGCATCGTGAACCAAACTATCTCAGTTTTAATCCAAATTTGACGTTTTTATGATGATGATAAAGATAGTTATTGTTACTTGAGGTTACAAGTATGTTTTCTTGTATTTGGATGTTCACAATAAAAGTTATGTTGTGACTTGAAGTTGAGAAAAAAAAGTTTCTGTTGCATTGTTTTTCCCCACTGTTAATTGATATTCGGTATTAAATTGAGCATTTAGGTAAAATAAATTGATATAGAAACCTTCAGTTTAAACTACACGGTAAATAAACTATGTAAACAAAACTGGTTAATATCAGTACACCAGTATTTTTACTAATAAATTAATAGTAAGATTGACAAAATGCAGTATCTAAAAAACTTATTATGTGTAAAATAACGGGGACACAGTTCCCATTGCAAACAGAAAAAAACTTCATAACTACAAATTTGATGTTAACCAGTTCTACAGAAAAGCCGTGAAAAAACAATTTGTAGGTATTTACAAAAACAGAAGGAGTAAAATGACTGGGAGACAGTTTCCACTGCAAACAGAACAAAATGCATAAATACAACTTCGATGGTAACCGGCATCACAGAAAAGCTGTGAAAAAAAACAGTTTGTAGGTATTTACAAAAACATAATAGGTGTGAAATGACAGGGAGACAGTTTCCACTGCAAACAGAAAAATTGCATAACTACAACTTCGATGTTAACCAGCTCTACAGAAAAGCTGTGAAAGAAGAATACTAAAAATTTGCAATTAGAATTTACATAAAACACTAAAATAAAAAAAATAAAAAACCGTTATTTCACGGCTGAGTTGTTAAACCATTCTACACAAAATATGTAAATTATGCCAACAATTCTGGTTTGTAAACTAGAAAAACAGATTTTTCTGGCGTCCCTGCTGCCAGCAATTTTGCTGTAAAAATACAGCGTTTTTTTTTACAGTGTAGACAACGGAGCGTTCGCGGTGACAAGCGGCCTGATCAAATCAATTAGCAGCGAGCACCGCAACAATTTTAATAGATGTAATAATTGCAACGAGGATGATCTTTGCTACGTTATGATTTTTGAATGATCTGAGTTGAACAGTGAATGCTAAACAGTTGGAATCGAATTATTACTTTTTTAAGGTTGAATGCTAATGCAACGGAGCATTCATCTTCAAACAAAATTGAATGAGCCGGGAATCAAATTGTCTTTTTGTTGAAAAACCTATACGGCTATGTATATGGAACTACACAAGCAATTAAGTATAGTGTCGCTGTGCACTAAATAAAAAGGAACACCAAGTTGGAAGAAATATCAACTTCATGGTTGGATGGTTTAATCAAAAACCAGATAATAGAAGTGAATTTTCTTTTACAATTCATTGGAATTTATCATCACTGATGGGAAATCTTTAGGCCTTTTACATAAAATACACACACACCCCTACGTCAAAAATACAACGAGAAACAATTATTAAAAAAAAATCGAAATACTAAACCAAACCAAAATAATGATTATGTATCTTTACTATTTGCTCCACTTACCCTTCTAAGATAGCTGAGCCTAAGATGTCGCTACACCTAGAAACCAGGTTCAAGAACAACTGTCCAACTGAGCCATAGCCGTTGGTCGTCAGTCATGACACTGCTGGCGAAAATTCTAGCGCTAACATGTTATTTTATTTAGTATGTGAAATCCAACCGTGTCGTATCTGATCTTGCAAGCGTTGGTACTCGATATGCAATTTGGTTATAGTGACGTCATCAGAATGGGCGGAGTTAATGCACAACAATGCATAATGCACAGTATCAGGTAATCGAGGGTACAGTTATCAGTTCTGGAGTGCGTTTCGACAAAACGTCACCACGTAATATTTATGTCTGTTTTTTTTTTTATAAATTTGTTTCAGTTTTGTTTAATTTTTTTCCCTCACTAACTCCCAAGAATGTTTCGTTCCGAGTGAATGTACTTTAGAGCTCTAGGATGTACTTTATCATCAAAGACCACGTTGCTCCGTCGTTTGAATTCTAGGTGAAGAGAATAATTATGGAGTAAAGAGACATTGTATTTAATGTATGGTACTACATTAAAGTACTTTAAAAACGTACTACTTTACAACATTTTGCTTGTCACTCGGTACTTCAATTTACTTCGTACATCGAGGTTAAGATGACATGAACATCACACATTGTGTATTAAATACGACTTGAATCACTTCAAAGAGGCGTAAACACATTGTAAGTTCCCATAAATGACAGAAGGGTAACACTAATTACCTACGACAAAATAGTTTACGTACCGCCCAAGTGGATCCTTGTCGTTTAATTGTTGGTCACGCAGAATTCATTATTTAACCCATTTCATGGCCTACGTCATAAACCGTACATTTTTGGTACTATTCACCGCGTTCGTCAATCCTTTTTGACTATTACACGCTATACCACATCAAGCGCGTGAGCGCGTTACAGAGCAGTAAAAACGACCTCGTTTTGACCCCTTGCACGCACGTCACAAGCGGTGTGCCACGGGTCAACATTTTGGGAGTCAATGGGTAGGTAAGCATGTAAACGCCGAGTCGCCTAAAATTCGCAACGCACACAGGGACATTGATACAGAAGCGTGTTGCCGCTACGTGAATTTAAAAAAAAAAAATCTATCTCACCCTTTACGTGTACGTACACGATAAGTCCAAACTTTTTGTGTACGTACACGATAAGTCAAAACTTTTTGTGTACGTACACGATGAGTTATCACGTACGTACACGATAAGTTTCGACTTATTATTTATAATTTTATTTATTTATCTATTTATTTTTTGTTTTTATTTTATTTTTATTTTATTTTTATTTTATTTTTATTTTATTTTTATTTTATTTTTATTTTATTTTTATTTTATTTTTATTTTATTTATTTATTTTTTATTTTTATTTTTATTTTATTTTTATTTTATTTATTTACAATTTTTTTAATTTTTTTTTTCGGGGAGGGGGGGGGGGGGCTTTTGCCGAGGCATTTTTGCCGTGTCGCTTTTGCTTTTGCTGTGGCGCTTTTGCTTTTGCCGTGTGGCATGCTTTTGCGACGGCACTTTTGCCTTTGACGTGGCGCTTTCGCATTTGCCGTGGCGCTTTTGCCTTTGCCGTGGCGCTTTTGCTTTTGCCGCGACAGTTGTGGGCCACCGTAGGCATGCATACTTCGTCTTTTCAAAACCAATTTACTTCGGTTTTCTGGAATAGCAAACCATGTGTTTACATAATTTGATTGGAATGGGATGTTTGATGAATCTGTCTGAATTATAAGCCATCTAATCAAATTGGGCCTATATTCGCAGTGGGAAAACTAGGCATGCGACATTGAGTTCTGAAACAAAACAGTCATTAGGCTCAGGAGCACGAACTGCTAATCTTGATAATCGATTTAGTCTTCACTCCCTGATGAAGAAACCATATTAGAAATTGAAAAACAAATAAATGCATTAAAGGTAAAGTAAAAGACGAAAAAATCAATTATACTAACAAAAAATAAATGAGAATAATTATTGTCATTTGGCAATAAGGCCTAACAATCCTCAGAAATTTTATTAAAGGCAGGGTAAACCTTTAGTATTTAGAGTCGTACGTTTGTTTCAATCCTATATAATTGTATATATACCTTAAAACAACACTGCAAAAACTGGGGTGTTAAACTGATTCTCTTGATATCTATATGTGACAACACCGACATGGTGTTAGTTATCCCCAGTGCTTTATCGTTGGTAAATTTAACACCATGTCACTGTTGTCACATATAAATTGCAAGAGAATCAATTTAACAACCAAGGTTTTGCAGTGTACAGCCTCTGAAAATTTTGTTTCAAAGGATGTTAGCGATCGTCATTTCCACGCAGGAGGATCTGAAACTGATGTTTTCATTACGCCCTATGCCTGAAGCCTTTCTCAGATTCAAATCAGCGAGAAATAAACCCCTTTCTCAAAAACTACGTTACCTCAAAGGGAGTCGTTTCTCACAGAGTTTTATAAATTAGGCCTATCAAAAGCTCTTCGTTGCTCCTTACCAAGTAAGTTGTTATGGTCATTTATTTTGGAGTGTATTCGAGACTTACATACTTCTATTTAGTATCTCAAGTTTAAACAAGTTTAAGCTCCCGTTTTTACAAATGGTTCAAGTGATTTCCAATCTCTATACCCACTGCGTGTGAAATACTAAACACAACAGGAATTAGGGTATAGAAAAAGCATTGCTATTGGAGTCTAATGTACAAGCCAAACACACAAGAAATATCAAGGGGACCCAAAATGAAACACATAGACAAAGTGCATTTGAACCTCTTTTAGTCACACTTTCCCCTCCCCTTTTGTGTTCAACGAAAAACAAATATTAAATAACTAACTAACTGACGATATAAAAAAGGGATACAAATTGGCAGGCCCAGGGGATGGAGTCCGAGCGCTCCAGCCTCGTGGGTGTGCTTTTGTATACCGGAATGTGTCCTTAAAAAATACAACAATCAACACAAACCTATTTCAGGTAATTACCGATGATGTATGTGTACCCTTTAAAAACAACCTACAGAGATCTGCAATTTTGGCTGATCACGCTCGCCAACCAGACCCTTGAGCTTCCAATCAAACTCCAAATTATTGCCAGCGTTAAACATTTTCAATTCAATTTCGATCTATTTCAATAATGGCGGGGAAAGGCGAGAGTGTAATAAATTGCAGGTTGTTAAATTCGAGTGGGGTGAATAAATGTTTCAAGTGGACCTCGTCTTTGGCAAGTGTTTCTAAACAGCAACTTTTTTGAAGTGGTTGGTCATTTTGAGTTCTTTGTTGCTATCTTACCAAAGATTAATGTGATATGTATTGTTACAAGTAAGTTTTGGAAATGATAAATAATACATAAACAAAAAACAAGAACACAACACAAAATGAGCAAAAACTTGGTAATTAGTTTGGGAGTATTTCCACCTATGCGAGCTTCTCTACAAAAACGTCATTAAGTCGCGCTATGCTACATATTGTCAGGGTCATGTCAGAGGGATAACAAATCTTCATAAAGTTGAATCTTGCAAACTCCTCTTTTTATCATCATTGATGTCTACACTTTCATAATTTTAAATCAGGAACGTTGATTTTGATCAATAAAGGAAAAAACCCTCAGTATTTCGAATAGGGCAGACTAGCCTTTTGAAATGTTTTTCGAACACCCGGGGAGCTATACAAACACAGGCTCAACCCCCCCGACCCCAGCCCTTCACCACTACGCCCACACTCTTAACAAACACACACATTTAACATGAAAAACAATTCCCCAAATTGCTGTTTTCTAAATCAATACATCAAAACAAATCTTGCACACTCATTGTCATCCCTTTTAACTAAATTAATTGGATTGTATTGTATATGTATATATTTACAAAAAAAAAAATACAATTTCGGCAATTTTTACAGCATAAATTTAATTTCTACCAGGAGGGAGCATGTAGGCCTAAAACCAGTTACATCAGTTTAGCCTAGCGTGATAAGTTTTGTACCTTATATTGACTCAACGAGACTAAGGATACCACGACCAGTGGTTTGACAGCATAAACCCTCTGCACATTATCGAAATGTACTACTTAGCGGTATAAAACGGGACAATTTATAGAGAGCCAAAATCCGCCGGAAGACACTCAGGGCGATTAACCCCCCCCCCAAAAAAAAAATATATATATATATATATATATATATATATATATATATATATATATATATATATATATATATATATATATATATATATATATATATATATATATATATATATATATATATATATATATATATATATATAAAATACAATACAAAGAAACAATAAAATTTATTAAAAGAACAATCGGTGAAGTATTGGGCAAACATATGGGTTTTCAACAAAGTTTTGAAGGCAGAAGTGGAGGATATGCTAAGTAATTCTTGTGACAGAGTGTTCCAAAGGGTAGGACCGGCATGGGAGAAAGCCCGCTGACCCCTGGAACCGTTGATGTGGGAGACAGCGATCAGAGAAGTTTTTTTATGATCCGAGTTGCCTACCGGGATTGTAATAACTGAGTAAACTAGTATTGTAAATTAGTGTAGGCAAAAACAAGCTGTTTGGCCTACAATTCCAATTTGTACCGTACCATAGTTTAATCCACAGAGAGTATAAGGCATGCTATTCGAAGCAGACATTTTGCCAACATTTCCCATGCTCTATGGTACGGTATCTTCTATTGATTCAAGAACACACATCCAGAATACAAACACGGTGTTGCAACATTTTAGTCAGCAAGAAAACGTAAAACCTTATAATTAATGGTTAAACAAGAGTATACGATTTAGTAAACATACAAGAGCAGTGGTTTTGTCACCATGCTGTAGGCTTATCTTAATTTGTTAGCAAAGTTATTCCTTTTTTAATCACAGATAGAGCGTGAATATTCTGTTACCCGTTCAGTGCAAACCCTTATCTTCCAACAATCTTCTACGTTGTGTGCGCGAACCGCTAGCAAACAATACCTTTCACGAGCTCCAACGAATGTGCTCAGCCAACACCCTCATCGAATTTATGTGTTGAGTTGGATAAATAAATCAAATCAAATTCAATCTAAGAGTCTAATTCTGGAACGTGTGAGTCGTGACTATTGTTTACTTGAGTCTGATGGATAAAGGGGGTTTGGTCATCAAGATGTTTACACGGTGTCTGAAGTCGTAAAGAGTTGGCGGGAATTGATAACAATTCCCGGTATGATTATATTATGAGATGGAGAAATGCATAGATCAAGCAGAGCCCCGTATTCGTTGGGGAAGGAGCATTCTGGGAGTTAGACGGTCGTAAATGGATGGCCCCCCACGTTTTGACGGGTGCAGTTGGTCCGCACTGTATCGACCCCCGACTCAACCGCCCTCCCGTCACTGAATTTACGTGCAGTGAACACGAAACAAAAATGATAACGTTTGAAACGAAATGCGAAAGAAGAGAACGAAGTGGTATAGGTTTGTTTCAAAACAAAATGAGCTGAGAAAAAAAAATAAACAAATAAAAAGGCTCGAGCAGAATCCAAAAAGTCTTGTGCTAATTTCACAAAGAGTTAAAGATTGATCTTAACTGTGTATCAATCTTAATTACTTATCAGAGCTTGGTGTCACAATGCAGCTCACTATGGCACTATTGACAACTCATTTTAGATTAATATTTTAAGTGCTTTGTGAAATCGAGCCCTAACCTCATCCTTAAATTTAACATCTATTAAACTACCCGCTACTGTGCTGTGAAATCGCCTCAGGCCTTCAAGCAACACACATTTTTATGATCGTAACTGGTAGGTGATATGAGGCCGTTACTTTCCAACCCTCATATTTTTCAACACTGATTAAATAGCCGCATTTTAGACTGATCATTGTGTGACACTATTCATTTTAATTTCATCACAAACCATTTGTAACCTTTTTTTAACAGCTGTTGTAATTATTTACTGTCTATAATTATTCTAATAATTACTTACTAATTTTCATTATTCTGTTAGTTGTTTTGTTCAAGTTAATATCGCACATCTCTTATAGCGAAGTGCTTGTGGGTTGATAACAACTTGACCAGTGCCCGTCATCAAACAGTTCGAGTGACCACTTAAGAGTAAGCAAGCAGGTTAAATGGGGGCCACTTCAAACATGACCCTCTGGCCCATTCTGTATGGTAACTCAAACCTCTACACCTAGGCTGAATTACATAAAAACTGTTTTCCACTAAGCAATTTGCTGTGCTTACTATAGCAGCAAAAAAAAAACACAGGTAAGCAAAAGTGTACTGAATAAACGATCGAGACGATTTGACAGCACGTGTGAGCGTTCACATCGGATTTAAATTGTTGCGTCATTAATCTGCTTACAAGCAGCGTATACCAGCGTGCTTTCTGCTTTGCTTAAGGTGTTTATGAAATTGAAACTTTGCTATGTTGTGCTCCGGTATGCATGAAATGTCTGCTTACGGGCTTTATGAAATTAGGCCCAGAACGGACTGCTCTTGACTAAGAAAAGGGCGCCCTCATCTTGATTTAAAGATTGCTGTTAAGGCTGGCACATTCAGAAATAATTATTGAGATATTTTCTAGAGACCTTCAGTTGGGAGATAGAAAACCTTATTGGGCTGAGGGGTGGGGGTTGCTGCTATTCCATAAGTTTTTCTGTCTGGAGGGTCTTTGTGCTAAGGACAGAATATCATCATACAGTAGTAACTTAGCCCCGGGCAGATTATCTACAAACACAAGAGCAATTTTAGTGCAGCGCGGTCATTCGAAAAATGTTTGCCTACACTATTTTTCCCTTCGCTCGGCCTCACCGTCTCATCCAGAAGGTGATAGGTACAATCTGTAATATTTTTCCAAATCGGTTGACAACAAACGCAAGAGCCATAGTGCGACCTCTTGTAGAAGAGCGAGGTCATTCATAGTGGTTTGAGCATGCTGCGCTTTAGACTGGTCCCCTGTCTTTATCCATAAGGACACGGACTGGTCTTACAAGCCAAATGATTTCATTGGATAGATCTAAGCATGTAATGACGCATAACTACCAGACTGATAGCATACTCAGGGGGTGTGAGTGGCCACAAACAAAAAAAAAGCCGAAAAAAACTGAAGTTTAAAAAGTTCACATAGTTTTGTACCTAGAGCAGCTGTACAAAAAAGCTGAAATTCAGAGTAAAATTCTAAACAAAAAAAGCTGAAATCAGCTTAAAAGCTGAATTCTCACACCCCTGCATACTACACCCACACCCACACACAATATTTTGGCACGAAAGGTCAAAGGTACATCAGACGGGTAACTGTCAGATTCTCTAAAAGGCCGGTATCTGGCGTTCATCACGAGGGCGACCCCAACGGCAAGTAGGCTGAAGAGCATACAGTATTTTCAAAATAAGAACTATAACTAGTAAACTAGTAAACTTGTGGGTGTAACCATGTATAAATCTCTTTTGGGAGGAGTGGTGGCTCTGAAGAGCCGGGCGTGGTCAAACATAGCCAAGAGCCACCACTCCTCCCAAAAGAGATGGGCGTGTACCCCCAGATTTACTGGTTTACTAGATATACTTACTTCTTATCCTTCACACCATACAAAGATTCAAACACCACTTATTTTCAAAATCGTTCATGAAATTCCTCTTTTCCGTTCACATCAATGTCCCAATTATGCTAACAATTTATTTCAATTCCAACAAACTATTTGACATAATTTTGTTTTAGCCCAAGATCTAATTTGAATTGCGTGACTTTTGACATACTAAACAAATGTAGTGTTTTATTAGAGTCTGGACTGCAGACAAATAATATGCAATGACACCTTTGTTAGGGTAGGGTTGCTCACTCAACAATCCGTCACTACTGTGTTTAAAACCCTCAGAGCAGCCACGAGGATAAAAAATAATCCAATGGTTACCAAATATGGTCATAATTTTTTTTTCAATTGGCCAATAAGGCCAAGATTCCATGTAGTCCTCACCCCTGGTACACCCCCACAAGCCTGTATTGGACAGACCCTAACCAGTGCGGACTAAGGAGTGTTGAAAGACAGCAGCCACCTGTCTCAGTGTAGTAATTGATTGACCTTGTGTCAAGTATTCCCTTGGGACAGGGTGGTATGCACTTTGTGAAAACAAGTTGCGCCGCATACTGGTCGTAAATAACATAAATAACACAAGTCTAAGTCTTGACTGGCACTCCAATTCACTAATTATATAGATTAAAATAGGTTTGGGCTTGCTGTTGGGGGTTTTACGTAAAGAAAACTGGGTGGATAAAAAAAAAAGACTTATGGATGAACCGCGTGATTTTTTTTTTGTGGCTGCTCGGAGGGTTTTAATTTGTCCTTCTCCAAAAAAAAAACGCGTTTCAAAACTATGAAATTAAAAACACTTATTGTTTGACATGAATACAAAATATATGTATCGATTTTTACAACGCACATTGCAAACGATATTAATCCACCTACAAGTTATTCCGGTGCACTTACAATGTACATAACCAGTTCTCTATTCAACACTGCAAAATCAAACATGTGCGTTATTTATCACACCACCGGTTAACCTAAATTTAGACAAAGTGTAAGTTAAATAAAACTGTACATACCAACTGATCCTTCCTCAAGTTCTTTAACTCCTTATTCAGACAGTCGATGTGTCTACTTGTAGTCTCAATCCTTCAAAATAAGGAATTTAACTGGTCAGCGGTCACTCTGGTTTCGTCAACTTTTCTGACCATCCCAAGAAGAACCAAAAATCTAGGCCCGACCGCCCAACCTGTGACTATTCATACGCTGTACAATTAACTAAATTATAAATCTCCCTGGAAATGAAGTAAATATTATTAAATAATATGTGGAGACACATTAAATAGTTATTTATAAATTACCAACAGGCAACCATGATGATATAAGAGTTTATTATCAAATAATTTCACATCATTGAAGCCCTGTCACTACTCTCTACAACTGTATAAGTGCGCGCCACCATTAAAGTGGAATAGCGCCCTCTGTTTTCTGTATCTTTGCATTTTTAACAACTGGAAACTTTAAACACACAACTCGGATCACCACACAAACAATAATGGGATTTACGGATATAACATGAAAATCAAACGCCACAATGACCCCCAACAAACCTATACCCAAATACGCCAAAAGCTGACACAAAAATAACTTAGAGAGATGTTTTTGCTGAGAACACCGGAACGTCATCTTGTGTAACCGTCCCGGGCAAGGATATGGTAAACACAACTATGAGTTCCCTTACCGTTGGTGCGGTATTTATTTGAAAGGAACTCAAGTTCCGTTTGAGTCCCTGTCGCACTTGAAGTTTCATTTGTTGCAGATTTTTACTTTATCTCCAATATGCTGGGCGCCTAAATTATTTCACGTAGTGCAATATCAAGTTTATAATTGTTTCGTTTTTGCTGTTGTTGTTTGTTGTTTGTTGTTGTTGTTGTTATTGTTGTTGTTGTTGTTCTTCTTCTTCTTCTTCTTCTTCTTCTTCTTCTGCTTCTTCTTCTTCTTCTTCTTCTTCTTCTTCTTCTTCTTCTTCTTCTTCTTCTTCTTCTTCTTCTTCTTCTTCTTCTTCTTCTTCTTCTTCTTCTTCTTCTTCTTCTTCTTCTTCTTCTTCTTGGACTTCTTTTGGTTCTAGGACTTTACTTCTATCTGCTTAGATCTGTTTATTAATTTCGACAACCAGTTTACGAAAAGTATTATTTATTATTATTATTTTGTCATGAAAGAAATTCTCTGTCAACAAAGGCATACGTAGGTGAGTTGACCAATGACTATTTCAAAGACACTTTTGAGATGTTATGACTAACCATTTTCTGACAACAAACGTGATATTCATGTAGGTGTTTCATGGCAATGAAAAAAACATTTCCGTGTTCACGGGAGTGTACATCCCGCCGTGACCAAAATACCCATGCAAGGACGAACATTCTCTTCATAAACCCGATTACATAACTTTCGATTGATCTCAAATACCCTCTTTCATTTTGCCACTGTGGAGTGATCATTGGCACAAGGGATAATCTCATATTGGTGTTTAGACCCTTGAGGCAGTCAATACCGTACACACTGATTCACCCAACCACGATGTACTTCCGCGTATTGTATAAGACCATACAAAAATAAGCCCATGGGTCTGTTAACAGTTATAACGTGAAACCTAGCTCAGTCTGTCCACAGTTCAACCACATCACCTGTGTTAATTATGCCTTCATAGTTCAATAGAAATTATGGCCCCTGCAGTACAGGATTAACAAGAAAGTAACCGAGTGAATTGAGGGATCGCTGTGACCGCAGCTGTGCGACTTGTTGTCTCCCCGTTTGCATACCAGTGCAGCGGTGCGGAGCAGGGGCTGTTTGGATTGACCCTGTTCGCGGTGTTTAGTGTCAATTAACCGGCCGGCTGTGGAGGAGTCAGTTAATGCCAGAGAGCACTCAGGAGCAACTGCAGTAAATTACAGTGAACACGCAGTAAGTAAATATCTTTATTGCTTTGTTGAATAAACAAACATCAGGAAACATAAGTGCAGATTTAATTAGTTTGTTAGCCGGTTTCGTTAATGAACTCTCGCTGGACGGTGATTGATGGAGATGGGGAATGGGAGTAAAGAAGGTTTGGGGGGGGGGGTAGTGAAAATATAAGCTTCCTGCATTATCAGCCACAATCCACAGGTTGCAAGCGACACACCCCTACCCATCGACCCATCAGTAGTAAATTCGCGGCCATAAACAAGTTTTCAATTATATTTCAATTGAGTTTTGCTGTCAGTAACGCTGTACTGTTGTAAAAAAAAATGTATTGAAGATGGTAAAATAAAGATATAAGATACAGACCAAATAGAAGAGATTAAGATAAATACAAACAAAAAAACATTGGCAGGCTGAGCGGTAATTAGAATAAAACAAAATTAGTCCGCAGAAAGTGTGCAATCGGCTTTGAAGTTTTTACTCAATATACACTAGTAGTAGTATGCCTATACCGTATCGGGGTGGGGGAGGTGCTGACTCAGTCACGACGTTGATTTATGTCTCCACAAGTCGCTTTCATCGAGGCCAATTGTGTCTTCAAACAATTATACGACAAAAATCGAAAATTGCAAGATTTGTTATCGTCGATAAAGGACTATTAAAGGAAGCTTAAATACCAAGTATAGGAGTGACGCCCCAATGACGAGAATATATAATCAATGTAGTAACTAATATCAAATTTGTTTAGCTTTGAAGCTAAAGCCCCTCCCCCTCCACTGACACCACAGTCCCCTCACTTATTTAAAATTTAGTTCTAGGCGGGGGGTCTTGCGACATGGCTTCCTTGACCTTGGTATGATCATTGACTGCATGTTATGTTTACACATGTTTTTTGAGACAGTAGCGCCCGTCTTTCCCTTGCAATTATTGCAACAAAACTAAGTCATGTGGAAATAGAAACCTTGCTGTGCAGTGCGTTGCTCAAAGCCATTCAGTCAATGTTTTCCTCTCGCAACACTGCCTCTTGATGGGCACAATTGCCTCCCCTCCAGGGCGGTGTAGGACTCGGGCTTGGATTCACACAACTGGTAACGAAGAATTGCAACTCATTTGACCATACAGCGTGTATAGGAACCATAGAACTAAAAATTATCTGGAAGAAAAGTCCACAGGAAAACCTCAGGTTCTGTGTAAACTTTTCTCTTTGAACCAGTAATGTTAAGATACATCATTGTGACAAAACTTATTTTTCTGTGATTTTTATTCAAAAAGTTATAACATCATCACACAACATTGCTGCTCAGTCGCGTAGCCAAAGGGGGCAAAGGTGCGGGGACAGCTTCCCCATGTGGAACATCTTTCCCCTGTTTGCCCCCCCCCCCCCCCCCCCGTCAGCCTCTGGACACCGTGAAACTTGCTATAAGCAGGCAATTTTAACTAAACTTACCCCTCAAAAAAATATCGTAATGGAACATAAGGGTCCTGCGGCCGGTTTCACAAAGAGCTAAAGATTGATCTTAACTGCAAATCAATCTTAAATGCTAAGCAAAGTTTGATGTCACAATGCAAATCACTATGGTAAGACTGAAAACTCATCTTAAGATGAATCTTGGTGTTTTGTGAAATCGACAATAGACCCCTACCACTGTTGTTCTATTATTCCCTTTTCTGAAGAATTCCTCCGTGGGATAGCATTAGAACAAAGAAAACTTTGTTGGGTATTTATTTATTTGCAGTCTTATCTAAACAGGGCAGCCTCCTCAGTTCAAAAACTGCTTATTTCCTCAAGGGCCATGTATTTAAAACAATAAAATACTGTAAAACTGTAGCATTGTTCCATTGTGTAAAATACTCCGTAAGTAGGCATGTTCAAAATATTTTGTCCGCATTTGGTATTTTTGTAAAAACTGTTGCTGTTCAACGACTTGGTCTGTCTTTAGGTAAACTACATTGACTACTACAGTCACACAAGGTGCGGACTTGCTTCACTTTACTTTTTTTTCAAATGTGAAAGTGACACCGTCAAATTTAGCTTCATAAGAAAAACAGTTTCAACCTCGTGACAGCCTGAATACAACCGTATCACTAGCTCTTAAGAAAGACTCTGCTAGGGTCGAAACATGAGGCTATTAAAAAAATTGCGGGAAAAAGTAGATGATTTTTTTTTAGACTCCAGTCATGATGACTCCTCCAAAATAATCAAAGGCGTATTATGCCAATGGTCTTTGTAAAATAAACACCACACACACAACCCCATGTTTTGACAAGGGCCTTCCCTTGTTTCGACTAAGGGCTTTGAAATGGACTGACGCAATTGAGAAGCCAACATCCCACATCATCACTTTTCATTTGGAATTATTCTTGCGCAGTTTAATCTTCTCTAAAGTGAAAACTATAGAGGGAGGTGTAAGTTTTTATGATGGTCATGCTCGTCCTTCAAAATGTTACAGTTTGATCACGACCTGACAAAGGAAATTGTCATTTGGGCTCTGCGGCTACACTCCACACAAACACTGACGTCAACCTGACGTCAAAGTATTATCTGTCAATCATGTGGTTAATTGAGATTATGCCATCATGTGATGAAAGAAACCGTAGGAGGTGCACATGATTGGCGGGGACCCAGCTGAATGAGGTCTTGATCCAAAACGCTAAAACCACAACATTCGTCATGATGGGAACAATTGCCCTAATGATCGAATGATCTATTGACAACATGCCCCCCCTCCCCTCCCCCACTATTGTATGGACCCAATGCATGTGATTGGGCAGCTATAAAGAGGGGGAAAGATAGGCATGGGGCGGACAAAACAAAATTAGCCAGGGACTGATTTTACGAAGAGCTAAGATTGATCTTAACTGTAAAATAAATCTTAATTGCTAAGCAAAGTGTGATGTCACAATACAAATCACTATGGTAAAACTGTCAAATTATCTTAAGATGAATCTTAGTGCTTTGTGAAAACAAAACGACCCCAGGTCTCGAAACTTCCACTGAGTATACAGTTCTCATCACATAGGTTGTAAAGGGAAACCCTAAATAATATTCTTTATACCGATGCAACTGTAGCAATAATACAATTAACAGGTGGTTTCCCCGTTCTTGCCGAGGGAAGCATTGCTCATTAGACGTCGTCATCTTAAATTAAACTGACATCATTTTGCATTTTGTAACCAGAGCAGTAAATATCTTTAAGATAATGGCCTACATCCATGGAATAAGCAGTGTTCAATTTTGGAACATAAAAGTCGCATGAAAGATCACTTTTGACCGGCGCACGCGTTGTATGTAAACTAGGTATGGGTACATGATCGTTTTGTTCCACAGAAATAGCCGTCGAGTAATGGTGACGAGCCTGCGTCTTTAAAGATATAGGTTTCGTCAGGAAAAAAAATAGCCGTCGGGTATATCTTTCAGTGAAAAAGGCGATTTGTTTCAAGTTGTACATATTAAGCACGTACATGATCCTTCGTGCCACGAAAATGGCCGTCGGGTAAAGGCGACGAGCCTGCGTCTTTAATTCTAAGCGGGGCAACTTGTATTGAATACCACACAACATTTTGCCTGCCAAATTAAAACGCCAAGCACACCACACCTTGGTCATAATAAATGGGCATATCATGGAGGTAGGGTCATATTGAAACTCTTGTGTTGACATAATAGACTGACCTCTGTTGCACAACGTGAATCTTGTTGGTCACTGACAGCATGTGTGTCATAATTCGAGTGACATGAACCCAGAACCCAGAGGTCACCGATAGTTTGGTTACTGTTTGTTGTTTTTTTACTTTGCGAACTTGATGCCTTGTATTTCCCGAGCATGCCAAGGCGTGAAATGCTATACGGCCATATCCAGACAGGCAAGAGCATTACACCCACTCCAACACTGCAGGAACTCTTATTGGAAATATCCAACTGCTTCTGTCAGAAAGTTGTTTCTACCGCGTTTTAGGGATATAAGTTATTGCTAATTACGTGTTGAATTTCATTGCAACATTGAAACATTGCAAATGAGAAGCTTTTAGCTGCAGCAGAGTGTGGTTAAACCTACTGTAAACTACGAGTGTTGACCCACATTTTACGAAACCACTGGGGAAAATGTAGACATTACTGTTTGCAAGTTTGCTGATGACACTTTGGCACACAGTTTAGGTTCTTACGTACATGAACGAGCAGCGATGTAAGCAGGGATTTTGCAGGAGAGATAAGCGGATAGTGAATTTTCAGGTAATAATTACATTGATTATACACAAACTGAAACAACGAGGCTTGTCGTTTTGTCTATAGGGTTAGTGTTAAGGGCGGGGAGGCTGTTTTGGGAGGCTGAATGGGGTATCTTTTATTCTAACTGTAGGTTTGTTCATACAATCCCCAGATGTGTCATTTGTATATATACATTTCTAAAATTGCACGGCCCAAATTTCGCCGAAAGAATTTCCTTTTTTTTCTCCGAAGGAATTTTGACAGATGCGGTTTCAAAAGCGAAAAACGTACGAAAAAGTTTTGCTATGCCACGGACAATGCACAAAGTACATGAAACTGTTTGTACATGGCTGATGGACGTGAAGTATGTACCTCCAATCCACCCATTGCACAATGATGTGGAACAAAGCTAAAATATGATGATAGATTTCCTGTTACTGCTGTATAAAGTATACCATCAAGCAGGAACCTTGTCCTGCAAGAATGATACTAATGTTTTCAAGTTTACTTTATTTTCAGGCAAAAACAAAAAGGTGGGTTTTCATACAGTGTCCCCAAATTAATCATTAAACATCAGATTCTGTCAAATTCGTTATGAAATAATGAGCTGAAGTATCGGTTTTGATGTGGATAAACCAATACACCAGACAAGTAACGCAACTGCATCTAGCCAATGAGGAAGCTAGTGAAGAAAATAATAAATTCACGTTGAGTGTTAAAATTGGGGGTCTTTCTAAAGGGTTTAGGGGTATCTTGAATGTACGGTGAATTTCAAGGGACACCCCCCCCCCCAAAAAAAAGAAAGGTTTTGAAGTCAATTTTGGTAAACACATTTCGCAAATCTGCCCCAAGTGTCAATTTTTGACATCACTGTTTTCATATTAAATTTCACTTTGCTCAACTCCATTGCTTAAACATCGATCGATTTTAGACGAGCAAGTTCATTTTTATGGTTTGCAATAACAAATTCATCTAATAAGGTAATTCCGTCTCGGTGAAAACATCGAAAACAGTTTGTGTTCAATTTATGTATTTCCGCCTATGGAACAGTCTCCCCATTATTGTCTGTGATTCTTTTTGTGTAGTAACATTTAAGAGTAAACTTAAGACTTATCTGTTTCCTAATGTGTGGATTTTTGTAGATTTTGTTTTGTTTTTATTCTTGCCTGTTTCATTTCCCCCTTCTTTTGTTATGCCCTTTCATCATGCTTTTGTAAAGCGCACTATAAATGCCTGTTATTATTACTTTTTTATTTATCGCATGGTGGTGCGCTTTCGTGACGTAGATCTGGACCGAGACTAAATGCCCACGCAGGGACAATGCACACTCCTGACAATATGTAGCTCTGGTACGCTTCATCGCCAGCCGTTAATATACGTCAGTAAGACTGATGAGCGGATGACTGTGTGGACTAGATTGACACCGTCGTTAGTAGGTTGCTGCAACCAGAAATAATACGCCTTGAAGGCATTTTCCATACAAGTGAGGCCAATTATCAAGGGATATTCTTCCAATGTAACTGTAACATAGCACGTTTCGATCGCCGCACGCCAACCGACGGCATATGCCTAGGTCTACGTCACGAATTTGTACCTTTTTTGAGTGTAGGTTTCACCCCCTTATATTAGTTTTTATTTAATTTGTCTTTTGTTTTCCTTTTTTCTCTCTCTCGATTTAAACCTTAAAAAACACATTTTTAAATTGCATTTACAGGTAAACGTATTGTGCGTACTTTGTGATTTAAACTATAAACAATTTCTAATTCCTAGATCTAAGACACGTGCACGGTCTATTTTTCAAATCTTACTATTCCAACCAAACATTTGTGGTTTTTTATCACGTTCGCCGATCATCACGCACACTACCAAAATGAGATCAACGCAAAGTTTCTATCTCTCTTAAACAGTTAGTTTGAAAATCAGTCTAATTAGATTGAAAATCACTCTTTTCGATTGAGGCCATCAGGGTCAAATATTTTGCAGTTTGTCCCCAGTTTCAATCGAATAGACTAAATTTCAATCGAAAATGTTAAGAGAGATCCTGTTGCGGTTTCCTGTGATCGAATGGGAAGAGATCCAGTTCAAGTTACGGACACGATCATGTGATATAAATCGTTTTGAAATACAGAATGATGTAGAATTTGAAACGTTGCTTGTTGTGAATACAATCTAGTGAGGTTTGCTCGCGGTAATACACCGTGGAATCAAATCTATTTGCGAGTTGTTATCGACAACAGGTTCTGTCAGAGAGATGAGCTCGCGTAGTATCCGTTCCAGGGATAACCAGGATGTATTTCCGCATCCAAAGAGAAACAACAAAAACACCGATTGTTATAGGCTGGGGTCCAGTATATCTTCAAACTTATGTGGCGTGTCGTCGGTCTTGACCATCGGACTCAAGTTATGTTGACTGATTCATCAAAGTGTGGGTTCGATTCCTGGTCATGACAGCTGTGGCCTTGAGCAAGGCACTTAACCATGATTGCTTCTCTTAATCAGGGTGTATGAATGGGAACCTGTGAGGGCTGAGATATAATTGTGTTTGATTAACCCCCTTTTAGCCTCTAATGTAGCAGCTTGGGGTTGTATGCTCCTCAGCCAGGTAAGGGATTGAGAAAGACGAGGAAAGTTTTTTTTTAAATTAATTAATTTATTTTTTTATTGGGGGGTGGGGGGAGAGGAGGGGGGGGGGGTTGTGGGTTGAGGTAACGAGTCAGATAGACAGCCTACAAGAAGCTGTTCACCCCAAAACAAAACCATGTTCTA
Source organism: Marthasterias glacialis (assembly GCA_911728455.2). Classification (NCBI taxonomy): domain Eukaryota; kingdom Metazoa; phylum Echinodermata; class Asteroidea; order Forcipulatida; family Asteriidae; genus Marthasterias; species Marthasterias glacialis. The sequence continues at coordinate 20,879,526 of OU452224.1, forward strand.
TTCCGGAGCTCCAACGTTAAAGTTGAACAACTACCCCTGTACTAAATCAAACATAATGGACACATGGAAAGGTTGCATAAGACAAACATTTAGAAAAGGGTTCCCGATTGTTACTGGTCGATGTCGTTAGGAGAGAGGATTTTTGAAGGTGATGATGTTTGATTACGTACTTTGTGACACTTGGCGATTGCACGCACTCGGAAACTGATGGACGCCGGTGGTCTATCCAAAGGCTGCAAAATAGCCAGCTCAGCATGTCTATCGTTTGCACACCAAATATCCCAGGTTGACACAAAATATTTTTTTACGGGAACTTCTAAGATGTCATTATGTCTGGTATGAGAGAGTATATGCCATTACATACATAGCATGAATTGCCGTCTTTGTGAAGTCGGTGTCGTAAATAAAGGGGGGTTATCTAACGCTTTGAAGCAAGGGTGACTATCTTACAATTATTATTATTATATCTTTCTGGTAATGAAACCAAGGGACCCTCAAAAGTGACTTGCACTGTGACCCGTTGGCCTGAAGATGTGTAGAGAAGATGATGAGGGCTTATCATTTTCAGATGTGGGAAGAAAACCCCAAATAGGGAAAACCCACGCAATCAGGCAGGGATTGAAAACCCAATCCACATGTAAGGCTCCAGTCCGGGATTCGAAACGGCGTCAGAGGGGTGAAGGGAAAGAAACCGCTGAGCCAACCTGAACGTCCGAATGTTATGTGAAAACCTCCAATCATCACACAAATAAACGGTACACTCTGGCATTCAAAGGAATCTAGTTTTTGTGTCAGCCATAACTTAGTGTTAAAGATAGTTATACTTCCCCTGTCACTAGGATGCCGTAGATTTCTATATAACCTGTACAACTTCCCATATTTACAAAAGAGCCGCGGCGCCTGGCCTCTCTGCACTTCAGGCACATATTCGTCTGGAAGAAACATCAAATCTGACTAGATAGAGATCGCACCCAGCAATTGCTGTTGATACTAAAAAGGGAGGCGCATATCTCAATGCTTGTTCAGCTGTTATTTTAACAGGTCTGTGTTTATAATAGATGTTAATTTTGCACCCCGGTGCAAAATTAACACATTATGGTCGTGGTACCCACTGCTAATAGGATTCGAACTGCCTCTATTATCTGCCGGGCAATCTCGGTATAGTTGGTAAGACATCTGCTCTCGAATGGCGGGGTCGTACTGGGTTTGAATCCCATCCGAGGAAATTATGCCTGTGGAATTTTTGTTCGCAGCACTCGGGGAAAGTACTGAGTATACAGTGCTTAACACACATCGGTGTACGGGTAAAAAAAAAACACAAATATTAGTTCTGTATTTGATGTGGTAATAAAACGATGTAAAATGACCATGTAGTGTATTTCCTTGCACAGGAAATGTCCTGAAATGCACAAGGTCAAATTTGTATACGAATTTGGGATCGAATTGGGCACAGCAAGCTTTGTAACTTTGAAATTACATTTGAAACTTGGCATTCATAAGATTGTTTTTTTGCGAAGGTTACGCTTCTACCCGCTTTACCTTTTTGGGGGGTTGATGCGGATGCATGTGAAAATCTCTACATATTTGTAACGTTAAGGTCATGTCTGAGGCAACCAACTGCACTGTATGCAAACGGAACAGAATGACAGCACAATAAACAATCTTCTAGTTGTAACCATGGAGGTAGATCTATTTCTACCTCCATGCTGTAACTCACTACCCCCCCCCCCCCCCCCCAAAAAAAAAAAAAAAAAAAAAAAAAAAAAAAAAAAGGAAAAAGAAAAAAAGAGAAAAAGAGAAAAAAGAAGAAAAACAATGAACAAACTGAAATATGAAAGAATTTTCTTATTGAAGATTGCCTGGAGCTGGGTGCACCGTGTGACATGACCTTTAAAGCGCTGGATATGCTAATAAACATCATGGAAACATGTAACTATAAACTGTTACATATTTCACATCAAATCAAATTACTTTTTTTAAGAAGGGAGTGAGCTAGTTATAAAGTTACTGCTTCCGAGTCTTTACACGAAACCACCACAAGCCAGGTAGTTATCACGTGTGTTATTACGCACCATTCTGTCCAACAAGAAGGCTACCACGGTACAGCTTCCATAAGCCATTTTGAGATATGGTGGACACAATACTATGACACTCATAGGTTTGGGTAAATTTGTCTGTATACACCCAAACCAAGCAGTGCAGTCCGATAGTGTCCACCAAGGGTTGCCTCAACAATCACGACTAAACCCTTTTCTGTTGTACAACAATTAGGGGGTCGGGACTAAATACATTCCCTCGAATCATCAAGGTACGATCTTTAAACCATTTTGCAATATTCTCGGCTGATTGATTGGTGGCTGTTAAGGACATCTCACTATTATTGTAAGTTGTTGTTAGTTTCTAAAGGGGCACGGTGTTAGACCTTGTTCTGTCAGATTGGATTAAGCCAGTTTCAATTGGTCAATACAGCCCATCAGCTAAAGAAAACTTACCTTTTGAAAGCACATTTTCGTGACTAACGATCTGAAGAACACATCTAAAGTATTAGCTTTTTGCAAACGTCTTTACTAAATGCAAGATTCACTCTATGCATGGTTTGATGATATTAGTTATATATAAGTTTTGCTCATTTTTATATTGATATGGCACATCAAATAATTGAAAACAAATTTAAAAGTCTTCCAAATAAACAAAATGTAAGACAAATTACTCTACATACAATTATTTAACACACATAATCATACGAAACTTTACACGAATCTGGTTAAATTTTATGAGACTGTGGTTTGTTGTGAATCCTTCCTAAACACTCTAAATGAAAAAGAGTGAAAACCACTCGGTTTCTCCGCCTTACCGCTCTTTTAAAGAGCCATATGGAGGACAACTCTTTATACAGTGAAATGCAGGTATTTTCAGCTTGAATCGTAGTAAAGTTCACTCCAATTTTACTCAAAAAGGCTGATTCACAGTGAGTTTCACTCTCAAAGGAGCCAAAATGACACCACTTGAGGGAGAGAGTGAAACTGTTACTGTTTTTACATTTAGAGAGTGGGATGTCTATAAATGAATCATCTTAACATTTATCTTAGATGTAGGCCTCCTGTGCCCAATTTCATAGAGATGTTTAAGCAGACAATTATTGCTTAATAATTTCCTGCTTAGCAAAAATGAGCAGGATACAAGTCGCAGTCAGTACATGTGAAATGATAATTTGGCTGGTAACCTTAATCTGGTAAGCATTATTATTTTATGCTTAGCTGCTTTTTGTGCTTAAGCAGCTCTACGAAGTTGGGCCCTTGTTATTAAGGGAACAAACAGATGCATAAATAATCTGATCTTCTCTGGTTTACAGACACAAACCACGGTGCTTTAATTCCCGGAAAGAAATATCCACAAATGCCTCGGTGGGATTTTAAACTAAGACCATCCAAACTATTTGAACAGATGTCGAAACTGCTTTGTAGTTCAATAATGAAAATGTATTTGTTGATTTGTTTTTTTAGAAAGAAAATCCCGAATTCCTGTCCAGAAGATCAATGTTGATGTCCAACCAGCAGCAGGGCAACATGTTCTCGGCACGACTGCTGCTGCTGGCGGTTGCGACCACGTACGGTGCGACACTCGTCATGGGGCAAACGGCTTGCGGAGCTACCCCTATCTGCCAGTGTGTGGATGATGTAAATAACGGGCTCAGAGTGGATTGTTCGGGGCTGGACCTATTGACTGTTCCGCCTGGGATACCGGACGACACTGCTATTCTGTGAGTATTAATCAAATTGCAACACGAAGGCTTAGTCACTTCTCCTACCCTCCTACCCAATGGTGGAACAAGAGGAGGGGGGGGGGGGCAAGGTGAGGGGTGGCATCCCCCCCGCTCAGAACCCTTGTCCCCTCTCCCCAAATGGGATTAAAAAATTGTCTTATGCATGACATAAACCTGCCCAAACTATTATCTCTACACTTTTACTGTTTTCTCTCCCCTTGAAACCAAGCCAAAGAGTTTGGAGAAAATACTTTCACGTAGTCTATCATCAAAGTAGCCTTTCGTCAAGGCCATCGTCGTTCAGATTGCTGCGTGTAGCCGCGAAGCCACTGCAGCGAAGACCAAGAGGGCGCCCGCGATCGAGTGGCGAAGCCACGGAGATTTTGCCCGGTTGATTTTGCCGTTTTTTGAATGTTATTATCATTATTATTATCTGTTTTATTATTCACAAAGGTTCAAACATAAATTAATCACAATTTTTAGGCAAATAAAGAAAAACGCTGAGAGGTTAACCAATCGCACTAGTGTGCGGATGAGGTTAATGCATGCTGACCCCATAGCTTCTGATTGATTGTGAATTTTGATAAAATCGAGAAAATAAAGAAAAACGTTAACAATTCCTGACAAATTGGAAAAGGTCCTCGTGGCTTCGCCACTCGTGCGCGATGACTTGGTCTTCGCTGCAGTGGCTTCGCGGCTGCACATGTCTAAGCCACGAACGTCTTGACGAAAGGCTACAATCGTAGAGGTTCTGTCTGGTCAATCACAGTATCAATCACTGGAAACTATTAATCGTCACTCTGTGTACAAGGCTATGGTATGCACACACCACGATGTGTTGAAAACCCCAACTATAAACAATAACTTAAACAACATCTTGAGACAGAAAACTCAGTGGGGGGGGGGGGGGGGGGCTGGTTGTACGTCATTAAAAGAAGAGGTAGGCCTATCGAGTGCAAGACTTCAAAGGTCAAACCGACAGATCTTTTGATTATCATCATTGTGTGTGTAACGCTTTTTTCCTTTGTTTCTTTCAGCATTCTCAACGACAACTCGATAGAGGCAATCGGGTTTGACGATTTTGCAAACCTCGTTGATCTTCGAGAACTGTAAGTCCGACAAGTAATTCCATGATTGTTTCACCTGCGTTTTATAGAATATTTTTAGGTTCCAACTTACCAAATCTAACTGATACGCGCGTAAACCAGTATCCAGTATATCGATGGGAGACAACACTTTGTATATTCACTTTTTGTATGGCTTTCAAACAGAGTACTTTGTTTTACAAAAGACCAGCGGCGTAGCCATGAGGGGAGGGATGGGGGCTATGTGGGCACATGCCCCCACACATTCTTAGTGCCCACCCCTTTCCCAGGTACCCGTAGTTCATTAAAAAACATGGTCCCTGTGCCCCCCCCCCCCACCCCCGCCGTGAAAAAAATCCTGGCTACGCCGCTGCAATTGGACTGTACAAATTTCGCACTATTGGGGCCCGTTAAAGTGCGACGGCAAGTTTGTTTCTTAAACACGTTTGTACGTGGCAGATTTACACGCTCTGTTGGTAATACTTAGTATAAACGTCAAGTTTTACCCTTCAAAAAAAGTAAACTAAATAAAAGCTCTCAAAATAGTTCCAGTATTTTCCCCGCTCACTGACATTCATCGTGTAATATGTTTTTCTTGCTCCTGTTTCTGATTGTAGCTACCTCGTGAACAACGTCGTCCGCAGTGATCTCCTTCACGTCCACGCTTTCCAGAATCTTCAAAACCTTGAGTTATTGTAAGAGATTTTACCCTAGCCCTTGTGATATTATTCCAAACCCAATTAGTTACTCATTTCACTAATCCGGTTTGGATATACACACATCTCGACACTACACTAGGTGGCGCCATTTTAAGTAAACTACTTCTGTGTGGCCTGTAAAGCCATGTTATTACATGATTTAATTTTGGAAGGATAGTTCAGTTTTCATCCTCTATGCAAAAAATAAACACACCATCAAAAAAACCTGGGAACATTTCATTAAAGAAGGTGATCCTGTTTGTACGAAGCAATGCAAACCAGTTTATAGTTTGTCAGGGATTTTGTGCACCCAATTAAAATGCCAGAGTGGCAGGTCAATAAATTTGACATTTTAACTTTTTCATCACATCCTAAGCATTGACTCGAAGCTTGCCACATTCTTCTGGTGTCACCTCTGACATGCCATCCCCAAAACATACAAAAGGAAATCCACCTACCCACAAAAGTTAAACTTTTGTGTATTTTAGTAGCAATAAATATCGCGCCAATCCCAAATCATGGGTACCTTGATTTATTGTTCAAGGAGCGTAGTTAAGAAGCTGCCGTTCAAGTTTGTTGTCCGTGCAAAGAATAATAATTGCAGACCGACAATCAAATTAAATGTAGGGGTTGTTTTTTATATTAATTCATTCGAAGACTTCAAAATGATTTGATATGAAGCCTCTCCGGGCTAAGCTAAAAGAAAACAGCTGCAGTACTTTTTGCAAAAAAAAATGCAATTTTATCTTAAAAAGAGGTGAAAACACGCAGAACCTAATAATGACGATGTTGCATGTACTCAAAGGCCACGCTGTCTAACGTTATAGTTGGTTGGTTGGTTGGTTATTTGTGTTGCAATTCCGTTTTATTTGCCTTTTCAGCTTTTCGGATTAAATAAGTTCTTCAAATTTTCCTTCGTAGCTCTAGTTTTAATCGCTTACTGAGTTTTTAAAAAACAAATTCGGAATCTTTAATTGAACCAATCTTTTATGTTTTCATTTGAATCCAGGGATTTGAACGGGAACCGTATTATGCTAGACTTAGCATACGCAGCGCATTTCGAGTCTTTGGAAAATTTAAAACATCTGTAAGTATATCAGATTGCAACCTTCTATAGATACAGACATAAATAATTATAGGATGATCGTGGCCTGATCTTGACAAAATTGTAGATACCAGTTTATTAAACCGATCGATGTTCTGGTTTATGAAGTTGAAAACGTTCATTGCTACAATTAACAAAGAAACAACCATTCAGTTATTGATGGTAGTTTTGGTTAAGATAAAATTAACAATTTGTTTGACAACAATTTTGGGGGCTATTTAATGTATCTAACCATTGATTTGTGCATTGTAACCATTGGGGGAAAGAGGGCGGCAAAGGTTCTGAGCTGGGAGACCATACCTCTGCCCCCACTCCTGGTTACGACACTGATAGTGTGACCTAATTTATTTGATTTCTGTTCCCTTGGCAACAACCTTGTATCAGAAAATATTGTTTATTTGTTTGTTCATTTGTTTGCTTGTCAGGGATTTGGGGAACAACAACATTGCCAGCATCGATCCAGCCTTCGTCCATCTGTTTGATCGGCTTGAAAACTTGTGAGTAAAATCAATGTTGGATTTGAGTGCAACATTACAACTCCGCCCATTCTTTGGCGTGTGGTATCTTCGCTCTTTGTTTTTTTGTTTTTTGGGGTAATGTGGTAACATTCCTTTGACTCTACTTAGAGCTAAAATATAAAACTTGGTCACAATATACAACTTTTGAAATAAATTTTTGACTGTCAGATCGGCCTAAAATCAATCAATGCATCTTCAAGTCAATGCTGAAAAGAGGACAAGTTTTAACCTTTTTTTCTATTGTGTTTTTAATCTAAATACATTTTTTAATTTTAATTTTAATTTTAATGATATGTGAACTAGTTTTGTAACTTTTATTTTCATGTTTCTTTTAAGACGATACCCCTTTTAAGTGTTTTACTTCCTCACCTCCTTTCCATTACCGAATCGGCTGATTATTTAATTTAATTGTCTATATAATGTGTTTGTTTTACAGTAGATAGTTCTTTGTGCACATCGAATGTTTACCTTATTTTATTTATTGATACAGGGTTTCAAATGAGATAACTAAAAGAAGGAATAAGCCAACCATTTAAATGGGGCTGTATCGTCATGATTAAAGCTAGCAGTAAACGGAATAAGTCAGTTCCTACGCGCGCGGTCACCCAATAATAAATAATGAGCGTTTATAAAGCACTGGTATCCGCCGCAAGCGACGGTCCCTACATCGTTCTCCTCTGACTGCATAATTATAGGGACCGGTAGCTACTAGTGATATGGCGCTTTTGATAGGCCCTCGATTGCGCGGGCGCAGTGATAATTTTCTAGTTTTAGAGATGACGTTTGTGACGTGTGCATGTTGTTTGACACTAGCACACGTGTGTATCTTAACCCTTCACCTGGACATAGTGAACCAACCTTCAACATCAAAATTCAAGTTAACTTTAGACTGCGCGATGGGAGATTCTGAGACTCTGTGCCCGTCATGTTTTGTGTAAAGGCCGCATTGCATTATGGGGGTACGTAGACCTATATGCTAATTATAATTAGCATACATCTGGCATAATTCTGCCAGGTGTATGCTAAATTTCATTACCCGCTACCGGTCCCTATATTCAGTCAGAACGTAAACGATGTAGGGACCGGGAACCAGTCTACAGTAAACTTACGACCGTTTTGACCTCATTGAGGGCGATGTTGTACATATCCCTATGGAACTCATGACGTCAGACGCAGAAGGTTAATATTCATCCCGTTTGCATTCTCTGGCGATGTGTTGGTGCCTCTGTGCGCTTCACTTTTGAAGTAGACTGGCAACATGGCTCCCTTCAATACAAATGAAACCAATGCACTGATCCTCAGTCAAATATCACTATGAAAATCTTCGCAGTGAAAATGGGGTGAAATCTGTTTTTCTCAGTGAAATTGTAAATCCACATTTTCACCTTGTTTTCAAGGAGTTCTTTTCTATCTAGCAAGAGAGTAGGTGTTTCACCATGGTTTCACTGCGTTTTCACAATGCTCTGCTACTGGAAAACAGCCCAAGGCTATCTTGGGTGTCTGTGTAGTGTGGTTTAATTTCAAGGAGTATTCACGAAGTATTTAAGGTGTCCTTGGCATGGGCATAGCTTGATAATTACTGTTTGATAAGGGTAATTTGTCAACCTGTATAGTGGTCTCACCTTGTTTGAGGTCAGCAGTACAGGATTGATCCCAATCAAAATTACTCTGCTCCAAAACATTATTTGCCCTTTTGCAATGATGGGTCCACCCATCACACACACATTCCTTCTTCCAGGAGAGGGTCCACTTTTACTCATCATATTGAACAGTTACTTTGATTTAGCAGTGCAAACACACGCATTAGGCCTATTGCACTTCCATCGCTCTGCAAAATAGGCCTATAAGTATGTTTTGTAATTCCCATGGCAGTTTGTTCTTCATCCAATGTTAACGCTGTTTTGGGGGGAATAAAATCTAATGGCCGGACAAGATCATTGGTAGATACTTTATCAGATATTAATAGCAAGAGACGAATATCACAGAACCCACTGTTTAAAGATCCACTGTATTTTCGTCATAAGTTCATTGATTGTTTCTTTTGGAAATTGATCATGAGAATCAGATTCTTTTTGAAGGAAATGTAGCCAGCGCAGATAACTTAAAGTTTTAGATAATCAGCACATTTTCATATATTTTTGTATTTCCATGTTGGGGTAAACCACATGACAGTATGTCTGTTATAACTTTACTTCCTCTCATGGTAACTGGGTCTAAAAATGGGTGTCATTGCAGACAGATGGATTTGTATGACTTCCATCAAATTCTACAATATGTAGATGTTTATTTTGGGGGATAAGAATGTAAACTTGGACTTTTATTGTTCAAATTTACATCTTCCTAATCAGCTTGTCCATACAAATAAAAAGAAGAAATTCACAATTTCTCAGTAGAGTTACTGACACTGTATGACCATGGAGCTACCTCCATGGTATGACAAATAGATGTAACCACGTACTAGACTATGTTTACATTTGAAGCCCAGTTGTAACACAGCTAATCACCCCCATGAGACTATGGACTGGGGCAGTAACATTCCTGAGAGTTATACACCAATTAAATTCACTGAGACCAGTCAATAATGGTGTGGAGGCTATCTTTTTTTCAGGGTGGTTTAAGGAAATTGCAATTCCGTGAAATTCACAGAGGCCAGTAGATGGTCTGGGACTATCTTTTTTCAGGGTGATTTAAGGGAGTTCCAATACCGTGAAAGCTAGGTGAATGAGAAAAAATTCCCTGAACTTCAAGGAAATCCCGATTTCACAGAGTTTTCAGGGTGAAGATTTTCATAGTGTATGGTTAGCGGCGATTTGTGGTTATACAGTCTCTTTTGGAAGCTCAACCAAGCTCAATTGTTGGAATGACAACAATTCCTTCTGTGTATAATGGCATGTATTCTCAAATTGTCACCAACAAAATGTTATCAGTAACTGTGAACATTTTGTACCTTCTTCAGATATTTAATTTCCAATTCTCTGGTGTGCGATTGCGAACTGCTATGGTTTAAGAACTGGCTGATCAACAAACAGAGTACATCTTTTGTTGTATTGGGAGCTCAGTGTTACACCCCGGAGTCTGTCCGTCGTCTTACCGTCCTGGAAGCTCGCTTCTGCATACCAGGTAAAATCAAATACAACATCCTTCAATCGAAAAAAAATAAATAAAATCATTTAGTCTTTCACAGGCCGTTTACGAAACCACGGCTTGGACTTGGGCGTGGTATTAGGCTCTGTCTGTTATTTTGAAAACGTGTGCTTTCCTTACGGGGATTTAAACAGGCGGACGCAGCCCAAGCCGGAGCCAAAGCCCAAGCCGTGATTTCGTAAACGGCCATAGGCGTACGAGCAAGGGGCAGCCGCTGCCCCCCATCAAAAAAGCGCCGTGCTTTAAAATTCACATCCAACTAGACCTTAAATTACTTCAGGGTCTTCTTCTGATGGCATATAGGCATATTTTTGTCCAGTAGATTGTTGATAATAATTTAGTTGTAGTATGTGAGATCGTTTACAGAACAAATCAACGTATTGCTAATTTGTTAACTATCTTGTTGTTGAGTTTATACTGACTGTCTTTGTAATAAAGCAGTAAGTGCGCTTTTATTTTTGTTACTGAATAGTGAATGTTTATTTTTGCTTTGCAGTTCAACGGTGTTATTTTTGTAATCAAGCGTCTGTTAATGCAGCTTGTAACTTCGCAACCCAGGAATGCCCCGGACTAAATGTAAGAATGAATGTCGTATGTTGAACTATTCGTTATTTTGTATTTGGAATTTAGGAAAACAAGATCGGGATTCGTTTTGATTGTTATGAGTTAGAATAGACCATAATGCCCGACTTAGACAAAACTTTTTGTGCCTGAAAGCCAACGTTGAACATTAACGGCTGACTCATTGTGTCCGACGAACTATTAATAATGTCCGGCTCCTTGTGTCGAACCATTGTGTCCGACAAACCAGTATGTCCAACCATTGTGTCCGACAAACCATTTGGTTATACCACGGCAACAGACTGCGGATTTTTTTATTGGTCGAGAACCAATCACGTGATGTGCTACAAATACGCATGTCCAACCCATTGTGTCCGACAAACCATTACATCCGACTAAGTGTATCCGACGAACCGATGTCAAACTCAACGTTTTCGACAAACCATCATGTCCAAGAATTGTTTTCGCCGACTAATGTTTCCAGCCACTTGCCTCCGACATATTTTCTGGCCCACTGTGTCCGAAAAAGTAGTTATGTCGAATGTAATTAGTGCCTCTACATTTTAACAAAGATCAACATTTTTAGTCCACGTAGATTTAGAAATGTCGGATATCTAGCACGGCTTCTTTTGATTTGTGTTTCTAGCAATATTGTTACATGTTTATATATTCTATAAAATATTATAGTTTATGAAATTAATACACAATGCAACGTTTTATAAAGCTATATAATATAGCCCTTATAGCTGTAATATAGCCCATTTTAATCGGATCAACTACATTTTATTGGATACAGCACTGCACCAAGTCCACACTCATCGTGATTTATTATGTTTTGATTTATTAGTAAAATAAATTATCATGTGAGAAATGGTACATGTTTCTTATATATGGTAGATATTTCACATGAACATTTCCTATAATGTAATATACAAGTAACGGTTTAATTGCAAACCAGACTAGAGCTTTTTTTTTTAATTACAAAAAAGTTGGGAAGTTGTTTGAAAACCAGGTCCCGGTGTCATAGGGTATTCTGTCCTAGGCTAATGTGTCCACCATACGGTAAATTAACGTGGGCTGGAGGAGTTTATTCAAAAGAGGGCGCTATCAAAAGGAGTTAGTACACAATTTGCCGTATGCTCAGACAGAATCTCCTGCCGGACAGTCTCTCCTTCCACACTGGCAGAGCATGCGACAAAAACTGTGCGTCAGTCTGTAAAATCGTAACTTTGTTTTAACATTCTTATCGTTTTTATGAATAGTAATTCTGATGTTTTTTTGTTCTCAGAGTGCTTGTGAGAACACCGTACGGGTCAATAGTGGCAGGTTATTTATCAGCAAAACGTGCCAGTCCCTTGATGCCTGCCTGGTGAACGCCCAGCAGAACCAGAATGAGTGCAACTCCGGGACTGAGAACTCTGTGTGCCGCTACTGCTGCCAGGGTGACTTCTGTAACAGACCACAGTCGGCTATCTTGAGTAAGTTCTCTTTTCTTTGCAGTCACTGTATAATACAATTAGCTTTTTGTTTTTATTTTTTATTTGTGTGGTACTTCAGCTGGCATCATAAGTAGGCTACCAAACAATTACATTTTAATGTATTGATTCAACTGGTATTATAAAACCCCGGCTCAACATCAGTGACCGTAAATGCTTCCATTCTTTGCACAAATCAAGATATTTGTAATAAAACCAACCTGTGAAAATGTCATTTTGTTGTTTCATTTGCGAGAAAACGGTAAAAATGCATTCGTACAATGTTTGTACGCATTCATATATTATGCAGAGTTTTCGTCTCACTGAGACGAAAAATAATTTTGGATCTTATTTCATTTCTTATTTAAAAAAGATAACACTTCAGGCAGAAATATTTCAATGATGCTTTCTTTCATCATTATCTTTACACCGTGTAAATTATATGTAAATCTGTGAACATTTCTGTTTTTCTTCTTACCAATGTTGAGCTGGTGCTTTACAAGAGAGAGCACTTCATAATTACACCTGGAATTGGATTTGGTGCATTTATCTTGCCTTTCCCATTACAAACCAACACTACAAAATCGAGGCTTATTTCAAAATAGTATGGCCCAATTTTGGGTATAATAAATAGCTTATCAATATTGATGCAAAGCACCAGGGGAACATGACACAAAGGGTGTTTTGGGCATGACAGCTCCCAATAAACTTAATTGAACATGAAATACTCTCAGAATTATGTAATAATGCTTTCATTTAATCTCCTTTTATTCCAAAGACGGGTATCAATTTCCCTTCCCCAGTGTCTCACCGACTATGAGAACATCGTCCGAAGGTAAGTTTCGAACAAAATGAAAGAAAGCCTCCAATTTGACGCATTATTGATATTGCGGCGTGTGGAGTGTGCGTCGAGAATGCTTTAACTTTACATTCATTCATTGTTTTATCATTGGTTGCAGGAAGGGCGCATTTCATCTCATTGTTTATCTCATTGTTTTAAAGAAAACACATCAGTCAAGTTAACCCACCAGTGGAAAATTCGTGATGGGGAAACACACATTTTTTCTGGAAAACTGTTTGCACTCATTTTGTAAATTTGCAAATTAATAAAGGTGTGACTGTTGAAAAGACAGACAGCTTTTCAACCACAAATACTCTAAAAAAAAAACAATAAAAAAACAAGAGTAAACTTTCTGAATAAATTGCGTTATTTTATGCATCTTAACCAGTATGTTTTGAGTCAGTCAGATCTTGTCTTTGGGTATTACCCATGTGTCTATTTGATGTTTTTATTTCTTCTCTTGTCCTACGACGTTTCATGGCTCATCAATTTGCTATATTTTCCTTAACATGATTGTTACCCTAAAGAAGCATTTGTGTTTCAAAATTTTGTTTTGCAGTGAAGTCACCAACGCTTATTAATCACATTGCCTTTGTGTTAATAATACTTTAAATACTAATTGCTTTTATCTAGTGGCTACATCTGCGACATCTTTACTGCTACCTACCACCCCCCTTGTCATCACAACCACCAACCCACCGCCGACCACCCCTACCCTTCCTTTACCAACAACCAAACCGTTGCCTTCTACCACTAATATGCATTCTCCAAGCACTAACCAACAGCCAGCAACGGCCCTTTCAAGTACCGTGCCGCCTGTCATTTATACTTCACCTTTAGACCCTGGCACGCCGTCAGCTCGTCGCACCGAGCGGCCAACACCTACCACGGTCGCCCCGCTGGAGACGTTCTGTCCCGTGGAGATTACTCAGGGCGAGACTGGCTTGTTCAACTGGCCAAGGACTCCGGGTGGATTTGATTCCAATGTGCCCTGTGTTTACGATGTACAGGCGGGATCTGCCACGAGAAAATGGTAAAATGAGCTTGCTTAGAATAAGGTTTATTAAGGTTTTTATGATGCATTTTGAGTAAATTGTGTTGCAAACTTCGCTTGTGTAATACGATCTTTGTAATGTATTATATGTACTCTTTGGAGGAGTCGAGTTCTACAAAACTGAGGCACTTCGTATAAAAGTATTCATACCTGTGGTTTTGGGTGGAGTAATTTCGTTTATAGTTTTTAATAAACACACCATACAACCAACCCTTGAAAGTTTTATCATTGGGTTTTAAAGGAAAGAATGAAAACGCTTCGTGTTTCGTAAGGGATAATTTAAGGGTCTGTCCGCCATCTTGTTTTAATGCCCGATGTGCAATAGCAACCGAATCTTGGTACATCCAAGACGAGCTGTCCGCTTTCTTGATTAGTATGCCCCGTGTGAAATTTTATTGTATTTATTAAATATCTGGTCGTGTAGCTAAGGATTCTCAGAAAAGCGAAATTCATCACTATACTAGCCAAGAACCCCATGGAGAGAAGACAAGGAAGAAAGTTTCAGTCTTAGATGTGGGAGGAAAACCCCAGAAAATTATTCCAAGGAAAAACCCACGCAATCAGGAAGGGACTGAAAACCAAATCCACATAGTGCCCCCGGCGGGATTCGAAACGGGATCCTTAAGGTGGAATGCGAGGAAAGATACCACTGCGCCAACCCGACCACCCATAAACAGTAATATTATTCGAATCTCAGTAAATCCAAGAACGGACTTTCCGCCATCTTGGTTATAATGCCCCGTGTGCAGGGTCCAGGCCAGTTACATTTCTCAAGTCATAATGGAAAAAATCAAAATGACTGCTGGATGATAAACGTTGATCAGTTGGTATCAAATAATATTGGTCTTTTATAAAATTGTCTATTTGATACGGTACAGTGAGGCGCGTCAGGATCGCCAGGTTGCAGCATGGGATGAACCGGATACCAGTGAATGTCCCACAGCATCACAGATACTCCAAGATATCTCAAATGTAACTATAAAAAGCGGTAGGTAACCTCTCTGTAGTGACAACAGAAGTGTGTTGTGAAAAGTGTACTGAAATACTCACTTTTTGAAGCATACTTTAAGTTTGAAGAAAAAAATATTTAAAGTTTTCGTAAAACAAAAAATGACGAGAAAAAAAGTAAGAGAATACCCTTAAAAATTAACTCTTGACGCTTATTGTTTGCCCTTCAAACAACAATGACTTTTTACTTATTCTTCCAACAACCAGATAATGCCGTTGACGTCTCAGAGACCCTCACTGACGTCACGTCTGTCCCGGATGTCCTCCAGCCTAACGACGTCACTAACGTCATAAACACGTTCGAGAATCTCGCCAACGCCCTGAGCGTCTACGCAAATGATAACCGGGAGGTGTTTGGTAACGTTTTGGACTCTATCGATAAACTTACCCGTGTCCCCAGCCCCCAGCTCCTGGCGAGTCAAACCAACGATGACTCGTCCTCAAGGTACGACAGTCTGACGTGATTTATTGACGCTAATGTTTATTGATGAAAAATGATGTTGTAATAATCGGGAACAATTCTGATTGATTGTCCATCCTACTTTCAGAATCTTTCCTCTTTTATTTGCTCTTGTTCTTGCTGTTCTCTTTGTTGTTTTTCCTGGTGTTTGTTTTTGCTGTGCATTTGTTCACTGTATCTGTATCAAGTTCATGGCTGTTCCCTACAAGCAACGTCTTACTTGAATACTCCCTTACTCCTTTTTCCTGTGTTTATTTCAATGTTTTATTCAATGGCCCTTTTTATCTTTTGCAATGTTTGTATTAATAATTTCCCCCAATTGATTATGTTTATTGTATTGTAAGTTTGGAAATAAATGTTTTATTAAATTGAATTGGATTGAATTGAATAGATATATCCGTCTGAATAATGCTATCGGTTAGGGAAATGCCCCCCGAAATACTCGGTTTCTATGCATTATATGAATGAACAGCACTTAACTCGGTCCGAGTAGGAGTTATTTGAAGATTCTTGTAAAAGTGATCTAACAACCAATGTGATGATATTTCCACTGGTTAGATTTATGGTGCGTATTTAAACAAAAACTGTCCAATTGGACTTATTTTGTTGTCCGAAACCTATGGCGTTATGAACATGTATTTACCATTGAAGTAACCTGTAACATTTCACTAATGATTCGCGTTTTTTTCCAGCAGCCGATTTTACGAAACTTTACGCAATCTGCGTAAGTCCTATCACCGGGTGCCATAATATAAAATTAATGTAAAATACTATTATTTGTAGTTTTCAATATTCTATATACCTTATAAGCAGTTCATTGTTCTGTGTCATACAATGGAGCTGTGTGTGAGGCAAGTCCACAAGGGCTATCTCTACCACCTTGCACATTCCTAAGCAATGACCGAAGATAGTGGACAGGGCACAAGCATGTCCAAATAAGGGGCAACCACCCACACTAATTTGTTTAATACAACCCCCTTCTATAATTCATCCAAACATATTCCTGCATGGTATAATTATTCAAATGCCCTATTATTAATGAAGTAAGAAACAATTCCTTATATTATGGTTATACGTTGTGCAAGAAAGTATGCTCCTGTATCCTATATAAACCCTTGTAATCTCGAGTTGAGGACAGTGAGAGCCTCCACCATCAGACGTATATTAAAAAGTATCTTCAATCATCAATCCAGCGTCAACACGTCTCTTCTTAGAGTCTTAGAGTCTATATAGCCTAACTGGTTATAGTCCTCTTGCGCCAGATTGTATTGCGCAAGTGGCCAAACTTACGCACTAAAAAAATGTTGCACAAGTGGACTTACGCAGTTGCGTAAAGTTTTGTGAAATCGGCTGCAGAAGTTTAATTTAAGGAATGCTTTTCATATAAGACGATTCTTGTGCCAGTACAAGAATCAAAATAATTTTTGTAACATTGAGCTTTTAATTTCATTTCTTTCCCCTTCTCTCTCTCTGTCAAATTTATACCCCAGGCTTCTGCGATCGATTGACGAGTTCAACCTAGGCGTCCGCTTCCCGTCCAATCTTCTCGTGGAGGAGACGCCCTCTGTTGACGTCATTGTGTTCGATCTCACCGATCCGAAGGAAAACGGATTGCTCTTTTTTGGGTCGGGACAGCCCGACGGAAATGCCCAGGTCAGTGGTATATGGAAAATAAACAACGAACAACATCAGATTGTTTCCCATCATTCAGAAATTCAAGCCTAGATACCTGCGGCAAAATAAGTGTAAAATTTTATGGGGGCACAAGTATCAAGTACAATAAAGGTGGTGACAAAAAAAAAACGCTGAATGACAAAATTGATATGAACACTTTGTAAAATAACTGCTTTGATTAACTTACTTGATTTACTCTTTTATGTATATATTTTTGCCATCAACAGCCTCACCTCATTACTAATTCATCCATCAGTAACAACCAAGTGAATTTCCCTAACGACACCGTTATCTCCTCGGATGAAATTGTCAAGGGCTCTCTCTTTTTGCCTAACTCTCTACTGACGTCAGCTGGGGATGACCTCATGCGCTGCCAGTTTGTCATGTACGAGAAGACAACATTTTTTGATGTAAGTAGTTATTGAAGATCTTTACATTGGGATACGTCACACGCTCACCATTTTGGGAGTCAATAGGTATCAACCTCGTTCCCAGGGGTAATTGATATCGCCGCGCCATTTTTTATTTTTATTTTTTTTGGTACCGAGGTTGGCTAGATCAAAAGAAACTCTGCCATAATATGGGAGATTTTAATTAGGCCTGTGGCCTATCCACTCGACGCCTCTCAAATATGGTATCCCGCAAAAGTGGCATTATTAATCATTTAGCAACTGGTCCCCTCTCATTCTTCTTTGATTTGTGACCTGTCTAACTGTATGCAGTTTATGGTGACCGCGTAAAAACAAATTATGATCGCGTCAAATACTTGCATTTTGCAATGAGCGAACTCATTTTGACTCGCGTGTACCAAGCGCCCGAAGGCGCTCGAAAGTTTTTAACAAGCGGACGCGCATAGTAGTCAGTTTTAGGAGCCAATCACCATTGTGCTTCAATTCCAGGGGTTAGAGACGAGATCTGAGAGGTGTCGATACGGCTCGCTGACAATGGTGGCGAGGTTGAACAGGTATCGCCTGTCATTGTAAACACCGCGTCCTGAAATTTGAATTATACGCTGAATAACACACGGAGACATTGACTGCCAAAATGGCGCAACCAAGATTATTGTGATGATGACGTCAGGTGAATTAGGTCAATAAACCGAACTGTTGTGTGAAGACGTTTTTGCATTTGATGCTTCTCTTATGTTTGCAATTGCTAAGACCATTTAAAACTTTATATTATAAAGGTCTTGTGGTACGTTCAAATACAAATTTAGACTGGCATTATTATCCAACACATCCGTAATCACGTGATGACAAGTAAAGGTACACTACGTCACTGTCTATTTTTAAACATGCAGATTATTCAAGAGTCAAACAGGAATCGAACCCTGACGAACCAGCAGGAGAACGAAGACAGTGGCATCCAAACTACAGACACCGAAATGTCAGGGACGAACGGGGGTTCCAATTCTACCAACAGCAGCGTAGTCCCCGATTGCGTCTCGACCTCATGTCGTCCAGATTACACCACTATCATAAACAGTGTCGTCATTTCCGGTTCAGTCGGAAATCTGAATATTCATGACCTGGACGAACCCGTGACTGTGACGTTTAGGAAGATCATGATGGTATGTTAGGAAGATCATCAAAATTGATGTTGACATCAAATGTTTTTAATCAAAACTTATATAAAAAGAAGTTTCACTTCACAGAAACGCGTTTTTAATAACTCAAAATAAGAACGTTTTTTTGCTATTCGAAATTGTTTGCCCGTCACATTTTTGCACCTACAGCTCTTGTTTGAAACCAGATCGCGCTAAAAAGGTAGGCTCTTTGTATTATTTATATTCTCAGTGTGAGTGCTTGACGGTTCCAGAAAATTCGATCCGCAAACTAAAGTGAAAAGGGCAAATTCTTTCCGTCATTCAGTATCGCCTTTCGAAAACAAATACGGCCGGATTTACTGTAGGATGGATTATGAGTTTCGGTTAAGAACCCCGTAGTTCAAGGAGTAGTTTTGACTGTAATGTCAGAAAGATGTGTTACCTCTTACTTTTCATATTACTTTCCATTTTATTTTAACAGAATGCAGATAATCCACGATGTGTATTTTGGAAAGAGGAGGGGAATGGTGAGTGATGCAAATCATGCATTAATTAATATATTCGTATTGCAAATTATTAAATTTGGGAAACATTCAAACGAAACATTTTGAAGGAAGATCCTTCTCCATTAGTTTCATGATTTAGCTTTTGAGATATTGAGGATAGGACGGCGGTGTTATGTAAATGTTTGGCAATTTTTCTACTTGATGCCTTCCCACCAGATGGGAGAGGAGGCTGGTCAAACGACGGGTGCTATCAGGATTTGGATAACTCCGACGATGCTAACATTGTCTGCAAATGCAATCATCTAACGAACTTCGCTATGTTGATGGTAAGTTACACAATGTCGTTTCAAACATCCTATAAACATAGACCCAACTTTGCCGGGTACCAGCCAGACTGTCATGTGATGTATGTTGCGTGTGACTTGTTTCCTTCCATTTTTGCTTAGCATGTTATTATTTTTTTTACTGAGCACTCCTTTTTACTTTGCAGCTTTACGAAAATGTGTCCTAAAAAAAAGATTGTGTCTGCTTCAATGTCAAACGGCCATCATGAAATACAACATATTTGTATACTACTGTGTTTGTAATTCATGACGTCATTACACCGTAATGCGATATTGAAAACCCTAGGAAATGCATAGTAAGCTATATTAGATATATATGTATATATAATTTTATGTGAACGTAATAGTTTTGCTGACTTGCCTTTCGTATAATGCTTTACAAAGACACAAGGTGTTGTCAAAATTGCGAAAATGTAACGCGGCGTGGTGCTGAAAATGCACATAATGTGGCATACAAAAATCGAAGTCTCTCGACAAAAAGGGTCAATGTATGGTGTCACAGTGGAAAACAATGCGTACATGTACTCGTTTAAACGTCGTAATAAGGAGTCCTCGGTTGACACCTAAAACTTGTATCTATGGTAGGTTGTTTTTGTTGTGTTTCTGTAAAGCCAGAGCCCAATTTCATGGTTCTGCTTACCGTTGAATTCTGCGCTCATACGGCCCATCGATTCACCCGCTTCTGGGAGCCGGAAGCGCAGAATTTTTCGGTAAGCATCGCCACGTGGCTCAACCAGGTGATTTTTAATATACCCCTTGTTCGACATCACAAACTCAAACAGCGCCCTCACTGCGATAAAGGGAATTAGACCTCTCATTAGTGGACGACCTGCATCAGAGATTGCGGCCTATATGCGAGGGGTCTATGAATTACTCTGCAGAGATTTTGTTTTACCACCATTGTTTAATCACACAGAATAATTATAGAGTTCTTAGCGTACATTTTCTATGTATTTTTCCAATTCGCACGTACATTTCTAAATTGTTTGATCTCCT
The DNA here is from genome assembly GCA_911728455.2 of Marthasterias glacialis. NCBI lineage: Eukaryota > Metazoa > Echinodermata > Asteroidea > Forcipulatida > Asteriidae > Marthasterias > Marthasterias glacialis. Next base: position 20,900,304 of record OU452224.1, read on the forward strand.
TTGAAAGATATGCGCGTGGAAGCTTTCATTTAATGTTACACTTATATACTTTCTGTGTCAACCATCTAGCCTGGTTATTTCCTCTAATATTTTCCCAGGATGTTTATGGTGGCGACAATGCGATCCCCGAGGGACACACAATAGCCCTCTCTGTCATATCGTATGCTGGGTGTTGCATTTCACTCATAGGACTGGTGTTAACTCTAGTAACGTATACCTGCTGCGGGTAAGCCGAATATTTTGATGTTAATTGACTTGTGTGTTATTTCACTTAAGTTTCAAGTAATAAACCACAAGGGAACGTTTCGCTTTAACTCTTTTTGGGGTGAGTAGAGAAAAAATTACTAAAATGTGATTTGAACCTGGGACTTCCGGATTGATTAAAAGCTCCCTACTCTCTTAATGTAAAAGAGTGAAAACATCACTCTCTTGCCCGAGTGGTGGTGTAATTTTCACTCTTTTGAGAGTGCAATTATCTCTAGTTTGCTCTTTTAGAGTGAAATTTGAAACTTCACTCTGAATGGAGTGAAAAAAGAAAATGTTTCCACTCTAAAAAGTCTTGTCCGCCATATGGCTCTTTTAAAGGAGTGGTACTGGGGACAACTCTTTTTAGAGTGGAAATATTTTCTTTTTCACTCGATTCAGAGTGAACTTCACTCAAATTTCACTCTAAAAGAGCAAACTAGAGTGAATTGCACCCTAAAAAGAGTGAAAATTACACCACCACTCGGGCAAGAGAGTGATGTTTTCACTCTTTTACATTAAGAGATTAAGGTTGGCAGCCTCTCTACTTTTTGTCAATATCTTTGTCAGGAAGTGCCAGTTTATGAAGAAGCCGTTTATGAACACTTATTGTACAAAGATTGCATAGAGTTTATGTCCTGTACGGACCCAGTTTTCTATAACAATGTGTTTCAAACATGGTCGCTTGTGGGTAGTTTTTATGACGAAGTGTTTTTTGGTTTGATATCTTCCACAGCTCCCACTCGAGATCAAAGTCCAACACGTAAGTACCGTGGACTCTTAAAGCCCGTAGAGACATTATCATGATGCGGCCATCTTAATTTTCTCCCATTCAAACCAATGTAACTAAACCGAGGCTGGAAGGGCAAATAGTCTGGTTCCTTTGTGTACAATGAATATTAGCATATATTACTGTTATTAGATACAGGGAACATGATCAAGATGGTTGCAGCATGATAAAGGTCTATTACCTACGTTTGTTTGTGTTTTTGTTATTACCTGTGTTTTTGTTGTTACCGCTGTTGTTGGACTTGCTTGTTTTTTTTATATGCAAGAATCGTTTCAAACAATAAACAATGGTTCGTGTACGCTTGTGAAACTCTCTCAGATTTTGATTTGAAAAACGTAGGTTTACACCTTTCAGTGCACTGCAAAAATTGGGGTGTTAAATTGATTCTCTCGGAATCTTTATGTGACAACACCGACATGTTGTTAGTTATCCCATTGCTTTATCGTTGGTAAAATTAACACCATGTTGGTGTTGTCGTATATAGACACCAAGAGAATCAATTTAACACCCCTTGTTTGCAGTGTAGATTTCACATCATTGGTTGGTTTTTGAAAGTTTGTTTAAAATATTGTATTTCCTTTCCTAAACCAGTGGGAAGAATCTGCGTGGAGACAAGCGCGCCAAAGTTCTTGTCAACTTTGTCATCTCGTTAATCCTCGTCAACTTCTTCTTCATCGTCGGCTCCCTCACAGCCGAGTTCAAGGATAACCTAGTCGACGAGCTGTGCATGGCCATGGCGATCTGCCTCCACTTCTCCCTGCTGGCGGCCATGGCGTGGATGGCGGTGCAAGCTTTCAATATGTACATGGCATTGGTGAAAGTTTTTGAGACTTATTATTCACACTTCATGTTGAAGATTGTGCTTGGAGGATGGGGTAAGTGGCAAGAGGTGCATCACCTGGGGGAATGTAAAGTGTGGGGACGGTTGATAATAGGCGTACATGCGAGTCTAAGGTCTCCCTTCTCCCAACCCTAAGACCCGTTCTTCTTAAACCATTGCACACAAAAGAACATGAAAACAATTATGGCAGCTTCTTGAACGTTAACAAGCGGAATTAAGCTGTAATGTGCGAGTTCCAGGAACACTAGGTGGCAGCAGACTTACCAGATTTACCTGGTCTCGAAAAAGTGCACAAGCTTACGTAAACAATGGAAATTTACCTGGTGAATTCCCAAGTCTCCCATTGCTTGAACTAATGAAAATAACAACATTGCAAACTGTAAAAAAACAAAGTGTTAATTCAACACTTAAAGAGTTCGGTTAGTGACAACAGTGAAAGAGTTAAATGTAACTCAAATGAAGGGTTGAATTTACACTATTAAAACTTAAATCTCTGCTTCTTAAACACTAGTTTGACACTTGTATTGGTTGATTTAACACTTCCGTTTTTTAGAGCATAGTTCCCCTCCTCAAACATGTTTTTATTTATTTTTGTCAACCCTCGGAGGAGTGCTTCGAAAAGGTCCCATGTCATTTTTGTTTTCAAACTTCAGAATAATAGCATTACTAATTAATACCTTCTACAGCATGTGAATATTTTATGCAAACAACATTAAAATCTAGCTCTTTTAATTTTCTTACATCGTTTTTTTTCTTCATGTTACACAGGTATCCCCCTGGTAATTGTTGGAATAACAATTGGTGTCGATCTTCAACACTATGGATTCACCAACGACATGTAAGTGATTTTTTTTCACAGTTGAATTTTTAAGAAAGTTACGCAAAGACATTTTCCAAATGTAGATAAAGAAAGAAAATAAAGGAACATTAATAGATTTTGGCAGTCTGGGGTTAAACTTTTGGCACAAAGAATATGGACTTTGGCATCTCGGAGTCCCCACATGTTGTTACATGTATAAAATTAAATATCACTTTTTGGCAATAATTATTTTATTTCGTACTTTTTTTTTTTTTTTTTGACGCGTCATAAAGAATTATTCATTATTCATGAGGTATTTTCTTTTCTTCAAAATTCAAATATTTTGACATCAGTAAACTGTCATTCTAGAAATAAAAAGACCCCAGGATTTACAACTACCTCCCAACATTGGAGGTAGCTGTAATTAGGCCACCATGATTGCCCCCTCCTCCATATTAATAATAATTATATTAAATGGTTTAATATTTAAAATAATTTTCAGGGATAAATCACATTTCAAAATATAACACTCTCTTCAGGTTTTAAGCTTCTTAATTATATGTGTGTTTATAAGGGTTGTGCATAGCATTTTGATTAGTTAATATTACATTTAAGAAAGTTTCATCATGTTGGAATAACAACAACTTATCCATTGAACTGTTTTATTTCCGTCACCTCAGTTGTTGGCTGAGTGGTATCTCCTTCTACGTAGCATTCCTTACCCCTGTTTGCCTCGTTCTCATCTTCAACACCTTCGTCTTCGTCACGGTCACGTGGAAGCTTTGCCATCTGCGCAAAAGCAAGATCAGCCAATCGAATCGCTTTGACCTCGGCGCCCAGCTGAGGGCGTCAGCCAGCATCACCTTCCTCCTGGGGTTGACATGGGTGTTCGGGATCTTCGCGATAGGGGAGGCGAGTTTAACCTTCAACTATCTCTTCGCCACGTTCAACTCGCTGCAGGGGTTCAGTGTGTTCGTGTTCCAGTGTCTACTCCAGCCGGATATCAGGAAGCGATGGGTTATGGTGTGCTGTCCATCCTGTGCATCTCAACCTTACGATTCAAAGTCCGGTAAGTCGAGTTTTGGAAGGGTCCGTAATCATTCGGCACCAGTCTTTTTGAAGTGTGGCGGACACTACAGTAGTGCACTGTTTGGTTTGGGTGTATACAGACAAATTTACTCAAACCAAATAGTGTTCTAGTAATGTGTCCACCAGTCTCAGAATGGCTTGTAATGTGTCCACCATTTTGAGATATGGTGGACACAATACTATAGTGCACTAATTGGTTTGGGTAAATTTGTCGGTACACACCAAAACGAAACAGTGCGCTCTTATTTTTATAGTGTTCGCCATACCTCAAAAAGGCTAATTGAGAAGAGACTTTTAAAAGCAGGGAATGTAATATTTAACTGTTTTTACGCAACCTGAAGATCCCTGGTGATCTTTGTTGACACGGATCTGAGTACAGAGTCAACATGATTCAATTTCTGGGTCACGTTGACCAGAAATCCAGGTCAGGTCAGTTATTGTGACCCAGAACCATAAGGTCCATATTAATTCGCAATTATTTTTTTTCTTTCTAAAATGACATTTTTAAACTCTGCTTGCCACTTTTTTTTTGCTTTATGTCTTGTTTGCCATCTATCTGTGTTTTATATTCTCTATTAATGAATTTTAAACTTTTTGTACCTCTTGTAAATGCCACATAATTCAGCCTTGTGCTGCCAGTTGGTGTTTAATAAAAATGAATGAATGAAAATGAATGAAATTCAAAAACCCCAGGTTCAGTGTAGATTACATCAGGTTTCGCAAACTCGGGCAGGTTTCGCTGAAAAAAAGTCAAGTCACGGGTTCTTTTTTTTTTTCGTACCACATTTTTGTTTGTTTTACCTTTTCTATTAAGTGACCCAGATCAAGCTATTTATTTATTTATTTTTAAATGTTGTAAATTGCCATTCATGCCGAGTGTATACAATGTCTAGATATTTTATAACTAGCCGTTACTCTCATTATAGACATACGTTTGATTAGTGTATTCCTTTACTCCACAGCGGCAATTATAAACATGTTAGATAGATGTTAATATAAACATGTTCTGTGTTAGACTTTAGGTCTATATCTTTACTTTTTTAACCTGGGACCTTTTCACATTAGCAAACCTTGTGTACACCATTTAGCCCGTTGGTCGCCATCTTCTGCGTCCGTTTCAAATGTGGTGCTTACTATTCTTTCAATGTTGTAATCAAATACTTTGGACGTCCGATGGTCCTTGAGAAGTTGTTTCGTAATTTGAACCTACATTTTTGTCAAAGGTTTATGTCTTGTTTTCTTTCTTTAGGCGCTTACTCCTCGACAACTCGTAACCGGACTAACATGGCTAAGCAAGGCAATAACAACACGGCGAAAACCCTCAACACAGCCTCATCCTCCTACACAGGTGAGACATTCTTACTTTGCAAAACGTCAGTCCGTTGGATCGAGGTTGTAGAAGCTAGCTCTTTTGAAAGCATCTCACTCGCTCCAGAATCACGTCATCCATTTTGTAATCTCCCCCAAATGGTTGACGTAAGCCTCAGATTGTACTGGCTGATATAGTTTTGCGGCTACTGGATGGCATGTTGTTAGTCAATTAGCTAATCTTGAAAATGACATCTAGCAAAACAGACAGTGTCATGGGAAAGCATTCAGTCGCATCCTCATCATGCTGCATTGTTTTCACCAATTCTTTACCACAAAAAGCACAAAACTCGAACAATACATTCCCATCTCACTTTTACATTTCTACTGAATGTTTGTTTCTTGCCAATGATAATAATGTACAAGAGCAATATATAACAATACATTGTTGAAATCATAATTATTGCAATTCTTATACAGAATTGAAGTTGGCGAAAATGAGATCACAAGGTAACACGAATTATGGATACGTCTCTGCGCATGCTCATTTCATTCCTCTACATTCCTCAACTGTAGATTAATGTCATGACTCAACCCTTAACAGACAGAAACCCATCGCCATTATAAACGAAAACGTACCCTGCAAAAACTGGGGTGTAGTGATTCTCTTGGTATCTATATGTGACAACACCGACATGGTGTTAGTTATCCCCGTTGCTTTATCGTTGCTTAAAGTAACACCAAGTTGGTGTTGTCATATATATATACCAAGAGAATCAATTTCACACCCAAGTTTTTATAGTGTAGTTATTTTAGGATTGTTTACTTGCAGCTTGGTCACCAAAGTATGGCCGTATAACTTTAATTGCCGTAGTTTTTGTTTTGTTTTGTTTTGTTTTTCCTTCTTTTTTGTTCTCTCTTCTTTTGCTCTCTCGCTCTTTTTGTTCTTCTGTTTTATGAGACAGAGTATTAGCAGTAAGGTGAAACTCACATCTGGAACTCAAAATTACTTTCATTGGAAAGTCAGAATACTCCAGGAAATAATACTACGTGGGGAAGGAAAACGTTGGACAAATCTATTTACTATTATGTTTTTCTTTAATTTTGTGCACATGAATTGATTTTCTACCGTTTGAAACATCAGATCCGATTTTAGCCATTACTAACACATTCCATCGTCAGAGTTGTCACCGATCACAGTTTGTATTCTTCTTTGTTTGATCTGTGGCATTCCACTCATCAGTTGCGTAAGAAAATAAAAACGTATTCCCAACTTTTTCCGGTTTGAAATGCCGAAATGAACGCAATTATTTTATATGGCCTGCTTATTATTTGTCAAGTTATTTTGCTGCAGATTTGCTGTGATTTTATATTATTTTTATATTGTTGGTGCAAAGCTTGGTCTGGTGTCATACAAAATAAATATTTTTTATTAATGTCAAACTGTGCATTTGGCCTGACTATACCGCGAAGCTTGCTCCAAAATTAGACAACAGGCCGCTGATTGTCTTCAATAGATATTCACGTTCGTTCATTCTTCTCTCTCAAAGCCTTACGTAATACAATGTAAATCTTGGCTAGAAAGCTTGAATTTTCCCCGGGCCCTAAAGGCTTTGCGCTTTGCGCTCGCTGTCGTCAAGTAGAAATGCTCAGCACTCAAACTTATTCCGGTTAGAACGTTGTTTCTACATATACACGGCAAGCGTGTGCCACACAATACCGTTCCAGGTAGTTACACGAACCAACACCCCTCTCCAGTCGTAAAAGGAATCTCCAATCTCTGTAGAATCAACGTTACTGCAGTTAACGTTTGCATTGACCAGCCCGACAAGGATCAAACTTTGTGATGTGATCTTCTGTGCATGGGCCTCTGCACGAAATGGATAAACATTTTAAAAATGCATGATGTGCCCGTGCTCGAAACGAAATCCTGAATCCGCGCCTGCTGTGAGTACTGTTCCATGGTCACACACCTTGGCCCATCTCAGCACGGGCCCTCACCCCACCCCTTCCGTCACAGTAAAACACATTAACATGAACATTTCACCATTATGGCTCCTTCTCTTGCAGTGTCTCATACAACATTGATTAATGACCCACAATGCCTCACGTGCCCTCTTCTATTTAACACAACATAGTGTTTACTGATTAATGCAACTTGAAGTAAGATTTATAACTTTGCATGGTGGAAAAAATGTAGTACTCATTGTTGTAGTCGAGTACTTTTTAGTCGAGTATCAAGTACTGCCTAGGATGGCCGAGTAGTACTTGAGTACGAGGACAAGTGTCTGAGTACCGAGTATTCTGATATCCGGGTACCGAGTTCAATAGCCGAGTACCAAGTACTTTATAAAGAAAATTACTGCAAAATGAGGTATCAACACGTTCATTGTTTTGGAGGTTCTCATTTCTATAATAGTCAGTGCTTGTTATGATAAATATCTTTAAACAGCAATACATCAAAGACAACTGCAATACTTTTCCAGTGCTTTAATTCTTCTATTCTTTGAACAGCAATGGCATGTATTTAAATTAACGCAACATAATTTAGACAACGCTGGTAATAACATCGATGAAGGAAACGTTTACAACGGACTGTAAAAGCCAATAGATGCCCTGTAATAGATTTGTATACATTTTCCCCGCAGAAAATCCTACCTATGGATACAGCGAAGGTTGAGACTTCACTTCATACACGTGACCAGAAGCAAAACGAAATGCAGGATAATCAGATACAACCTCGTATCCAAGGTTCTTGGATCCTTTGTAGTTTTAAAACTCATAGAGTTTGATATATATATTTTTTTTACTGTAACTAATACCAGTTTTGTAATCCGCATTATTGTGAGTGTGTGTCAATTTAGCTTTGCTACACCTGTTGTACAGTTTAGAATTGCAAATTATTGTAATTGTTTTATTCCAATGCAGTTTGCATGCAAGCGTTGGATTTATTCGACCCCAACTTAATTCTATTTTTGTTTAGTTTATTAAGTGTACTCGTTCCATTCCTAATTCCGAATCAAGGACATTTGGATTTGTTTACAAAAGTATTGCACATTCTCTGTTGAATTATATTTAATTTGTGTAAGAAAAAATTATGCAACATTCCAATGGCAAAAGTTATGCAGCATCTCATCGGTACAAGTTATGCAGCAATCCGATAGTAAAAGATTAACACTGTCTATCATGCAGGAGGGAAAATGAGTACGACCAGTAGCCGATGAGTAAAAAGTTATGTGTTTTTGACACCTGTTTACGTAAGACAAGTAGCTGTGGGAACACACATTCCGGTAAAAGATGTTGCAAGATGAGAAGACAGCTGGTAAAGCGTAAGACTAGGAGTCTGCAAACAGGTGTGTGTCAAATCTGGTAGTTCATATCTCCTTTTACGCACTAACAACGTAATACTGGTAGCTTATCACCAGACGGGACAATGCAGTTGTGGGTAGTGAATGGATAGTTCGGACTGAAGTGTATAAAAATACAAAATAAAATAAACAAGAATAAAGAAACACCAATAGCTGAAAACTACTTGTAAAATGAGCAGATAGACTAGATCTGATTTTAAAATAGGCTGGTTAGAATAGCGTTAAACTAGTAGGCCGAAAGGTTGGTGAATGTTGGTCAAGAAAATGTACATTTTGTTATGCAGACACCATTATTTGTTCCATGGGCCTTTTCTAAACCTTGTATTGGGCTCCGACTCCAGCTTGGGCTCTGTCATCGATTTTGTAGCAGTGTGCTCTCTTAGAAATTTCGATTGAAATTCATTGTATTCGATTGGAACTATATAGGGACAAACTACAAAACATTTGTCCCTGGCCTCAATCGAAAAGAGTGATTTTCAATCTAATAAGAGTGATTTTCAATCTAACTGTTTAAGAGAGTGTACATTTTGCACGGTGTTTCTATGATAAATCGGAGCCCAAAGCCGGCGCCCGAAGCCGGAGCAAGAGCCTAAGCCGAGGCTTGAAAGAAGATATTAATTCTTATTACGGTGACATCAACGAGGGGATAATGTTTTCTCGTCCATTTGGTTATACTGATTAGAATGGGAGTACATTTTAAAAACGCCTGCACTGATTGGATCCCTAAAAGACCATTATACAGTTAAATGGTCTTTTAGTAATCCAATCAGCGCAGACGTTATTTAGGTTTATTCCTATTCCAATCAGTGTAAACAAATTGTGTGCTTATGATAACAGTTCCGTAGAAAGAAAATAATGTCAAGCAGTTCAATTATTCCCAAAGTTATGCACGTGAATCAAGTATTCAAGTCAAACTTTTTTTAACAAAAAAAACCCAACAAAAACGTCTAAAATACTACAACCTGCGCGAAAGTAGGCCACCAGCACCAAGCATTCCGAAAATCGAACTGAGTACGTGGTGAAGTGTGAACTATCGAAGTTGCTGAAATTTTTGGGGAAAATATTCAGGTTCAAACTGAATAATTATGATTTTCTTTGCAACAAAAAGAAATACATTGTATATTATTTTTTTTCAAGCAAAAGAAATACATATCGTTGTGATCTATTAGTATATGATGCTGTAAATAAATTTGTGCACCTTGTGTTCTTTTTAAAAAAAAATGTTTGCAGACCATTGAGTCTTTATAGTCCTGCATTGTAGGTAGAAAGTAGATTGAAGTGAACCAAACAAAAAGTAGACTCAATTCCATGTTGTTTCCGTATATCCAGACACAGACATTAACTAGTTCTTCCACGCGGACGAACCACTCCAAGAGAGAAGTGAAGTGCTCTTGACACCCGGTAGAACATGGCAAAATGGAATGATTGGTCAGCTTTCAAAAGACAATTAAGAAACCAAACGTGGACTCTGAAAACCAAGTTGCTTTCTTTCTTTATTTTTTGCAATTATTAATATTATTTTGTTATAAAAATAAACTGCAAACTTTGAGAAACTATATTTTTCTTTAAATTAGTATTAAAGCAAACCTGTTGCTCACATCTTTCGAAAATAAATAAAACATAATTCATGAATAGCACCTTGCATACTTGCATAGGTGATCTCAAATCGTCAAAGTCAACTGACCTTTTAAAGGAATAAATTCTTATTTTTTCAACTTTTCAACAACAAATTAATATTTAATAATTTTTATTTGTATTTTTTTTTATTATTATGGGTTTTTTTAGCGAACGAAATAACTTTGCTTTTTAATTTTTAGCAATTGTTAAACTGTTAAAGTAGTCCCAACTACTGATAGGCCTAATGGATAATTATTGTATTAACTAAGATGCGACTGTAGCTACATATCTTGCACGTTCACTGGCACACTGGAATATCCAGTTTATTTTATTTGAGTTTATAACCTAAATTAATTTATTAAGCTAAGGTTATCGTCAGTGTATTCCCGATTTGCCTTTACAATAAGTTTTTCCGGTCATTTTCGGCAAAAGAGCAGCCCATTTAAGCGTCGCGTTTTTATATTTCGCGCAAAATTAAAAGATCATTAAAACAGTCATTGAATTTACTTGCTGTGTAACCAATTGTTCTCTTGCGTCATGCAATTAAAAAAAAATAAAACCATTCAATTTAACAATCCACTCGAACAGCATTTAAATTAGTGGCAGCTTTTTGCATCGTGCATTTGGTCAGACATTCAAATTTGTTTTCGGGCAAGCATTTTGTGGGAGTTGTACAGCTAAACTGATGCTTTCATAATCTTTAATTAACGTGGCCTTTTCTTCAGATATTAAAAGGTATAGAAAAGGTTCACGGATTGTATGAGAATTAATTGCCTGATGTTATCTGACAATGTGCTACACGTACATCTACAAACTGAAGTATATGTGAAGAAATGGCTAAGAAAAAACACAGAATGGAGAATAAAATACCAGTACACAAAAACAAAGACACACATTGTTCATGAAATTGTCCACAGTTCATAATACCATTTTGTTTTCCTTAAGTTATGCCAGTTAGAAAAGGAAAAAAGAAATAAAGAAATTACAACTTTTACACACACTTTGGTCGAAATCTTTAGTTGCACCTACTCTGAATGCCGATCTTGCATGGCTACAAAGAAACGACTTGTAAGTGTAACCGAATATAATGATATATAAATTCGCATGCCTTAAAATGAAATTGATTGACGGTTTAAACTGTGGAGGCAAAAAAAATATGCTTTAAAACGAATGCACAAAAGTGAAATAGGCTGCTTTGGTGCAAAAAAAAAAAATGACCGCAGGAAAATGTAGCTGTCTTATTACATCACAACGCCCTCAACTGTCCTTTGTTTTTACATCTGCCATATTCAGTTTACTCAAACGATGGGACCACACTCCATGTTGATTTGATTATGTAATACCTCGGAATTCCGTCGGTGGTCATCACCGGCGTTTAAACATCTATCCACAATGTAGACCCGTAGTCGGTAACACCCGTACGCCATGGTGTGAAACAAAACTAAAGTTAGCATTACGCCGAGCAGAATTGGGATTGTTCGCCCGGGAATAGTCCAGTCTAGAAGGACGGGGTAGATAGCTGGGCTCTCGATATACGGGTTTCTCCCTCCGGCCCAGAAGTAGACGAGGGAGAACGTTATATACAGGAGACTGTACGCACAGGGGTACACGAAGTGCCAGAATTTGATGGGCGTGGCAGAGACAAATAGATCAAAGAAGGAGAAGACGGTGTTGAAGGCGTGGCGGTGTACCGTCAACGCGACACCATAAGCACCACCCTGGTTCCTGTAGACGAACTCTGGGTTGTAGATAAATCCCCAGTAGATGATACTTATTATGGGGTGTGCGGTCAGGCATATATTCAGAAGGGTCCAAGAGATCTTGAAACAGACCGGGAGCTTGCTGGTGTTAGGACCCACCGTGTCCTCGCGGGGAGTCCCGGTGGCTAGTGGGTCTGACACGGGCTGGTTGGCGTTGCTGTCCGGTTGAGGCTGCATGGCAGATTCTTTAGTTGGTTCTGTAGATTGAGAGGAAAGGAAAACAACATGAGAAGATTACATAAGGAAATGTTAATCTAGATGTCAAACCAATCAAAATCATATAAACCCCAAAGTTCATTGTAGGCTTACATTTCTTATAATACTCAAAGAATGTTTGCACAGAAACTGCAGAGCATGCGAAAAGAACACTTCGATAAAACAATTTTTTTTTTTACTTTCCCCCCAAAATCATGAAAAAATCTGATTGTCGCTCTTCTGGGGACTGCCCGGTTACACATGGCCCTTTGCAGATTTGTTATTCAACGGTACAACCAAAGATACTAGAAACGCAAGATAAGACACTCTATTCAGAAACATGAAACGCAAAATGGATGCGCCCGCTGTCGTTTGGTAGGTAAAACCAAAGATCGTTTGCGCGATAAGTAGGGCCTACTAAATGGAAAAACTTAGGCCATGTACATGCCAAACTCCAACACAGGCAAAAAACTAAACGGTGGAGAATCAAGATGCCAGCAGGGTTAATAAATGGGATGTGTCGTCATGATTATAGCCGGTGGTCACTTCAGTTTGACAAAGAGGCGGCGCCCTTTGTGTGTGCAGTACCTGGGTGAGAGTTCATCTTTCTATACACAGCCGGCCACAGGGCTACTATAATCATGACGACACAGCCCCTTTAACTGTGCAGGAAACAAGGAAGACGGATTCTCGACATCCTTTTAAAAATAATAAATATCCTTTGGACGACACAGAGGGATACCTTGTGCTATAAAGAATATACCAATTGCAGATAAAAGGGGGTTTTATTGTTAAAATTTAAAAGATGGGCTGAGAAACTCAACTTATCTTAGGATTCTGGCACGTGATTGCATATTTTGATTTTATATATCGCTCAGTGTTAAACCTTGGTATAAAAATCATACTTGTATAATGCGGCTGTTCATTCTGAGCCTCCGTATCGAGCTCCTAACATGTCTTGCGTAAACTTACGTATTTCTACCTCCATGCTTTGAGGTGGTGGGCATGTACTCCCATTCCTTTGCTTGAAGACAGTATAAGCCGTTCCGATCGCAGCAATTGTGAAATACAAAGCAAGTACGATGAAGGACCAGTTGGTCAAGAAGACGAAGAAGCCACCTAGCCCTGTGGTGTTACCGGCATTGACTATTGACATGATCAGCCATGCCGTCACGTAGCATGCCATGAAGGTACGGTATGCCAGGAAGAAGGGCTGGGGGACGGGCCACTGTAGTTTGGAATAAAGATAAAAAAAAATATTAAACGTCCCCTGAGTTAGCTTGTTCACTTGAAATACACATAACTATTATTTTACACTTGTTTTTGAGCACCGTGGACGAGTTTGTATTGAGGGCAACCACTGATCTATCATGCATCTTTCACCAGAATGATTTCACGGACGCTACCAAACTTCACGAGAGCTTATTTTCTCGTGGGAATTACTTTGTTTTTTAAAGCTTAGGAAAATTCAAAATAAAATCTGGACTACATTGGTTTCCGGTGGTTTAATCATGGAAGACAAACAATTAGAACATGGTTTAATTTTAACTTAAGAAGATTCACACAGAAAAACGAGCAGTGTTTGCAAACCTACCAAAAGATAAAGGAACTTAATTCATGATCAGCTCTATTTCTAAAAGGTGTTTTTTCAACGCACTTCCCCTTGAACGATTTAGGCATCAATGTTACCCCTTTGACACACTTTTACTTAACCAAAATAGTGAAGTGTGTACCCCGCATCTGCTGGGCGTAGGTGAGGTGCATAGACTCGTGAAGAATAATGTCACCAGCTCAAACAGCGCCCTCACTAAGGTCAAAGGAAGGAAGACCTATCCTTAGCTGAGTGAGCCGCGTACACACGGGTGCACGTTTCCATTGTTTGACCTCACCAATGCGGCCTATGCAAGGGTGTAAAAGACCGATCCATTAAGTCCCGTCCCTTTACGTGTTGACCAATCACAGTCTTGGCTACGCCATCGAAAGTCCGACAAAAGTTCGACACGACAAAATCCTATTGAAAAATGTAAACATGTGTGTGCGTATATAAAAGCGCGCGCGTTCATGTCGTGCAGTGTGGCATTGAAGAGACGCACATGGTACTGTCTACTTGTACAGTGATGATTTTTTTCTTTGTAGCCAATGCTGGGCTTACTGGATCCGTCTATTCGTCTGCAAAGCCCATTGTTTTTATAAGCATGAACAGCTATAGTTTTAGAATGGGCCACGGATACAGATTTGATGCACTGAACTGCCACATCGGGGAAGGCGATCACCTTTAAAAACATACCGACAAACTAGAACAAAACATATGCTTTGTATTATAAAAGTAACCATTATGTTTAAGAGGTCATTGAAACGAGGAAATAAACTCATTGTTTATCCTTTAAATTCTACTTCATGCATGTTACTGGTAAATACAAACTGTACAAATCTATAAACACATCACGGGGAAACGAAACAGGAAAGTGGTGGAAAACACAAATACTAGACATGGTCACAGGAAGAAGTGAAAAAAAAACCACATAAATATAACATATTGCATTAAAATCCGTGTTGTCTTCATTATATGTTAAAACTACAAAATGCAGCTGTGATAAAAGTAGACCGTGGCCAAATGACAGCACAATAGAATTGTTGGAGCCCGGGATGGGGGAACAATGAAGGAGGGCGGTAATCATGATGCAAACTATAACACTATTTAACTCAGGAGACATTTATATCGCACACTAAGTAATGAATGCATTTATACAAATACTTGGCAGAGACCTACCAGCAGTATCAATCTCATTATTATCCCACCAATTACTATGTACATTGAGACTTATCAGTCTAATATCATAGCACTGCAAACAGGTTGTCGATGTATTGGCCTAAACATAAGTTTTTTAAACGCATTAATATGGATGAGCTGTCAGATAATATCTAAGGGGAATTGTTTAATGTACACCTTTGGTACTTTCGGTTCTTTTTTCTTCAGAACTATACATCGCAAATTATCACAGGAGCTCTGGTTAAATACGGAAATAATTTTTTGAACGGTGGCTCACGTTTTTGGTACTTTGATCAGAAATATTTAAAAGATAAACTCGATATAGTAATCCTGTCATGCATAACTGCCCATTAAGTGTAGGTATGGTAGGATAGTTATTCGGAACTCTCATTACGGAGACCGAGAACAATGGGAACAAAAACAAAGTATTACTGGGAAATTCGAAAGAGAGGGATGCTCCACCCAAAGGATTTTGGGTACATCTGGCAGGATGTTAAGTACACGGACAAATAAAAGAACAACCAAAATCTCAAAATCTATACGTGTTTCACCCATACCCTTTCCATGTAGGTCCCCTACAATTGTTTTTAAACCCGTAGCACCCCCCCCCCCCCCCCACAAAAACAAATTTGTTTCAATGTTGCCGCCCAGTTGTTTTTGCCTGTAGGCTTCGCCCACTATACCTGTGTCATCTGTAGCCCCCCCCCCCCCCCCCCACACACACACACACAATACTTGTTTCAGCTGTATAGCTGTATACCCGTATACTTTGGTTTCACATTATTTTATATGACAATTAAACAATATGGCTGCATTTGTTTACAAAACGAGTGAACATGCACATTCCACCAGGGCCTTGCTGGCAGGCAAGATATTGCACTGGTCGTATTATGGGGGTACACGTGTGGTCCCCTACCCCGAACCTTCTTCACATCAAGAGTTCAGCCACATCGGACAGTTCATTCTCAAGATGTTATGTGTGTAACATTGGGCTGTGTACGAATCATGCCTGCAGGAAGTCCAGGCTCTGTGGCTCTTTAGTAAACATGTGAAGTCACGGGTATACACGGTCTATTTATAGGCCTACCACGAGACAGCTTATGTAATCATCACTCATACTCAGGGTTATATTAAACCGTCGATATGATACAGAAGGAACTATAGGAAGACCGTGAACACGTATAGCCATTATTGCGTATTTTCTTAACCGTGGTCAGTCCTCTGCGGGGAAAAAGCACGGGTCTTTTTTTTTCTATTTAGGTATAATTTACATGACAATTTGATCAATAAACGTTCACCACAGACGTTTTGACGACTGATGGCTTATGTAAACAACTCGCTATAATATACCTACACAGCAAATGAATGTGTAAATGCAATGAATTTGAACACACACGTACTGTATAGCGTGGAAAAAATAATTGTATTAGCAAAAATACCTCAGAATGTGTTGTGCCAGTTTTTTGTCATTGTATAGGACAATATTATTTGGGATCTTTCCCAGTGATGTACTATCGCTACAGCGTTTACATTGTTTACTTGTCTTTGTATGCAAAGTAAAACAGTTTTTGTGTAGTGCCTGGATGGATGACTATCGGGGTTAGCTCACATCACAGATTTGAAAATCCTTTTGATCTTCAATAGTTTACGTATTGGCATAAGTTGGAGACTCAAAACTTTGTCCCAAAATACAATTAGAATTCGTCTGAAATACAATGAAATGTGTATGGGCAAATTTAATTTACTTTCACTGCTCAGTGGGCTCGTGATTGAACAATTTTGTCCCAGCCTCTTAGACTAGTTTTTTTAAAGAATGGTTTCGAGTCTGTCTGTCAAGTTTGCATTCATATGAGCTGACAGCATGTTATATTTTGAGCATAGCGAGTTTAAAAAGGCGTCGGTAGGATTCGCACCTTTTTTTCAAATGTTTCAAATGTAGGTATCAACTCATACCATCCACCTACTGTACAGCAGCCGCGGCTATAATGCTGCTAGGATTTTGTCACTGTATTCTACAATGTATTGCTCAATTCCTGCCTTATTTTTTATTTTGCATAAAAATATTTTTAAAGGGGCTATGTCGTCATGATTATAGCAGGCCTGTGGCTGAGCATGGAAAGATGAAACAGATACTGCACACGCGCGCGCCTGCGGTCAAATCACAATCTCTTTAACTGCTGTAGTCGTGACGACACAGCCCCTTTAATGGCCTCACGTTGACCCCTGTATAGCACAGTCTTTCTCAAAGGCTAATTAATGATAACACAACACACAGTACACATCATATACTTGCGTAACAGAAGCAGTCAGATGGAAGAAATGAAGAGGGGAGCAAAATTGAATTAGAAAAGGCAAGGAATGTACACTGGAAAAATGAGACGGGGGAGAAAGGCCGAGGGAGTATAGTTTAACCACACGGAGGGTGGAAAGGCAAAAGATAAAATCAAAGGTGGGGAAAAGGAGGAAAGGTAATTAATTATAGAGAATAAGACAGACTTATATGGGGGACATCTGTGGGGGGGGGGGGGTAATTAGTGCGCAAGGTTATTAAGAGTCATATCCTTCTTGGATGTTCAGATCAGACCATGGGGGGATTGAATGGTATGCAGGTGCCGTATCCATAGTTTCTCCCTGCTCAGTCTCTGCGTGGTTGCCTAGTGCCCCAATGCCTTGTAAAACACGTCACAAATAGAGTTATCGTTTCTGACATGACTTGACAAAGAAATGTGGCTCCGCAGATTTAATAATTAACTACCTCAAAATGACCTGCAATGTGCAAAGCTCATGAATGTTATTTTGGCTCATTCTGCTTTGCTAATGTTTTTTTTTAAGCAAAACTTTCTGATTACCCCCAAACTAAAAAGAAAAGAAAAAAAAGTTATATAGGCTAGACAACCAACACATTGCCTGCTGGACGGGATGCAGGGATGAAACACAAATCCTCAATTTGTTGGTTCGAAGAAATGTGATCATTACCGGGTACATTTCAGGCGAGTGCAGCTGTATCCAAAACCACCAATTCTTCATTCGTTATGAACCAAAACTAATTAAGTGGGTAAATAAAAAATATTAATTTGTTGCCATAATAATGTGAAAAGGGTAGCGGACTATTTTCCCCGATCCTCTCAATCTTACCTGAGCATATATAAAATGCGAGATGTCACCCCCTGAAAAACCAAAGTCAGATTTACCAGGACTGTGAGTCCGCAGCCAGGCCACGACATCGGCACGCCGTCCACACATGCTGGCAGCAATAATGTCCAGATTAACAAAAAAAAAGAGTATTGAAGCTAGCTGATGTCAGTTGGGTTGGGATGGCAGGTAAGACTCCTGGCACGGTACTCTAACACTTTCAATGAAACGCGTTTGGTATTGGAGACTCTACTCGCATTCCTCTTGGAGCATAATGGAATAGAAATTCTGAAAGGTATGCCTATGATTTGGCAACTCGGGGAAACTATTTGTGTCATTCAAAACAAATAAGATCATGATGAAATCGTAAGGATGAGTCTAAGAATACAACAGTACATCCACTCTGTTATGGCCACTCGGTGAACCCGCCGCCCCAAACGCATTTTCGAAATTCCTGCACTGTGGGAAAGACCATAAACCAGAATGGCCCTCGAGATCGTTTAGTTCAGCAGCTAGCAGTAGCACTAGAAGTCCCGAGGCCTACCGGATTTGACATGTGTAAACACACACATGCAATGGGGTTTCCCCAATCTACACGCAGTCTCCTGTCGATGAATCACGAGAGCATGACATCATGAAGTGAAGTTAAGAAGTTTCCATTATTTCATCACCACTATCACTATCAGTGTTTTCATAATAAATAATCCAGCACTGGTCAGAACAACGTACAACATACACTGTAGTTCAAGCTAGCTGTAGCAAGACAACAACATCCATTAGCTCTTGACATGGCACACACTGATAGCAAGAAACCGGTATGTCTACCTGTACTGACCGGCTGTAGTGGTGTCGCGACCGCTGATGACAAACGCATTTCAAGTCAAATCACATTATTAACATAACAATGAAGTTGGTTGATACATTATCATTTCCTTCCTCCTTGCTCATCCTAGTTTAACACTAGTTTGAGCTGTATTGGTTTTCGAAGATCAAATTATTAAGATGAGAATAATGATTCATCCTGTCTAATTGCCACATCCTTGTTGGTCCACAAAAGTAGCGTACAATCCACACCAATTCGTGACTGAAACTTAGTAAATGCAACTGCATTCCAAACGTACCCAATGATTAGTACTATGAACATGTACATGTACATGTACATGTACATGTACATGTGTGTATGTACATGTACACACACACATGTACAGTTGTATATTATACACACAGTACACGTATGATGAAATGGTTAGATGGTCGGTGTACACAAGCATTCTGACCTTCAATTTCCCCGCGTAAGACCGTGTGACCCCGTGACCTCGTCCATTATAAACAAAACACATGATGACTGGGCTCAATGCTCAGCTGCCCAAGCATACCAATCTACTGTTACCATGAAAACGCCTCTTCACACGGTTATTGTCGCGGTAAAGAAAACCAGCAAGTACGTTCGAGAAATGTGATTGTGGTAGTAAAAGAAGAAACAACAACAACGGGAGCAACAACAACAGCAACAACGACGACGACAACAACGACGACAACAACAACGACAACAACAACAACAACAACAACAACAACAACAACAACAACAACAACAACAACAACAACAACAACAACAACAACAACAACAACAACAACAACAACAACAACAACAACAACAACAACAACAACAACAACAACAACAACAACAACAACAACAACAACAACAACAACAACAACAACAACAACAACAACAACAACAACAGCAACAACAATTGCAGCCTAATGGCAAGATATTAACACTAGCAAATTCTCCCTATAATGTGTAGGCTGAACTGCAATCATCATTTTTTTCTCTTATGATTATCTTGTATAATGTTACCACTCGAGCGTAAAATGGAAACTTATAGCAGTACAATGTTATTTATTTTTAATAACAGAGTCATGTGCATAAAATTCACATCGCATAAATACTTCCTGCTTGCATAACAGCCAATTGTTCTGCTTTGTGTGTGTGTTTTATTTTTGTCTTTCTTTGTGTTGTGTATGAATGATGTCTACAGGCGGGCTGGTCCATATTGTAGCTCCATGATTGGTCTAAACGTGCACCGTAATAAACAAATTTAAAAAAGGCAAATCATAATGTGCTTTAATTACTACACAACCTTCTTCGAAGGTTACTATAGCCAACTGAGGTGTTACTGTGTTGATTTAATGTGTGGTGATTCCTTTTGCAAAATGTTTTTTTGTTTTGTTTATAATAACACTTTTCTTCATGTTCTTCCTCTTCACTGTTTTTTTCCCCCTCTATTTTTGTTTTTGTTTTTGTTTTGTTACATAGTTTAAATAATCACCACACAGTTATAACGGTGTTCCAGAAAAGTTTGTTCTCAAAAGCCATAGTATTCCCGCACACTTACAAGTATTAAGTGTCCTAAAATAATTGTTTAACCCGTCCGTGGTAAATCGCATTACCGAATGTAGGAAGAAAAAAAGGAAGTGTAAAAAGATCAAAAATGGAATAGAAGTTACAAGACCGAGTGCAGTGGAAACAAGAACCCCACATCCACCCTATCCACCAACGGAAGTAGAAATAGGTCCTCCTTCTTCCATGGTCCACCCCCCTTCTCCAATCGCCAGTTATCCACCCCCCCCCCCCCCTTTAACAAAAGAGGTGGCCTCGATAATCAGCTGTAACCGCAGACCACTTGAGGGCGCACTCTAAAATGGCGGCTTCCACAACTGACACAAGTTTGTTAAATGTTGCAAACGAACTTGCCGAAAATGGGGATTCGGTCGACGAAGAAGCTTTATACAGAAAGCTGTTAATGCAGGTAAAAGTAATGAGATTGTGTACTATATTGTTTTTTATATTTTGGAGAAAATTGAATGGCAAAAAGTAATAATTATTCAAGTCAACGAATAAAATGTCTGAGAGGGAGAGCATGATTGGAGAGTGAGTGAGAGGGGGAGTCTCAGTCTGTCAATTGTCAATGTCATTTTGTACAATTTTAGAGTCAATGTGTCATGATCAATTCATGTATGATGGAGGCATGATTGTACCCTCACCCTGTAATACTAATAATGCAAGGTGGCTAGTATAGGTACATGTACTCCTAGAACTATGAGGTTCGTTCCGCTATCGTCTCCACGAACCTCATTCATAGAGTGACATGTACAAAATCCTATTCCAAACTTTCTGCCCTTCATGTTTACATGGCTACAGTTCTGTTTTGAAATCAGATCTCGCCAAAAGTAGGCTCTATGTGTTCTTTCAACTCTCATCGAGCGTTGCACGGGTCCAGAAAATCCACTCCGCAAACTAAAAGTTGTTAAAAAGTGATAAATTCTCACCGTAATTCAGATCCCATTCAAACAGTATTGCAACAAATATGGCGGTGGAGTTGCAAAATTAACTGGTACGCGGAACCAGCCCATAGGACCAGCGCATCACATACCAGCATACCAGTTAATTTTGCAACTCCGGTCGAAAAAATGCACTGTCACTACCAACTTGGTCAGCATGCCCTCGCACAATTTCTCAGATTTGGCCAGCAAAGGCCTGCCCCCGTTTTTCTGGAGATCGAGGCCTGCAAAAGTTAACAATCAAAGAGGGTAGCTCTAGAGGGTAGGTGGGTAATCACCAGTTTGCTACCAGTCATCCATTTGCAAGTTTTATGATCAGGTAGGCATGGTAGGCCTCAGTGAACGGATTTAAAGTCATGACCATCCAAGTACACTTTGGTACACTTGCAATAGGGCCATGGATACACCGTGGATTGGCCCTAAGTGGGGCTTGATTGTATGGACAGAGTGACATTTATTGGCATTGTCATGACCAATGATTGTCGAATCTGAATCCCACTTTTTAATTACTTATGACCCACAAATAGTGTCTTATTTATTTACCTAGACGTGAATGTTTTGGTCATAATGACTGAAAGAGTGGCAGTCTGATTTGGCATTTTTTTCCGAGGCATTTGTAATGTTAGTCAAGGGTTTGGGGAAGGTCGGCATGGTAAAGGCCTAGAGATAGGCCTACAAGTTTTTCTTGGTGTAAGAACTCATAACAAATGTAAGGTCTTTGTTTTCAGATTTGTTGTATTGATGGAACGTCTTTGTCACAACATTATTTTTAACAAAAAGGGATTTTTTTTTGTATTTTTACAAACGCATTGCACATGTAATGCTTTCACATGTACTTTATTTTAGGCAGCTGAGATGCAAGGACTTAATCCACATGGCCAGGAACCAGTTTGTCACACTGTCAGACCCCAACCAGGTTTTTGCATCAAGACAAGAAATGAAAGCAATGCCAAGGTCTTTATCAATGTCTGCAAATCAGAAGAGGTGAGCTTAAAACCCGCATGAGAAAGATAACAGATGACAAACAAAGTCTTAACATTTTCTTTAATGTATACAATTAAATCCTCCTTGGATACTTATGAAAAACTGGATTTAAAGGGGCTGTGTCATCATGATTAATAGCAATAAATGAAATAACCCAGTTATTCCGCAGTTTGACAAAGACGGCACCCTGTGTGATTTGACTGCAACGCGTGCATGTGCAGTATCTATCTGGGTGAGAGTTAATCTTTTCATGCACAGCCACAGGCCTCCTATAATCATGACGACACAGCCCCTTTAAGTGATTCAGAAGGAATGTTAAGATATAAAAATCTTGGCAATCTTTGATGCTTTATAATATTTTTTATTTTGTTGTTTTACTTTTAGCACTGTATTTCCTTTTTGATAACACTCCTATAGGCTGTATTTTTGACAGCAAGAGGGCGCAATACTAATTCCATTTTCAAAGTACAAAAATATTTCAAAACAGTAAAAATACAAATATTTCCCAGCAAATATCTTACACTGACTACATTGTAAAACTGTCAGTACAAAAAGCCTTCAAAAAATGTATATTGACTGCTTTATTAGAAGTCTAATTACATCTGGTTTACCACACTATTTCTATGGTTTGACCCCCAATCTACCCCCAAGGGCGCCCTCTTGCAGTCAAAAATAAGGCCAATTCTGTCATCTGTTTCCTGCTTTAAGTCCCGATGATACATGTGCAGGTTGTTTGACACTATCTGCTTATTTGATTGTACTGTCTTTATACAGCTACCCTCGCCTAATGACATCACAGAGGAAGAGTTGATTCAGATTCTGGATTCAAGTGAACCAGACTACCGGGTACCACTTAGTATCGGCGAAGGCCATGCCGAGGTGGACAAAAGTAAGAAAACTTTGATGTGCTCTTAATTTACACACATTCAAATTATTTTTTGTTTAACACTGTGTTGTATTTAGTGGCCTATGTCGCTGATAGTTAACTACTCAGGCTACAGCGCCTGTTGGGTCCAACGAGGTCCGCTGGTCCAAACAGACTGCATAACTTGAACACGTCTTTTATCGGAGTTGGCTGGGTTCAGACTGCTGGTCAGCCAGGCTGTGTGGTGCAGCTAGGCCACTGGTCGTGCCCGACTAGTTTATTGTGTAACAATACTGACAATAACAAATAGTCCTTACACTACAACTGCCAGTTTTTAAACACTGCACTATTTTCTGCTTCGCAACTCTTTGAATTTGAACGAAACCGGGTCCTTGGGGAAGAATTTTGAAAAGATTTGGAATAATTAATACTTGACACTGACGCGTCTTTGGTTGATTCATTGTTTCATTATTTTATAGCTGGAAAAGGATGCACTGCTTATGACGTCATGATAAACTCGGATTTCTATGAAAAAGTTCAGAAGAGCAATGTGTTCAAAGGATTCTTGATGTCCGTTGTGTTCGAGGGACTGGAAAATAAATACAACATTCAACTTGAAAGAAGTAAGTACACATTTAAGCCTTCCAATGTTAAAGCCATTATACACTATTGGTAAAGTGTCTGGAAATACTTCCATACCTTATGAGCATCAAGAGTTATTTAATAAAATCAACCTGCGAAAGTTTCAGCTCATTTCATTGTTTCCTTTATGAGAAAACAATACAAAGTCATTCAGCGTTTTTGTATTCATTATAATGGCCGGAGTTTTCGTCTAATGAGACGAAAAATCAGTTGTGGATCTTATTTCACTAATTATTCGAAAACGATAACACATCAGACAAAAATATTTCACAGGAAGTTTTCTACCATCATCATCTCTGTACCATGTAAGTTATATGCAAATCTGTGAACATTTTGTTTTTCAGTGTTCCCAAAAGTGAATATGGGCTTTAAACTGAAACAAAAACCTAGTTGGCATACAATCAATATTTATACATGTAAATAAAGTACATAGCTTGTCCAAAATACACCTAAGCACCAGTCTGGCTAAGCTATGCATATCGGAATGTAGACAAGGTGACTAACAAGTGTGTAGAATTTCAGAAGAAAATTGGCCTGGCAAACATTTGATTATTGCATGGAAACCCTTGAAGAGCTATTGAGTAAGATATGTGTATACACATTATTGTTTTAACACTTCTTTATCTATGTTTCAATCATCTCCACAAAGACTGGGTGCAACTCAAGAACAGAAAATGTCTTGGAACACTTGGTGAGCACAACATCCGAACAAAATCAAAGCCCCGGATCTTGGAGGTAGAATCCCCAATTGACGAGAGCCAAGGAAGTCCCCAAGACCAACCTAAGAGACCTCTGATAACGGAAGTAGACGGCTCGGATGGTAGAGTGGTTGCACCTGAACCAGAGTACATCATAATGAGGGAGCCACCGGAAGGCCATCCAGAGTTCCTCGTGATGGAGATTAAACTCCCAGTAGTGGTGAGTAGAATTACTGGTCAATCTGTTTTAATGTAACTTTTCAAAAATAGGGCTTTATGTGGTGATGGTTTACATCTTAGAGGCTGGAGAAAAAGTTAAGAATCACATGGAGAGCAATAAGCCATTTTGAGATACGGTGGACATTATTACTATGACACTACTTGCTTTGGGTAAATTTGTTTGTCTACACCCAAACCAAACAGTGCACTCATAAAGTGTCCACCGTATCTCAAAAAGGCTAATAGGAAGGTGTCACAAGAAAGGAAAGTGTTAACTAACCAAGACTTAATGGAGAAAATAGAAGTGCAAGATATAGTACAGGAGATAAACTGAAGAGGTGAAGGCGAGCTGGTCATCTAGCCCAAGAGGAAAGATGACAGGTGGACCCAGAAGTTGCAGACTGGACACCTTGAGCATAAACCATAGGGAGAGGCAGACAAAGCTGAAGGTGGATGGATGTCATCAGAGAACATGATGGCATGATGTGGAAGAGGGCAGCGCATAGTAGAGGGAAATTGAAAAGTGATGAAGAGGCTTTCCTCTTGCAGTGAAGCGAAACATGTAAAGACCATGTCACAGAGGGTAATTTACGGGCAACCAGCTACAGGCAATCTCCAATAAGGACAAAATCATTCACATTTCAGTGTTCTCATTGTTTTCTTGGGGATAGTAAGTAATATATAACTTCCCAAGCAGATCCTCGTCATTTGATTGGAGGATGGTCGGTCACGTGATAGCAAGTAAACGTACCATTGCACGCTACGTCATTCACCGTGCATTTTTCGTTCCATCCGATTTGTTCCGTTGCACGCTAGCCAGCCCTCCATTGACAAAAGAGACTATTCGATTAAAAATGGCTGAAGCTTATTATTAAGTGTTATCCTCCAATCAAATGACAAAGATCTACTTTGATGTTATATAAAACAAATAATGAATGTTTATGAGTGCAATGGTAAGAATATTTTCATGAGTTGAAAGATGGAATGTTCCATTCAACTCGGCTTCGCCTCGTTGAATGGAACATTCCATCTTTCAACTCATGAAAATATTCTTACCATTGCACTCATAAACATTCATTATTTGTATAGCAGCCAGAAGATTGTCTCTTATGCTACCGAAGTGTTCCTTGTGCATGCAGTGCAGTTGGTTGCCTCCAAGTTGCCTGAATAAAATTGCCCTGTGTGACATGACCATTAGACAGAACAAGTTACCCACACAGGTATGGGATACACGGACTCGCGCTCATCACTGTCTTTACACCTGTCTCTCTTTTATATTCTTTGTATTTCTTGTACAAGGTTCCTCTCATTTAGCCCCCTATCCAAACGATGAGGCAAATACATACATGCTCATATCTCTTGCTAGCAAGCATTATCATGTTAAGTCTGGAGAATCTTGTTAGGGAGGCGTGGAAACATTCAGATTACATCAATTCCTTTGGTTTAACACGTACGTGTTTTGTGTAGCAACACACACTTTGTTAACAATTGTGCTTTCTCATCTCTTTGGATCACATAAATGCTGGCTGCTAACCACAGCATCAGCAACATTGTCTGCACTGTAAATATTCTAGTTGGAATGTTCAATCACTGCTGAATATATTCACAAAGGGCCTATAACAAAAGTGCCAAGACCGGTCAGGTCCAGGATTCGCAGTACGATGTGACTCTGTAAACCAGGACAAGCTGTGCACTTTACCCTCGTCCTTCTAGTCCATCTCGGGCTTGATGATCTCGTAGCTCTCAGCGTCACGTCCGTTGACCTCTCGACTGTTCACCTCTTGTCCACTGACCTCCTCAGTATGTCGACGGCGAATGCGCTTACACAGTTGAGAGAGACTCTCACGTGCCATCTTCCAGAGCAGTTCAAACTCCACTTGGCTGCACCTCGTACCATATATCTCCATCATGCAATCTACGTTAGAGATTCAAACTACAGATTAGCTTGATCATGGAGTAGCATCAGAAATAAATACCCTTTAATTTAAAGGAGATTTGAGCCCGAAACATAAAGCATACTAATCTCAAGACAATAGCACACATTGCAGAGTATTATAAAAAAGAGTGTGTTGAAATTGTCAATGAAATAAAAGCAATTGTCGCAACTTTGTGTGAGGAGGAAAACAAGATACAGCTATACAGTTTTGGAGCAAATAAACTTTTAGGCCTATTCATTCTCTTTTTTTCTGTGTCCCCCTTTTTTTATCTCCTCCCAGCGATTTACATTTCTAGGCAATCAGATTGTTAGGGCATTAAACAAAAATGTTAATTCTCAGATAGCTATATGTTCTAATATTTTGAATAGAACAAACAGTACGATATCATTTCATCTCGGGGCCGATGGGAGGGCGTGGGTTGGGGGGCTTGGGTTGGCTTTGTACCTTTGATCTTCTTGATGCCATCACGATGGAGGGGATTCATGCCATTCCTTCCTGTCACCGTAGACCTCATCAGGACCTCAGGTCCAAAGATACAGTCTCTGGCTAGTTGGATTGCCAACCTCGGACCACCGACGAACGGGCTGAGAGACTCCCAGCGGGCGTTCGACAGCAACGTGCTGATCATGTCTGTAAGGGGGTTTATAATGGATCAGAGAGAGTTCAACAGATGACAAGTAATGGAACTAGGCTGTTTGGACTTTGTTCTTTCATGAAAGTCTGTTGCAATATCCAGAGCAATTCTTCCCATACTTGTATGTCCGTTTTACGGTGAGGTCAGTACGATGTTGCAAAAGCAAATCGTGTGAAACGGCAGTAGTTAAGGTAGTCTCTCTGGTACGGTTTGACCTTGGGCGCAACGGACCATGAAAGGTCAAACCGTACCGTAAATATGAGAGGAATATGATAGGAATATGG
Organism: Marthasterias glacialis; assembly: GCA_911728455.2. Lineage (NCBI taxonomy): Eukaryota > Metazoa > Echinodermata > Asteroidea > Forcipulatida > Asteriidae > Marthasterias > Marthasterias glacialis. Next base: position 20,927,821 of record OU452224.1, read on the forward strand.
AAATGAGGTATGAATAGGAGAGGTAAGATTTTGGGAACGATTTGACCTATTCTATGGGAAAGATGACATAACGGGGGAGAAAGGGTAAGATTTTGGGGACAGTTTGACCTAGTCTATGGGAAAGAGGACATAACGGGGGAGAAAGGGTAAAAAATTGGGAACAGTTTGACCTATTGTGAAGGTCAAACTGAGGCATATTAATATTTGACAGTACTAAACGGGCGACGTATTTAGGCATGACATCATGCCACGGTGGGGGGAGATAATCCCCCGACAAAGGGCAGTGGTCAGACGGTCAGTCATTGGGAGTCTCGTGAATGGAGAGTTAATTGCCTATCGATCGGTACAAGATTGCACAACACGGCGCAATGCTCGCCCGTATTTAGGTATGACATCATGCTGGAGAGATAATCTCTTAACAAAGGGTGGGATCCTATAAAGGAGGGAGGAAGTTAATCTATCGATCGATACAGGATCCGAAGGTATAGATGGTCAGAAGATCATTATGTGGAGAAATGTAAGAAATACACATAGTGTACACACGTGTATATCATAACACGCAATGGGATCACCGTATCATGCTTGGTCCGCTAATAAGACAAAGGAGGGGAGAAATCCAAGGAGAAGTTAAAATAAAACTGAAAATAAAGTTTACTTTCCGCACTTTGGTGGTCCTTATCAACCCATTGAACCGCAAGACGACTGCTTTGCAGAAAGTCACACACAACATGAAAAGGGATGTGCTTGATAAACATCCAGCATTGGTAAACCGCGAATATCGTGTACTTTACTCAGTTGGCCCTGTGCGAGACCGTGATTGTAGGCAATTCATCAAGCTGTTATTCCTCAAGGTTTACGGTTGTGTTCGTTGTTCTTACAAACCATACTGAAGAAGGTATCCATTTTGTCAACAATTTGGAAGTTCTAAACTGATGAATTATATTTGCGCCTACATGGACGTCTCTGCAGCACAATGAAAAATTTATTGTTGATCCTCAATTCTTGATTGTATTTTCGTGCATGATGCCAATGAGGTAAAGGTTATACACCGTACATATGACAACATATCGATCGATTTCTATACCAAAACGGTGTATCAGTAACTCTCACCATCGGTCAGAGAACTCAACACGCGCGAAGCAAGCCTTATACTATGTATATGGGTACATGAGTATGTATCGATAATGCAATTTGTGGATTAAATCGTATAGTCTAAGTCGGTGGAATACAATCATTCACGCTTTTCTCGTTTTTGCGTAAAACCTTTGTTTGTCCGAAGCATGACACATGTGTCATTTTGTGCAAATATCCTTATAAACGTCCGCGTTTTATGCAATTTACTGACCGCTGATATTAATAAAACACAACTTCACAATTCAAAGAGAGGATTATGACCAGAATTGCCCGTATTCACTCAATATTTCCCCTTTGAATTAAAACTTTGAATTTATCTTTTGCCCGCGATGACGATTCACCCCTTAGAATTGTCCGATAAATTTGTTGGGTCACTCAATTTTCCTTTGTTGATGCGAGACGCTGATATTTTTAAGGGTGTAAATACCTTTTTTGAACTTACGATATGATTCATGCGCGTGTGCAAACCGGCTACGGAAAAGGAAAACAGTTCGACTATAACCTATTTACTGCTCTTCCCTTTACACTTTAAGTGACAAGCAGCGCCTCTATGTCTCTCTACATAGTAAAATTTAACAATGCAATTAGCGGTCGTGTAAATCACGCACGTTAGTGTATTTTTTCTGGTTTCTGTTAAAGGCTGAAATGCGGAACTTGGCCAGTGTACCGGGACATTTTTAGGAAACAAATTGGAAAGTATATGACTTTAACTCCGGTCATGTTATTCTTACCGAGACCGTCAATATTTTACAATATTTGAATACAACGAATTAATGAAAACCGAGTGACACAATAGAAGTAAATAGCTACAATCAAGGCTTGTCGTTGAAGTTATGCGGAATGTGTAAAAATTTCGCCGTTACGTTGCTACACATAGTTCAACGATTCACGCACACACACAAGACAAGAAAAAAGACGGACAACTTCACACGTAACAAAGTACAGGTAACGAATTGTTAGTTTGATGAGGTGTAACAACTGATGTGAAACCAAACCAACACATAGAGGAAGACAGCAGACGAAAAACATATACATGCACAAATGCTCGTGTATTCACCCATGATTACGCGTATAAGAGTTTAACTGGACATATTTACCCTTTAAAATGCGTCTTTAAAACAAAGTAAAAGAAATGAATAGATGTGTCGAATCATTAGACAAAGCATATGAGGACGACGTATACAAGACACAACAACGAGCAAACGAGTAATTTTATGGCTTACATTCGACTGGAAGAGAAAAATAAATAACAGACGTGGTAAAATCTCTTTTGTAAATATAGACGAGGGTCTTCTTACACATCGGAGGAACACAAATTCACCGATCCTCAGCCGCCAGAGTAGAATTTTGACGAAGTCACGTCCATTTTCGTTCGTCTTTGTTGCGCATCCATCACATATCCAAATATATTCCAGAGGTTTGGTCGTGTTGTGTATCAAGACGTAAGCTTCATGATAAAATGAAGCGGTAGCGATAGCCCCGTTTCGTCGCCTCACAAAGTCAACAAATACTGGGGTTGCCACCCATTCATAACTTAATCAGATCACAAAAGACCATCGGGTGGGGATGGCCGAGGTATTCAAACGGGGAGAGGGTACACCCAATGCGTCTTCAACGTGAAAACCCCCATTACAAACAGTGCAGCTTATATTGATCTTCCTCCCTGTGACTTAACGCGTACTGAAGGTAGTCGGTCATTCCCCTTTAATCCGTAAATGAAACATTATTGTCATGGGATGTCCCTAGAGGATTGTGGAAGCATCGTTTATTTTTACTTGTCTTCTCCTTTCCACCAAATAGGCCTAAGTACTCTTTTCTTTACAGAAAATGATATCAAGGGGGCGAAAGACGGCTACTGATAAGGCATACGTATTGCACTTGCCCTTTTCACTGAAAATATATGACCAACCCACATCATCGAATAAAACAAAGTTTCATCGCAATTGCATGGATAGAGCATGGAGGTATAACGAGTATGCATTACATTGTTGTTCAACGTTAAACCACGCAGGTGTCTATAGTACTGCGTGCGCATTCTTTTTGCACAATGTTATGGTTACAGAAACATAGTGTTTGAAAGCTGGTTAAAGCGTTCTTGAAAGGAGAGTGTTCATCGAGAAAGTAAACGTAAGCTACACTATACATTGTACACCTCGTTATTATTTTCCTCAAACGACAATTGACCGTAGATGACCAAATTGTCTTCAAGGTATAAAGGAAAAGATCAACGTGGAACAAACTGATTTTAATGGGATAACAAAGGTTACAACGTTTGAATTAACATGGAGCAATAAAAACAGAATTTAGATGTTCACCGATCAAAATCGATGTATAGTTTTGTTTTGTAAATCCACTGGAGATATGGGATTGTGCGCTTACTCCAGTACACATATGAGCCGTAAAGGGGATGCCTGAATAATCACACCGGTCAAAGAAAGGGTACACATAGTAGTCAACAATACGGTTGACTGTCCGCTAACTGGGCTCAGCTTCTTCCTTGTTAAAGGGAATTAAACACTCTGGTTGCTTAGTCAATACAATGTCCCCCACACACCGTAATAACATACGAGGAAATTTGCTCTTGTTTATCATCACCTCAGCTCTGGGCTGTTTTATTCAACCTTACTAAACAAAAGATACACTTTTTACATTTTCTGCTTCTTCAAATCGGTTAAAATAATAAAGTTTAAAGCGTTAACAACAATAATTATTTACAATGATTATGTTTCACTTTAATCAAACAAACAAAAACGAAAATTATAAAAATTGGAAATGTAAACAAAAACACAAAACACGAAACAAAAAACGAAACAAAACAAAAACAAGAAACAAGAAACACAAAAATGTAAAACAAGAAACAAGAAACACAAAAATGTAAAACAAGAAACACGCAACAAAAACACAAAATACGAAACAAAACAAAAACACGAAACAAAAGACGAAACAAAACACAAAACACGAAACAAGAAACAAGAAACACAAACATGTAAAGCAAGAAACACAACAAAAATACAAAATACGAAACAAACAAACAAACAAAAATACAAATTTGTAAACTTAGGCACATTAAGTGAAATACATAACTAATTTGGTTCAATTTTTCCAGATAAATTTGTACATATAGAGCAACTTACTGATAACAGATCAAAACTAATACAGTTACTGTAACGATAAAACAAATAATCATTCGATTGTTTCAAATCTTTTTGAAACGTAATTCTCTAAATGCAATTTGTGCTGATTTCAAAACGAAACATAGTTTTTTTTTTTTTTTTTTTACGTATGTCCATACCACGGACAATGATATCAGTCATTTGCACTTTACAATGCTGATGGTAAGCAATAACATCACAATCCAAACGAAAAAGCATTCATATTTCCGTAGACACGTTGTTGATGATACTGTTAAATACACAGAATAAAAGTGTTTTTAACTGAATAGCCAATTCATGTTTAATTCAATAGTTACGGGCAAAACATATTGCTAATGCACTGTGATGAAAACGCTTATCATTTTGTAAATACAATTCATTAAACCAACGCATTCACCAAGTCAATCCCAACAAAATGAGGGCTATAAGCACATAAACAAGGCGCTTGCGGGCGAGTGTATGTTCAGTAACCGTAGGGAACAGTCTCATGGTTTTCAATCTGCACTCTTTTTGTATAAACCAGCTGGTAACTCTTATCTTCCTCTTTTGTTTCAATGTTCATTGTTTTCTTATTTCTGGAGATCTTAAATGGATCGAAAACTGTAATCTTACTCGGGCCAATGTTCTTTACCATGTTGGACATCGTTTCAAAGTTTACGTGAAACTGATTTCTGTAGTTAAGAGTAATGCCCCTCACTTTACAGTGTGTACTATACCCGTTCCTATCAGGTTTAAGTAACTCGTAAGCGTAGTTTTTAGGACCACCGCTGACAAATGTAACGATATGATTACCGTGATCTAATTCGTTGGTCAATTCACCTAAATAATCTCCAACCTTTGGCTCCCATTCCCCCTCCCTGCTAACATAGATCACACTATCCGTGTCGTAATACAGAACTCTGCGATCTAATTGTTCTAATAGTTCGTAAAGTTCAAGTCTGGCATGAGCCGTAGTGTACGCTGCGATGATCACATTGGTGCGCGCAGACGGTTCGATAAACTCCTCTTTATGTTGCCAGTTAACTTCAATCATATCCTCATTGATAAATCGGGCGCTATTTATCTCAATTTTGTCACTCGTCATCAGGTCCATGTACTCAGCGGGATCATCAATGTGGTCAGTTTTGGACATGTTACTTCTTTGTCCGAATTTACCCCAAAAACTGTTCAGCATCAATTTAGCAAGAGCTCTAAGCCCAGGGTTTTTCTCAATATGGTTCCAGTCCAGACGAATCCCTTCTCTTTTGAAATACTGTTCGATGTATATATGTTTTTTCTCATCCGATTGACACCACTTTGGCCAGTCGCTCGACTCTTGCTTCATCTTGAGGAAAGCATTAACGTAAGACGCAAACAATCCACCTTCCTTCGTATCTGGATCGTAGACTGATACCTTTTCGAAATGCCACACTTCGTAAGCGCCTTCTGTAACTCAAAGGTTACCCACGTTCCCGTCAAAGACCGTTCGTTGTCAGTATGCTGACATGAGGATTGCTGCATTGACTCACTACAAGTAGCGCAGAGAGGAAACATCAATTTGTTAGAGGCTTTGTAAGGGATGACTGGATGATACAACCCTCTGGGTGGAAGAACCTTGCACTTTATCAAACCTTCCTGGAACATTTGGTCTGAAGGAACTTGTAAAGGGCTATTTTCCACATTTTTACAATACGGCAGTCAATCAAGACAAAATACTTCCCCATCTACCCGACATGAAGCACTATAACCCAGACAGCATGAAACCAATTGACAGACAGGCATTCATTGAATGGTACAATGAGCATCAGGGCGATACATTCGATCTCAAGCGAGAACTTATTAATTATTGTCAATCTGATGTAGACATTCTTCGTCGATGCTGTCTGCAGTTTAGATCCCTCTTCATGAGTATGACGGCAGATGAAACAACCCCCGGTATTGACCCATTCAAGCATTGCATTACCATTGCCTCGGCTTGTAACTTGGTGTTTCGATCTAAATACCTCGAATCAAACACCATTGGCGTTATACCCCCACAAGGCTACCCCTCCAATGACAGACAGTCGATCATAACATTGCAATGGCTCAAGTGGGTATCGCATCAAACAGGTCACACCATTCAACATGCAGCAAATAATGGAGAGAAACATATCGGTAAATACAAAGCAGATGGTTTCTACATCGAAGACGGCGTTGAAACTGTGCTAGAGTTTCACGGTTGTCTCCACCACGGTTATACCTGTTTGGCCCGTCACACCAAACATCCTTTAAGTCAGTTGACTATAGAGGAACTGTACCAGAAAACAATCGAGAAACGTCTGTTTGTCATAAGTCAAGGATGTCGATACATCGAGAAATGGGAATGCGAGTTTAATAATGAATTGGCAAAGAATGCTGACATGAAGGCTTTCGTGACGTCATTAGACCTTTCAACGCCTTTGAAGCCACGTGATGCATTTTTTGTAGGTCGCACCAATGCAACCAAACTTTTTTACGAAGTTGGGCGGGGCGAAAAGATTCTGCAAGGTTCTTCCACCCAGAGGGTTGTATCATCCAGTCATCCCTTACAAAGCCTCTAACAAATTGATGTTTCCTCTCTGCGCTACTTGTAGTGAGTCAATGCAGCAATCCTCATGTCAGCATACTGACAACGAACGGTCTTTGACGGGAACGTGGGTAACCTTTGAGTTACAGAAGGCGCTTACGAAGTGTGGCATTTCGAAAAGGTATCAGTCTACGATCCAGATACGAAGGAAGGTGGATTGTTTGCGTCTTACGTTAATGCTTTCCTCAAGATGAAGCAAGAGTCGAGCGACTGGCCAAAGTGGTGTCAATCGGATGAGAAAAAACATATATACATCGAACAGTATTTCAAAAGAGAAGGGATTCGTCTGGACTGGAACCATATTGAGAAAAACCCTGGGCTTAGAGCTCTTGCTAAATTGATGCTGAACAGTTTTTGGGGTAAATTCGGACAAAGAAGTAACATGTCCAAAACTGACCACATTGATGATCCCGCTGAGTACATGGACCTGATGACGAGTGACAAAATTGAGATAAATAGCGCCCGATTTATCAATGAGGATATGATTGAAGTTAACTGGCAACATAAAGAGGAGTTTATCGAACCGTCTGCGCGCACCAATGTGATCATCGCAGCGTACACTACGGCTCATGCCAGACTTGAACTTTACGAACTATTAGAACAATTAGATCGCAGAGTTCTGTATTACGACACGGATAGTGTGATCTATGTTAGCAGGGAGGGGGAATGGGAGCCAAAGGTTGGAGATTATTTAGGTGAATTGACCAACGAATTAGATCACGGTAATCATATCGTTACATTTGTCAGCGGTGGTCCTAAAAACTACGCTTACGAGTTACTTAAACCTGATAGGAACGGGTATAGTACACACTGTAAAGTGAGGGGCATTACTCTTAACTACAGAAATCAGTTTCACGTAAACTTTGAAACGATGTCCAACATGGTAAAGAACATTGGCCCGAGTAAGATTACAGTTTTCGATCCATTTAAGATCTCCAGAAATAAGAAAACAATGAACATTGAAACAAAAGAGGAAGATAAGAGTTACCAGCTGGTTTATACAAAAAGAGTGCAGATTGAAAACCATGAGACTGTTCCCTACGGTTACTGAACATACACTCGCCCGCAAGCGCCTTGTTTATGTGCTTATAGCCCTCATTTTGTTGGGATTGACTTGGTGAATGCGTTGGTTTAATGAATTGTATTTACAAAATGATAAGCGTTTTCATCACAGTGCATTAGCAATATGTTTTGCCCGTAACTATTGAATTAAACATGAATTGGCTATTCAGTTAAAAACACTTTTATTCTGTGTATTTAACAGTATCATCAACAACGTGTCTACGGAAATATGAATGCTTTTTCGTTTGGATTGTGATGTTATTGCTTACCATCAGCATTGTAAAGTGCAAATGACTGATATCATTGTCCGTGGTATGGACATACGTAAAAAAAAAAAAAAAAAAACTATGTTTCGTTTTGAAATCAGCACAAATTGCATTTAGAGAATTACGTTTCAAAAAGATTTGAAACAATCGAATGATTATTTGTTTTATCGTTACAGTAACTGTATTAGTTTTGATCTGTTATCAGTAAGTTGCTCTATATGTACAAATTTATCTGGAAAAATTGAACCAAATTAGTTATGTATTTCACTTAATGTGCCTAAGTTTACAAATTTGTATTTTTGTTTGTTTGTTTGTTTCGTATTTTGTATTTTTGTTGTGTTTCTTGCTTTACATGTTTGTGTTTCTTGTTTCTTGTTTCGTGTTTTGTGTTTTGTTTCGTCTTTTGTTTCGTGTTTTTGTTTTGTTTCGTATTTTGTGTTTTTGTTGCGTGTTTCTTGTTTTACATTTTTGTGTTTCTTGTTTCTTGTTTTACATTTTTGTGTTTCTTGTTTCTTGTTTTTGTTTTGTTTCGTTTTTTGTTTCGTGTTTTGTGTTTTTGTTTACATTTCCAATTTTTATAATTTTCGTTTTTGTTTGTTTGATTAAAGTGAAACATAATCATTGTAAATAATTATTGTTGTTAACGCTTTAAACTTTATTATTTTAACCGATTTGAAGAAGCAGAAAATGTAAAAAGTGTATCTTTTGTTTAGTAAGGTTGAATAAAACAGCCCAGAGCTGAGGTGATGATAAACAAGAGCAAATTTCCTCGTATGTTATTACGGTGTGTGGGGGACATTGTATTGACTAAGCAACCAGAGTGTTTAATTCCCTTTAACAAGGAAGAAGCTGAGCCCAGTTAGCGGACAGTCAACCGTATTGTTGACTACTATGTGTACCCTTTCTTTGACCGGTGTGATTATTCAGGCATCCCCTTTACGGCTCATATGTGTACTGGAGTAAGCGCACAATCCCATATCTCCAGTGGATTTACAAAACAAAACTATACATCGATTTTGATCGGTGAACATCTAAATTCTGTTTTTATTGCTCCATGTTAATTCAAACGTTGTAACCTTTGTTATCCCATTAAAATCAGTTTGTTCCACGTTGATCTTTTCCTTTATACCTTGAAGACAATTTGGTCATCTACGGTCAATTGTCGTTTGAGGAAAATAATAACGAGGTGTACAATGTATAGTGTAGCTTACGTTTACTTTCTCGATGAACACTCTCCTTTCAAGAACGCTTTAACCAGCTTTCAAACACTATGTTTCTGTAACCATAACATTGTGCAAAAAGAATGCGCACGCAGTACTATAGACACCTGCGTGGTTTAACGTTGAACAACAATGTAATGCATACTCGTTATACCTCCATGCTCTATCCATGCAATTGCGATGAAACTTTGTTTTATTCGATGATGTGGGTTGGTCATATATTTTCAGTGAAAAGGGCAAGTGCAATACGTATGCCTTATCAGTAGCCGTCTTTCGCCCCCTTGATATCATTTTCTGTAAAGAAAAGAGTACTTAGGCCTATTTGGTGGAAAGGAGAAGACAAGTAAAAATAAACGATGCTTCCACAATCCTCTAGGGACATCCCATGACAATAATGTTTCATTTACGGATTAAAGGGGAATGACCGACTACCTTCAGTACGCGTTAAGTCACAGGGAGGAAGATCAATATAAGCTGCACTGTTTGTAATGGGGGTTTTCACGTTGAAGACGCATTGGGTGTACCCTCTCCCCGTTTGAATACCTCGGCCATCCCCACCCGATGGTCTTTTGTGATCTGATTAAGTTATGAATGGGTGGCAACCCCAGTATTTGTTGACTTTGTGAGGCGACGAAACGGGGCTATCGCTACCGCTTCATTTTATCATGAAGCTTACGTCTTGATACACAACACGACCAAACCTCTGGAATATATTTGGATATGTGATGGATGCGCAACAAAGACGAACGAAAATGGACGTGACTTCGTCAAAATTCTACTCTGGCGGCTGAGGATCGGTGAATTTGTGTTCCTCCGATGTGTAAGAAGACCCTCGTCTATATTTACAAAAGAGATTTTACCACGTCTGTTATTTATTTTTCTCTTCCAGTCGAATGTAAGCCATAAAATTACTCGTTTGCTCGTTGTTGTGTCTTGTATACGTCGTCCTCATATGCTTTGTCTAATGATTCGACACATCTATTCATTTCTTTTACTTTGTTTTAAAGACGCATTTTAAAGGGTAAATATGTCCAGTTAAACTCTTATACGCGTAATCATGGGTGAATACACGAGCATTTGTGCATGTATATGTTTTTCGTCTGCTGTCTTCCTCTATGTGTTGGTTTGGTTTCACATCAGTTGTTACACCTCATCAAACTAACAATTCGTTACCTGTACTTTGTTACGTGTGAAGTTGTCCGTCTTTTTTCTTGTCTTGTGTGTGTGCGTGAATCGTTGAACTATGTGTAGCAACGTAACGGCGAAATTTTTACACATTCCGCATAACTTCAACGACAAGCCTTGATTGTAGCTATTTACTTCTATTGTGTCACTCGGTTTTCATTAATTCGTTGTATTCAAATATTGTAAAATATTGACGGTCTCGGTAAGAATAACATGACCGGAGTTAAAGTCATATACTTTCCAATTTGTTTCCTAAAAATGTCCCGGTACACTGGCCAAGTTCCGCATTTCAGCCTTTAACAGAAACCAGAAAAAATACACTAACGTGCGTGATTTACACGACCGCTAATTGCATTGTTAAATTTTACTATGTAGAGAGACATAGAGGCGCTGCTTGTCACTTAAAGTGTAAAGGGAAGAGCAGTAAATAGGTTATAGTCGAACTGTTTTCCTTTTCCGTAGCCGGTTTGCACACGCGCATGAATCATATCGTAAGTTCAAAAAAGGTATTTACACCCTTAAAAATATCAGCGTCTCGCATCAACAAAGGAAAATTGAGTGACCCAACAAATTTATCGGACAATTCTAAGGGGTGAATCGTCATCGCGGGCAAAAGATAAATTCAAAGTTTTAATTCAAAGGGGAAATATTGAGTGAATACGGGCAATTCTGGTCATAATCCTCTCTTTGAATTGTGAAGTTGTGTTTTATTAATATCAGCGGTCAGTAAATTGCATAAAACGCGGACGTTTATAAGGATATTTGCACAAAATGACACATGTGTCATGCTTCGGACAAACAAAGGTTTTACGCAAAAACGAGAAAAGCGTGAATGATTGTATTCCACCGACTTAGACTATACGATTTAATCCACAAATTGCATTATCGATACATACTCATGTACCCATATACATAGTATAAGGCTTGCTTCGCGCGTGTTGAGTTCTCTGACCGATGGTGAGAGTTACTGATACACCGTTTTGGTATAGAAATCGATCGATATGTTGTCATATGTACGGTGTATAACCTTTACCTCATTGGCATCATGCACGAAAATACAATCAAGAATTGAGGATCAACAATAAATTTTTCATTGTGCTGCAGAGACGTCCATGTAGGCGCAAATATAATTCATCAGTTTAGAACTTCCAAATTGTTGACAAAATGGATACCTTCTTCAGTATGGTTTGTAAGAACAACGAACACAACCGTAAACCTTGAGGAATAACAGCTTGATGAATTGCCTACAATCACGGTCTCGCACAGGGCCAACTGAGTAAAGTACACGATATTCGCGGTTTACCAATGCTGGATGTTTATCAAGCACATCCCTTTTCATGTTGTGTGTGACTTTCTGCAAAGCAGTCGTCTTGCGGTTCAATGGGTTGATAAGGACCACCAAAGTGCGGAAAGTAAACTTTATTTTCAGTTTTATTTTAACTTCTCCTTGGATTTCTCCCCTCCTTTGTCTTATTAGCGGACCAAGCATGATACGGTGATCCCATTGCGTGTTATGATATACACGTGTGTACACTATGTGTATTTCTTACATTTCTCCACATAATGATCTTCTGACCATCTATACCTTCGGATCCTGTATCGATCGATAGATTAACTTCCTCCCTCCTTTATAGGATCCCACCCTTTGTTAAGAGATTATCTCTCCAGCATGATGTCATACCTAAATACGGGCGAGCATTGCGCCGTGTTGTGCAATCTTGTACCGATCGATAGGCAATTAACTCTCCATTCACGAGACTCCCAATGACTGACCGTCTGACCACTGCCCTTTGTCGGGGGATTATCTCCCCCCACCGTGGCATGATGTCATGCCTAAATACGTCGCCCGTTTAGTACTGTCAAATATTAATATGCCTCAGTTTGACCTTCACAATAGGTCAAACTGTTCCCAATTTTTTACCCTTTCTCCCCCGTTATGTCCTCTTTCCCATAGACTAGGTCAAACTGTCCCCAAAATCTTACCCTTTCTCCCCCGTTATGTCATCTTTCCCATAGAATAGGTCAAATCGTTCCCAAAATCTTACCTCTCCTATTCATACCTCATTTCCATATTCCTATCATATTCCTCTCATATTTACGGTACGGTTTGACCTTTCATGGTCCGTTGCGCCCAAGGTCAAACCGTACCAGAGAGACTACCTTAACTACTAACGGCATTTATTCAAAGTGAAAAACAGTGAAAAACAAAAGCCACACAATATTTATTAAAAATCAATAAAATACAGTATGGTTCAGATTATTTTAACCATTGAACATTAGCCTTTTTGAGATATGGTAGACAAAAGCAAGTGCACTATTTGGATTGGATATGGCTGTCCGTATACACCCAAACCAAACAGTGCATTCATATAGTGTCCGCCATATCTCAAAAAGGCTAATTCCTGTGTGGGCTCGACAAGTTCTAGAAAATGATTCATTCATTATTTTGGAATCTGAGCTCAAGACTGATTTCTACCTTCCCTTTCCCATGTTTGGAGTAAGGGGAGGGTTCTTAAGTATCTTCATACCTTCACTCTCCAGTGTGTTAATGGGCGGAAAGTTTCTGCCCCACCTCTGCATCTCGTCCTGCTCTTCCTCGTCTTCCTCATCCTCCAAATCATCATCATCACCTGCCTCACAGTCACTAAACCTATCAACCTGCTGCTCCTCAAGATCACCTGTTGTTCTGTGGTCAGTAGAGGGCGACATGGCATTCCTTTGTTCATTGCTAGGCAGTTCTGTTGTAACCCGGTCAGTCATAACTTGTGTAAGGTAGTTTAGCTGCTGTTGCATAGATACCATTTTTTGAGAAATATCTTGCATCTGAGGAGTCAACAATAAGTTGTATCATTGTTTCTTTTAAGAGATTGTGAGAGACATTTTTCATACAACTGAAAGGTTTTTTTTTTTTGGTATGTCATATTCATAGATCCAGGCCCTTGTAAAGCCTTAACACAGTACATGTACATGTACTGTGTTTTGATTAATAGACCACGGTGCTGCGCTTGCCCCATCTACATTTAAGCACAGAATGCTGCCATTGATACGGGGTCTGGCGTGGTTGGCAGCCACCAAACCCTCCACCGCTTTTTTGTGAACTTTTCATTTTCATCCACACTCATACCTTCATTAACTTTCGCTAGATAGTCGTCACTGGACAATATCGGTGGGCTATTCTTCAAGTGTAAAGACCTGCACTTGTAGGTCCTAGGTGCTCTTGAAGTTGTTCCTACATTACTATAACATTAGGTGGTCAGTATTGCAAGACGTACACTTTTTTTAGTAGGTTACAGTATCGGCAGGAATCGGGTCGACCTCTTGTGACCAGGGACCAATTTCACATCGTGTGCTTACTGCGCCATTTCCGTTTCATACTCTCTTAAAGTTTTCGATTGAAATTCACTCTGTTAGATTGAAACTAGGGACAAACTTCAGAAGATTTTTCCCTGGCCTCAATCGAAAAGAGTGACTTTCAATCTAATTATTTAAGAGAGTAGCGCTGCTAACCGTAAGCACTGAAAAGGGCATGCTAACTTTCCGGTGCTTACTGCAGGCAAACAAATGAAACAGCAATGCAAGTCCTTGGTGAACGTACAAGCTGGCCGCCTATTTTCTTGTGGTCTAACAGTGGTCTTAGTGGTCCAACAGTTACTAGTTCCAAGTAAAACTGATACCTTTGAAGGGCCGTGGGTTCGAATTCTACCTGAGGTGCCCGTTAATTTTTTTCTCTCTGCAACACCCGTTTTACGCCTACATTACTTCATACATTTTGTATTCGGTGAAGGGAAATATTTAATGAGCAGTATTCTTACCCAAAATCGGATCTCACTGATGTTTGGGTAGATGTCCTGTGCGCTTTGGGCAGCGTCTGCATCCAGAGATGTATGTTCGTTAAAGTTGCGATGCTCATATCCTCCCTTGATAATAAAAGAGATGACAAAGAGTTTTGTTTGTGATGAAAACAAAAATTGTAAAAGTCATCACATTTTTATGATGATTCTGAAAACGATGAACTACTTACCCGCTTGACATCTGAGGAGGTAATTGCCGTGTTCTGAGATGGGGTGATAGCCGTGGAGGGTTGGAAAGAATTATGATAGCAGTTCATCCTTGTAGATGCTACGCTCTCCACATCATTTTCCCACCTCAGACCTTCAGACCTTGGAGACCGAGAGGTCGCCCTGCTGGATGTTTTGACCGCTAGGCTGGACGTCAGTGCGTGTAGCCTCGCCGTCTGGGAGTCGGTTCCACACAAAGTATCAGGCCTCATGGTGAGACTTGAGCTGCCCTTAGGATCAGAGAAGACAGAAGGTGTTCCGCTATCATCCGTACGAAGAGACCTACTTGCTTGTTGAGGGTTCACGGGTCGTTGCTGTACATTTGGGGCCCGAAGCATTGGCCGTTTTCTGTCAGTGGGTTGCAGTCGCAAGTCACGCCCTTCTTTGCTGATTTCTCTTTGCAGCACATTTGACGTTTTTTGCCCTTGCTCATCAATATTTCCCCTCACCTTATCAGTACTACCGGTATCTATTACGATTTGAGACAATTCTGTCCTGGGGGAGGACATGTCATGACCACCGTATCTAGTTTGTGACATTTTCGGTGCTTGATTGATTTTTCGACATTTTGATTTTAGACTTCTGGCGTTCTTCCCTGAACCTACACTACCGTTCAAAGTGCTACCGGTATGTGTGGAAGCTGAAACACCATTCGAGGACAACTTGTCTTCAACCTCATTGATTTGCTGTGATTGAAAAACAGAGGTTTCCGAAAGCTTTTGGTCAGACCGTTGAAGGGTCTGTGCTGATTCTGCTGTGTGTGGAATCTGGCTGTCGGAAGTTGTGCCGTTTTTGCACAGTGCTTCCCCATCTGGTATGTTCCTTTGATTGTCTGTTTGATGGTTCTGCATAACTCTACTTGGCAAGGGGGGCTTTTGTGAGAAATTCCCTGGCCTGCTTTGCTCATCAGGTGGGCCGGTCTTGGTTTCCTCGGACCTTTGCACAGTGCCATCTCTACCACGGCCATCGACTGGTGGTTTGTGATTCGCCATTACTCCTCCTGTTTGGGTTTCAGACAGGTGGAGATCTTTGTCTCTACCGCGGTTGGATGTATCTCCGGAGGTACCTTTTGTCGTTGCTTCTCGAGGAGACCCGTTGGTTAGCCACGGTACCCTGCTGGACAGTGGAAGAAAGTCTGGTGCGTCTTCTTGTGGCGTACTGTTGAAATACTCCTGTGAAAGAAAGAAACCATATGCGGGATATAATGTGAGGGCTGGGATGTGTGAAAGAGAGGAGAGAAATTGGATCAGACAGGAAAAGAAGCAACTTCACCCATTTGAATGTTTGCGATTGGGATAAAGAATATTATTCTCGTTTTTACCCGCCCTGTGTTAAGGAATGTATTCTCAGTATTGTCCAAGTCCTGTGGCCTCAAGCTACGGGCAAGCTCTGTGATCTAGAGGTATGACATCTGCTCTAGAATGGCAAATGTCGTGGGTTCAAGTCACACCCGAGTAATATGCCTGTGGATTTGTTTCCCCACAGGACTCGAGAAAAGTACTGAGTATACAGTGCTTTACACACATTGGTGTAGGGTTAAACACGAATAACATTCTTCACCTATTTTGTAAAATTCATGGTATAGATTAACACAGTATATGTTATAGAATAATATAGTATATGTTATAGAATAATATATCAAAGTGACATAATAGGTTATTTCGTTGGCTCTCAACTATCAGGCTGATCGGAGGAAAAATTGTGAACAACGAACGTTAAGAATAAATCAGTCGCTATACACGTCATACATATTACATGTGTATAACCCATTTTCCATTATACCCTTAACATTCTCTCTTAAATTATGTAAAAGAGTGAAAACATCATTCCCTTGCCCGAGTGGTGGTGTAATTTTCACTCTTTTTAGAGTGCAATTCATTCTAGTTTGCTCTTTTAGAGTGAAATTTGAGTGAAGTTCACTCTGAATCGAGTGAAGTTCACTCTGAATCGAGTGAAAAAGAAAATATTTCCACTCTAAAAAGAGTTGTCCCCCATACCACTCCTTTAAAAGAGCCATATGGCGGACAAGTCTTTTTAGAGTGGAAACATTTTCTTTTTCACTCCATTCAGAGTGAAGTTTACTCAAATTCCACTCTAAAAGAGCAAACTAGAGATAATTGCACTCTAAAAAGAGTGAAAATTACACCACCACTCGGGCAAGAGAGTAATGTTTTCACTCTTTTACATTAAGAGAGTTGACATGCAACGTGTGTAAAAACGGTCAAGAGATATTAACCATAGTTCTAAATAGTATCCCCTCTTTAATTTTTGGAACATTTTTGTTATAAAAAAAACCTCGGTATAACAAGTTATATTGTATGACATTATTGATAATTAAGACACAAGTGTGTAAATACCAATGACAAAAGAAAAACCCTTTGTTCCATATTATTATAACACTGGAATTTAATAGCTGTCGCGGACGCATTCGTTGGAATGCCTCCAGAAAAAGAAAATTGAACATGTTTTCGTATTTTCTGTTGTATACTTTTATAGTGACTCTGTGCGCCTCAAAAAAATGTCAAAGAGCAAAGGGCGCGCGTGTAATATTTTGATTTGCCAAAATACATCCCACTTTATTTCTGCCGCATAATAACATGGGGCGGGGGTGTATAAAACGGGTGCTGGTAACCAGAAACATCAGGGGAATTCCCTACTCTTCCACAATAACTTATTATTTGTGCACTTCCCTTCCCAGTATAATTATACGGGACTTTTGTAGCGTAAATTCTTGGCAGAGTGAACACAAGTTGAATCACGCCAATTTCCTACTTTCCCCCTTCTTTGTCTTTGCTATTCTTTTTTTTTTTTTAAAGGTATTATACAAGAAACCGTTGAGGTTATATCGATTATCAATCCTGCATGCTTCCGAAACCTCAAAGTGTCCATTCATGTTGCTATCGTACAAGAGCAGGATAACTTGTCAGATATTTCCGAATTTGCAAAACATTTTCTTTATGATTTTTGTAAATCTAGTTTCCACTACAATCGTAGGAAGATGGAATTCTGTTGCAAAGATGTCGGAAATACAATGTTTTCCATTTTTTTTTGAAAGATACTGCAAATCGGGTTAGAACCCGGAAGGACATTTTAATTATCTAAAGTTGTCCGGCTTTCTATACGATATTTTTGCTTGGAAACTTGGGTGGTCACTGTAAGGTACCGTACCGTCCTCTGCTCGCTGTAATACTTTTCTGGTGATGCGTTTTCGACTTGCAATTAATAGTCTAGGATAACTCCAGGTTAGAAACCCTTGAGACAGTTGGACCACCACATCAGCGTCCGTAAAACTTAATAACCACTTATACTACTCCGGACATTGTCAAATTGACATCCAAATGATTGTTTTGTTATTTCGTTTCTTATCGTTGCCTTTAAATCAAACCTAGCTTTGTCATTTGTGTTAAGGAGATACATTGCCTTCGGATTGGGCGCTTTTAGGCTATGAAAAGCGTTTGTTTTGAAATGAATGGTTGGAAAGTGAAAAGTAGAATATAATGATTCACATAAATATCCCTTGGAGTTGTTGTTGTTGTTGTTGTTGTTGTTGTTGTTGTTGTTGTTGTTGTTGTTGTTGTTGTTGTTGTTGTTGTTTGTTCAATTTAGTGACAGAACACGGTCTGCCTTTTTGCAGAACCAAATTTTTGACTCCACAAAATGGCGGACTGCATGTTAATTGTATGTAGAGTGTGGTTCCACTGGTTGTATTTCCAAGAGGCAAATTGTTTTTTTAAATCACTACTCACAAATTACAACACACTGTAGGTGTTTTTGCACGAACAACTCTTAAAAAAGAACAAAGAGCAATTCCAACCAGCAAAATCTTAAGAGATTTGACGGCAATGTGTTACTTCAAGTTGAAACGCCGAGAGCGAAAGGGAGTAAAACGATAGTGTTTTAGCTTGGAATCAACTAGAACCAACCAGTTTCGTTTAAGATAACATTACACAGTTCCTAGAAGTTCCTCAAACCCTGTACACAATTTACTAGAAAACATTGTTTCCAGTCTCAACGAACATTTTGTTTGCGACTAGTTTCCTGCTTTTCCTTATCTTTTTGAGTGAATTGAGTTGAGTTGTACAAATCCATTACGAATGATACACTACGTTTGTGTTTAGTGTAAGGTGAAAAGGTTGTGGGACAAGGGGTGGATTTCACAAAACTAGTCCAAATTTAGGACTAGTCCCAACGTATGACTAGTTCTATAAGTTAGGACTAGTTACTCATCTTAACTCAAGATTAGACTAGTCCTAGCGTTTTGTGAAATCCACGCCAGGTCTGTTAAAAAAAGCAAATGTTTCAAAATATCAAACCTTGGATTGTTTGTTTGTGTTTGTTTCGGTTTTGTTTTGTTTAGGGGAGGGGCGGTTTGTGTATAAATTGTGTACAATTTGAAGGGCCACGTGACCATTTGCATAGTGAGCCAAAACTGTAAAATCACGGAAACATGTTTTTTTTCTTATTTATTTATTTATTTTTTATTTTTTTTATTTTTTAGGTAAACGTAATGGCCTAAACTTGACTTGATGAAGGAACATCATCATTCAATATATTTAATAGTAAATTTATTAAATTAATATTGGATTACAGGGAGTCCATGACCTCTGTTGCCCTGTGGGTCTTGGCCTTGTTGCCCCCTTTGAAAGTTTCAAATAGATTTTAAGATTTTCCATTGGAAGTGCCCTTTGCCAAAATGAAAGTGCCTTTGACCTCACAAAGATGAAATTCCATGCCTGCCAATTCATGTTAACCTTTGACATTTCACTTCCAAAAGCCACTTATGTCTCACCTGCTCATCATCGCCGTACACGGTGCTTGATCCCTGCGGCGTAAACAACCAACTTTGCTTCTTGGCCGTTCCGCTCTTTGTGTGACTGGTTGGAGTAATCTTCGCTGGGCAGTCGGACTTCCTCTTCCTGCTCCTGCTCCCTCCCGTCTCCAGGTTCCGTGTCCAAACTGAGGTTACAGACCTTTTAGTTTTAAGTACATTGTCACACTTTTGGTATGTGAGCTGTCTGTCTGGCTTTGAAGGTGTTTGACCGTCATCGACAGTCGTTTTGCTGACCTCCTTTATAACTCGATGGAGTCCCGGGGTTTTACTGGAGCGATCACTCTCTCTGCAATATTTTGGAAAAGGCTGTTGGACATTCGCGTGACTGTCGATAAACCGTTTTGTAGCGCAGCTTAACTCCCCTGGAGCCGAATCGCGTACCCCCGTAGCCGTTGATTCTCCAAGAGGGTTACTCTGTAAACTGCCTGCTGGTATGGCCAGGTCTTCATTATTTGACGTGCATGGTTTCTGCTGATGGGTTGAACCCATGGAATTGCTGTAGTTAGATGGTGTGCGGTTATACTGAGATGGGATTAGCTCCAACTGCCCTGTGTTGTAAATGTACAACCCTCGACCGTTTGCTTCGCAAAGCAATTTTTCGTCAAAACTACCTCTCGGGGGCTTTGCGGATAGCATACGGCCAGATTTATTCCCCTCGCCGGGGAATTTTTTGAAGTGGCTCACCGTCGTTTCCATTCCCAGCGAGCCCCCCGAACCCCCAATACACCATCTCTTCTTGTCCCGGTCCATTCTCATACCCAGGATCTCCATCGCTCGGAACACGGTGGACCGGGACAGGCTGTGCCCCCTGGCGAGCAGCTCCTGGTTCAAGTGGGAGATACTCAGGATTTCAACGTCCTCTATGATGTCCGAGATGGCCCGAAGGAGCCCGTTAGTCAGTTTAGTCCGGCGACCGTTGTGACCGTGCTTAAAAGAGCTCACAGTCGGACTCCGTCTGCTGGGCGTGGTGGCTGGTCTGCTTCGGTCTCCCGGCTCCAACAAACGCAACTTACCGGTTTCTGTCTCCATGGTCTGTTGTGTGAATACAATAAAATAACCCCCAGTCATTATTACAGAATAACTTCAGTTTTAATTCGAAAGGAAATACACAGATCACTACTTTTCAGAATGTGCTTGGAACGTGCATTGGTAATTCATTTTTACATTAGAGTGCAAATACGGTATAAATATCAGGAAAAAATGTGCTTAGTGTTCCTTGCAAATACAATATTTTTTTCTTTTCTTTTTTAAATAACTCACTCACTCTCTTGACAGCTTGAACTTATCTCATTGTTCTTTGTTGTATTTTTTCCCCTTAGAAAACAGAAAGTAATTGTGGATGTTTTTTTCATCTGAATTGAAAATATTGCCCTCTGGTACTCTACAGGGTTCCATACTGGGACCTCTCTTAATTACATTATTTATTAATTTATTGTCATACATTATTGAAACATTATCTTATTTAATTGAGAATTTGCTCAATAGTGGACTTCATAAGGGCAACCCGGCCACCTATCGTTTGTTGACAACGTTACAAACGTTACAAACGACTGTCTAGCTAGTATAATGTTTAAATGCTTTTGTATCCTTTTCTTTTATTGTTTATTTTTGTATTTACTTATTTACTTATTTATTTCTTCTTATTATTATGACAATGTTTATGTTAGTATATGTGTGTTTACATAGAATAAAACTCTGCGGAGCACTGAGAAATGGAATAATATCAAAATGAAAAAGTAAATCAGTGCTTATCAAAACAAAAAATGTGAGAATGGCCGAATTTTCGACCCAACTGGGTCTTTTCTGGGCTTCTTTATATATTTATACATTGAACTCATATTTGTACTTTTTTATTTACTTCTGTTTTAAGTATTCTACCGCTGCTGGCCGACCGGACTCCCCCCTCCCCCCCCCCTCCCCCTTTCCCGAAAAAAGCGTATAAGCTCACATAATTGCTGATTTTTGATTACCGTAATCAAAAATCAAAGTAAGCACACAATGAACCATGCATAAAATCCCTGAAAAGTCTTAAATCGTATTTTGTATTTGTTTTCACTTAAATGGGACCACCTTATAGTTTGACAAAAACTTTTCTATATTGGTCGGGTGGTGTTATTGAACGGTGGAAATTCAGTAACCGCTAAAACAAAGAACAACGATTTAATCGACATTATAATCTAGAGGAGGTGTAATAGTGCTTTAGCATAACAAACCGTTTGTGATCTGATTTGACCTTTCCCTAAACTCATTTCACAACGACAACCAAAACTCAACAAAACTGCCCACCATGAACCCACATGTGCCTGGCATCATTGAACCCATTCTTTATTTGTCCATTGCACATTGCAAAAGGCAACCGTAGGCAAAAAGTAATTCCTTTTGTTTTAACTTCTCAGTCCTCAGTTTAAATGTGCGTAAACTCACCGTACCGTACAACCACACACCTTAATAACCTGATAAACAAAACAATTTGATTCTAACAATACCTCCGTGTGGTGCAAACAAAGAAAACATTTTTGGTTAACAAAGGGTGACAGGTGCAAATCACAGAAAACAATGACAAAATGGGTGAATTTTTCTTCAAAGAGTCCTATCCTATATAAATGGACAGTCTTTAAACTTTTCCCTGCCGATTGGCCAGTTCAAAGCCATTTTATTCTTATATGAATTATCGAGAAATAATGTTGTACACCCACGGATCGGTCAATATTAATCTTCAACCCACCTTGAAACCATAATTTTTAAAAATGAAGAAGAAAATTGCTCTCATGCGAAAGAATGATTGTATCTTAAAAGAAATGAAAAATTTGCATTTCAAAAATCTACCCAGACTAACACTAAAAATACTGATGGCAACGACGGGGGTTGAAACTATGGTGTCGCTCAATATTTCGTCCCTTGTCGTCCCCATTATTCATTCACTCATTCATTCGATCGTCGCGGTGAGACTGTGATGAACAATTCTTATATCATGAAATGAACGATGAGAGAATGATGTTACTCACCATGGCTGACTGTAGACTTTATATCCAACTCGTAAACAACGTGGTAAGAGCGACCGCGAACAGAATCTGTACGAGGTCGTTTTTGTGCACATTTCCAGCTGTTGTTCCAGCTCACCATCTACCAAACTCACGTATGAGTCGTCCCATGTGGTCCTTGCCAAGATCACATCAACACGACCATACGTGCAAACGGGTACATGCTGGTCAAACCGTCTTTTGGCCAGAAGTAGTTTTGCTGAGGGACTCTCTGTTCCCCTTCACAACAACAAAAAGTGAAATGACTCGATTACTTGAGATACCACAACACTAAGTTTATCCTGGTTTCTGAAGCCTGGTTTCATGATTCACCGAAAGCACACTGCATTCACGTGGAAACCTAGCGAGTGTTTCCAGACAGAAACCGGTTGTGTTTATGAAAACGCGAACAAGGAAGGAAATGGCGTTGTTACTGTCTCTTGACTAAGGTGAAATTGATATACCACCAAGGCAAGCAGCTCGAGCGTGCACGCACGGCGGTGTAACTCGACACCAGTTCCTGGGAAACGCAGAGCATTCCTTTTGGAAAGACGGGTTGGGTTTGGTTCGGCGTTGCTTTTCTTGCATGCTATACATTAGTAGGTCGTCTGGTCAATCACAAAATAAATCAATGCTAACCAGTCGTTGTTTAAACGCCCTCTGTTTTGTTTCCGTTGTAAGAGGGTATTGCAGACGGTATCTTGGACAAACGAAGATTTATTTGTTCGCATATTGTGTTGTTAAATAGACCTAGAATGGAGGACTTAATCCCAGCCCTCCCTCCATGTGCTCTCTAAATGTAAAAGAGTGAAAATTTCACTCGCTTGCCAGAGTGGTGTCAGTTTGGCTCTTTTGAGAGTGAAACTCACTCTTCACCACCCTTTTTTGAGTGAAGGTGGAGTGAATTTCACTCTGAAAATCTAGTGAAAATACATGTTTTTCACTCTGAAAAGAGTTGTCCGCCATACTGCTCCTTTTCACTCTTTTACATTAAGAGAGTGTATTATTGTAGTCGTCGGTCCAATTCTTGAAAATTGATGAACGGCTTTCATCGTCATTGATTGATAGTCTATATCGTACCAACGGATTTGATATACTTTAAACAAATTGTTTATGTGGACCAAATGTTCTGTACTAGTGTTTTAATTTAATTATTTCGCTCAGCTGCACAAAAGAAATGAGAACAAAATGTAAATAAGATTTGTCTTTTTACCATATTGCGGACATGCGATTCCACTCTCTTTATATATATATATATATATATATATATATATAAAGAGAGTGGAATCGCATGTCCGCACTGCTGTATTTTGATTGGTCATCAACAATCTCTTTGTCTGTCTTTAATTAACTTTGATTGGTTGTCTTTTTCCCGCCTATTTTGGATACTCTCCATCTATTTTAATCCCAAGGTTTTTCTATAAATGGATCTGTTTTTATGTTTGTGCTTGTTTTTGCCTCTGACGAAGGTCCGGTTTGGATCGAAAGCTAAGGCCATCAACCCTACTAGTTTTATATATATATATATATATATATATCACCGTAATGAGGCTTCATAATACTATTTATTTTATGTGAATAACGAAAGTTTTGTCGCCATTTGGGAGAGATTTATACCCGAGTGTGAAAACACTTCCTTAAGTGTCACTTCTGGAAACTTCACAGACGTAACAAAAAAGTCCCTGCATTTGACAAAGGTCATTGTGTTACAATATTACATGAACCTATAATACACCACCAGGAAATAAATGCAAACCATGGACAAAATTTGTCGACAGCGGGAAACAACTTTATCGATTGCGGAAATTCACATAAACCTAGCACCCTTGTTTGAAATAATGTTCTCTCCCTCTCTTTCTCCACCACCTCTTCATTTTCTACTTTTCTCCAGCCCCTTTTTGTTTCGTTTTTGTTTTTGATCAGTGACTGAACATCGAGGGACTTGGTTAACGTCAAGAGGGATTATGTGGGAAAAAAAGAAAGAAAAATGCTTGTAGTTTGTTTTGAAATGGTACCGATTTAAATGGGATACTTCTTGAAGTTATAGCTATGTTGTAGTTAAAGTTACAGCTATGTGATTCTTTAATTGATTGATTGATTGATTGATTGATTGATTGATTGATTGATTGATTGATTGATTGATTGATTGATTGATTGATTGATTGATTGATTGATTGATGTATGTATGTATGTATGTATGTATGTATGTATGTATGTATGTATGTATGTATGTATGTATGTATGTATGTATGTATGTATGTATGTATGTATGTATGTATGTATGTATGTATGTATGTATGTATGTATGTATGTATGTATGTATGTATGTATGTATGTATGTATGTATGTATGTATGTATGTATGTATGTATGTATGTATGTATGTATGTATGTATGTATGTATGTATGTATGTATGTATGTATGTATGTATGTATGTATGTATGTATGTATGTATGTATGTATGTATGTATGTATGTATGTATGTATGTATGTATGTATGTATGTATGTATGTATGTATGTATGTATGTATGTATGTATGTATGTATGTATGTATGTATGTATGTATGTATGTATGTATTTATTTATTTATTTATTTATTTATTTATTTATTTATTTATTTATTTATTCATTCATTCATTCATTCATTCATTCATTCATTATTTATTTATTTATTTATTTATTTATTTATTTATTTATTTATTTATTTATTTATTTATTTATTTATTTATTTATTTATTTATTTATTTATTTATTTATTCATTCATTCATTCATTCATTCATTCATTCATTCATTCATTCATTTATTTATTTATTTATTTATTTATTTATTTATTTATTTATTTAATTTATTTATTTATTTATTATTTTTTAATCACTGCTTCGACTTTTGATTTTGATTGTTTTCCATCTCTCAGTACCACGCGGAGGGGTGGAGGCAAAATGGATATTTCGAACGATGTGTTTGTTCAGGCAATTATACAAGACTTGGAAACTCAAACGGGACCTCCTGACAGAGGAAAAGTAACATCTCACACAAATTGTCGATTTTTAAAGCTTATGAAAAAGTCACTTCAATCTTGAGAGAGTGTTAAAAAAAATAGTGATAAATAAATCAAACGATCAGAAGCTAGACTTAGATTGTGTTTCTCTGTGTTTTCACCGTGACCGAAATTCAAGTCCCCGAAGTTACCCGCAAATATAACCAGTTAGGCTATATAGACTCTAAGACTCTAAGAAGAGACGTGTTGACACTGGATTGATGATTGAAGATACTTTTTAATATACGTCTGATGGTGGAGGCTCTCACTGTCCTCAACTCGAGATTACAAGGGTTTATATAGGATACAGGAACATACTTTCTTGCACAACGTATAACGGCGGTCGTGTTTTTCTCGATGCCCCTAGTGTGCCATGGCGTTTTAATTTCTTTCGAGAAGTATTATCACCTAGCTCTTTGGATTTTCACTTTCGTACAAATAGTATGCACCGAAGAAGAGTCCCGTGCTATAGGGCTAACTCTACTCCATTACCCTTCAAAGAATAAAGCTCAAGGCCTAGTTGTGTAGGATGACTCGAACACCCTGCACTCTATAAGAACTCCCGGTCAGATTTGTCCGGATTCCGGGTCTCAGGAGGGCCCTGACCCATTTCTATAGATCAGGCTGACCCGGAAACTGGTGGAAACTTTTGATTTTAACTCGGGATTCTGGGGGTCATTTTGACATAGATCCCGGGTCATACTGACCCAGAAATGGGTCAGGCCCCATACGCGATCCAGAATGCGGGTCAAGTCTGACCCGGGAGTTTTTTAGAGTGCGACCCCCTGGGAAAATAGACTGGACGCAAATGCTCGTTGACATTTACAGAAGCCGTTTCCTCTTTGATTTTCTTTGTTCTTACAGAAGACGGCCAAGACCCTGAGTCTTGATGTTGGTGAGGATAGAGTCCTCCTACATGCACACCCAAGTCTATACCACATGGACATTTATCTACCGTTTGATGTCAACAGTGACGAGGCAGGGGCACAGTTCAACAAGGACAATAAGGTTGGTTGGTCAAAAAATGCACTAACAAATAATTTATAGTAATGATAGAACTACGTGGATGTCCAGAGAGAGGGATAGAGAGATCATGTGAATTGGTAAGCACGTAATGTATCGCCGAGCTTAAATGTTTCTCGATAAATAACGTGTACTTATTGTGCGTTTTTTTCAAGCCAAGTTGGTCTCCCCAAAGCTCCTTACATTACTACCCCTGTTCATCGGGCCCTAAACATGCCCAATACCATCTCAACTCCTTAGAGCATGCAGCACCTGCGGCCTAATAGGCGTGCAGATTGCTAATCAATAACATCAACAATCTCAACCGTCACAGAGCCCATTTATTCCTGGGTGAAGAGAAGCAATTATAGTTAAGGTGTCTTGCTCAAGGACAAACGTGTCGCGACCGGGACTCGAACCCACACTCCTATGATGTCTAGCTTGAGTGCGCTAGACTGCTCGGCCACGACATGGTTACACACCATGTGAATAATCTGTTCTAAAAAGAATCATTATTGAAACGACTTGACATTTCAGTCACTATGTTCCGAATGTTTTCAGGGGTAAAGCAAGATGAGTGGTATACAAATCGATATTTCAATCAATATGGTCTGGTTGTCTTTAGAATCGTAGTACGAGAACTGTTCTCGTACGATCGGGGCATAATGGTCATCAAACGCTGATTTGCCACATCACTTCTTTTTGTCTTTCTTTTAGAATAAAACCATTCATTTACATGGTGTTGCAGCAAACCATGCAGTTTTAAGTTCTAGATTTACCCATTAACCGATAATCGAACACAGATCAAATGGCTGTAGGTTATTTTTTTGCCAGAAATCAAGAGAATGAACCAGCTTTTATATAGAACTCTTAAAATATTTATTTTCAAAAATGAAACTTCATTCAGACATTAATACAACTGTAGATTTAATTCTATCACACACACATTATAACCTATTGACATTTAAAGAAACTTTACTCTTCAAATGTATACAATTACCTATAAGAAATCTCGATTCATTAAAATATAGCATATAATCATTTTTGTCTTATTAATATTACCTATTTATATACAAGATAATGATACATAATTGAGAGTGGTAATGAGTGGATAAAATACAAAGCAATCTCGCCTAAAAGTTCACTTATTTTTGGTTTAGCTAATCAAAGCAAGTGCATGGAAATGCTAAACAAATCACACAAAAACAAAAGCACATCGGTTTTATTTCTACAAAATCATGAGGGCTGAATTTGATGAACTATTCACAAGTTGACTTGTTTGTTGAAAACAGGGATATAGTTCACTCTTTTTAAAATCAATTACGTATCATACGTTAGATACGTGTGGTGCTTGATCTTCAAACCAGGCACTTTCTGCCAAAACTCAAATTATTTACTCATCGAATAAATGAGAGAAATAGCTTTCAAATAACTGCTAATTTGGGCTTCAGGTAATTATTTCTCAATGTATAGAATAGTGAAGAAATCATAGATCACTTGATGTCAAGGGTATAATGTTTCACTTGTCTTGACTTTTGATAACTTCACTATTTTCGAGAACTGCCTGATTTATATCTTTTTAAAAGTAAAATATAGGATTGGTCAAGCTGAAAGTGCAGTGTTCTTACTTTGATTCAATATATACATGAACAAAAACACGAAAATTTGGGCTCAAATCTGTCGTCCAAGTCAGGAGAAAATAGTACAAAAAACGTGTACACTTTTCAGCATGTAAACACATTGATCTGAATTTTGTTTGT
This sequence comes from Marthasterias glacialis, assembly GCA_911728455.2. Taxonomy (NCBI): domain Eukaryota; kingdom Metazoa; phylum Echinodermata; class Asteroidea; order Forcipulatida; family Asteriidae; genus Marthasterias; species Marthasterias glacialis. The sequence continues at coordinate 20,956,134 of OU452224.1, forward strand.
TACAACCGAAATCAGCTTTTTGTGGGGGTTTTCAGATACAGTTTTCTCGAATATGACAGTATTTCGGACGGAAATATTTCACAGAAAAAAAATGGTTCATGTATTAACTTCATAAACAGTAAGCTTTGAAACTGAAACTAAACAATAATGTTTTTTATCCTTACCAATCCTGTAGCGTGCCTTTAATATAAACATTTGGTTTTATTCGAGTCTGACCCAGATCTGTGAAATGGTTTAGAATTATTTAGTTTTATTGTAACTAAGTATGTAAATCCCTGGATTGTATGATTTCTATAAAGGCACCCAGTTTTCTAACAAAATAACAAGCTTTTTTAACAAACAAATATTATTAAAGGTATTTGCAGAAACTACCTTGTAAACCAGCCAAAAGTATTAAAAAATAAATAAATAAATAAAACCTTCATTTTTATTATTATTAGTGGAATAAGTTAATATGAATGAATAAGGCTACTAGTAAGGAGTTCTTTACACCATTACTCAAAACATGCTTCAATGGATCGGTTTTACAATAGACCGATCCACTAAGTCCTGCCCCCTTACGTGTTGACCAATCACAGCCTTGACTATGCCACCGAAAGTCTGACAAAAGTCCAACACGATAAAATCCCATTGGAAAATGTAAACATGTGTACGCGTACTTACAGCATGCGCATTCATGTCGTGCAGTGTGGCATTAAAGAGGCGCACATTGTGCTGCCCACCTGTGGTGAGGTAGCCAATGCTGTGATTGGACAATATCTTTAGGGGCAGGGTTTAATGGATCGGTCTATTGACACTTTCACACAGGACAGTTTGTTGGTGACCTACGCCTTTAACCTTCACCATCTATTTTGGAAAAGTTTCAGTGGAATGTTTTTTTTTTTTTTTGTTCTTTTAATTTAGGTACTCACAGTGACTCTTCCAGTGCATCCATTTTCAGTCTGAAGAAATTAATTTCTTTCAATGACATACATTTAGAGATCGAGAGCGATGCTTTATGGAAAGCTTCTCTGCACGGAGTGACAGGTGTAAGAAGAATTACCTCAACTCCCAAGATGTTCTGGCTTGGAGCTGTCATAAAATCATTCAAAGTCTACTAGTCTGTGGTGATCTGAACTCAAAGCAAAACCATGCCATTAGACCATTTGAGGTATGGCGGACATCACTACTGGAGTGCACCATTTGGTTTGGGTTTATACAGACAGATTTACCCAAACCAAATAGTGTCCTGGGGTGGGTTTCACAAAGCGCTAGGACTGGTCTTATCTCAAGTTAGGATGAGTAACTAGTCCTAACTTACGTGACTTGTCATAAGTTAGGACCAGTCCTAAGTTAGGACTAGCTTTGTAAAATCAACCCCTGGTCATGTGTCCACCATCTCTAAATGACTTGTAATGTGTCCACCATTTTGAGATAGGGTGGTCACATTACTAGGGCACTAATTGGTTTGGGTAAATTTGTCTGTATACACCAGAAACCAAACAGTGAACTCCTAATTTTATAGTGTCTGCCATACCACGAAAAAAGGCGAATGGATTTAGGAGCATTTGTGGAAGTCACAAGTGATCTTATGGGCCTGTATTTGTTTGTTATTCAGACTTTTATATAATACCCTTAGGCGTAACATCTGATCTCAACAACAACAAAAGGACACAGGTAATTTGGAAAATACATCGAGTATTCTTTTCAAACTTTGTATAAAATGTAAAAAAAAAAACAATATGTACAATTTCAGTGACTGAGTGTGGAACGGATAGCATAGGTTACTATTGCTACATAAAATGATGGTAATATCATGTGATATCATGAGCCACTTTCTGAGATTTGCTGATTCTCTTGATAATTAATTTACTCCACATGTACAGATCAGTTGCTTCTTGACTGATTGATTTTGCTGTGAATGTTTCATTGTATTTTTGGAAGCCAATAAAATATACAGTTTTGTATAAAACTTAATTAGTGGTAATTGTTTTGATGTTTGTGTCAAGTTGTCAATTTTTCCATTTTATTATGTAAGTTGCATTGCTCACTCTGTACTTCAGTAAATGGTCCATGTTACTTGCTTCATATGTGAGCCAGGGCCTTGTAACTCCTCCAGGGCGATTCTTGAACGATCTGCAAAAGAGATAATACAGTACTCAAAATTCAATCAAATCTCCACTCGACAATAGGTTTGTTAGCTCATAGCCCTATAGACCTTTACCATGGTGCGGCCATCTTGATTTCCTTCCATTCAAACCAATGTAACCAAACAGAGGCTGGAAGGGCAAATAGTCTGGTTCCTTTTTGTGCAATGAATATTAGCATTTATTACTGTTATTGGATACGGGGCACATGACCAAGATGGTGGCAGCATGATAAAGGTCTAGGACTCTTCCTCTGTGCTGTACACAGATCATGTAGTATTTATACAAAAATGAAGGCCTCCAGGGCTAGTGAGCTCAGAACTTTCTCTGGGAAAAATTGTCGTTCTTTTCAAATTTTTGTTTGTTCCTTTATTTGCTTGTTTTTAGCTGGAAGTTTGCAAAGCTGAAGTAACTTTCATCTGTGTCATACAAATGAGGATTGGGTTTTGCCATGTGATACCATATCAAGCAAAGCCATGAGATGGGCTGGCTAGGCAAAGGAATTTTGACTGACATTCCTTGCACAAGTGTGAAAATGCTGAGAGAGAGTGGATTGAGATTAGATGTTTCAGATTCACCTGTTATACATGGGCAACCATGGAAAAGCAAGATGGTAAGTCGTGGGCAGAAACTTGCGATGGCCTCGACGGAGTCATCAGTCAAATGGACACAGTGATCCATGTGGACTTCCACCAGGGATTGTTTGCACAAACCCATTGCCAAACTTATCACTCCCTCATCTGTCACCTAAAAATGACAAAAACAACACTTCAATAAATCTTTTTGTTTAGAGACAAACAATGCAAACAACACAATGATTTGTTGATAGAAATAGTCTTAGTAGGGTGTCATTCTTTTGAAACATGGAACTGACAAGAAATAAGTTTTATTTTTTACTTTCATGTCCATGTATTTTGATTTAAAACAACTTTGAACAGTGTCCAACAGGACAGGAAAAAGTGTTTTTTTCAAATGAAGATGGACTCATTGTAATAGATATGGTGGGGGTACCTGCTGCTAATAGGATTGGAACTGCCTCTAGCTGCCAGGCAATCTCGGTAGTCTTGTTGGTAAGACATCTGCTCTAGAATGGCGGGGGTTGTGGGTTCGAATCCCACGCGAGGAAAATGCCTGTGGATTTTTTTTCCACAGGACTCGGGAAATAACGTACCGCCAGTGAAACAAGTAAGTAAAAACTTTGATAATTTCGAGCTTACATTTAGGAAATTTGATGAACATTAGTTTGTGACAAAACCATGATTGCAACAAGATTGTATCTAGAACTGACCATGTTTTTTGCACGGTAGATGGTCAGGCCTGATTGCTTCGTTCTTGATAGGGCAAGGGCACCTAGGCATTTTCTTCTTGATAAAGGGCACCTCTATGAGGAAATTGTAAATTTCTATTGGAATATTTCAAGGGCACAAAGGCAATGACTAGGGGCAACGGAGGCAATTGCCCCCGTTGCCTCTGTGTGAAGTATCTGGCCTGGATGTTATTCTATTGAAAGGTCCCCGAAAGTCTTCAGATTGTTTCCTTTACATACACTGTCTTTGACTTACCTTGGTCTTGGAGAAATTCAAGCTTCTCAGCATACGGCAGTTTTCAGCGATGGCAAGAAGGGAAGCATCCCTGATCAGGTGGCAACCACCGATGTTAAGCTCCATCAGCTGTCGGCAGCTCTTGGCCAATGCAACTACTCCGTCATCTGTCACATTTAGACAGCGTCTGAGGAACACAGTCTGTAGAAGTGGACAGCTGACTGCGATAGCTTGAAGGCCTGTATAAATAAACATGACAAAAATATGTCAAGACCGACATTTCATTTTCCTAAACAGGAGGTTAGACTTGTTCCAGGGGTTAAAACGTCATTAGAGTATTATAACTAACCCTTATTGTCAATGTGTTCTGGCCAAGAGCTGTTCCCAATTCGTTGATTTACTCCACTCTTTGGTAACTCAACAATGTTTGAACTTGGACTTTGACTGGTTAGTATCACTTATCTCATGCTCAGCGGCGTGGCCACAGGGGCCTGGGGGCCTGTGCACCCCCCCCCATGAAAAAAATCTAGATTCGTGTCATTCATTTAGAAACATGAACCCTGAAGAGCAATATGCCAACCCCCCGCCCCCCAATGAAAAAATCCTGGCTAAGCCACTACTCATGCTTAGAGTGGGTTGTTTGGGGGTACGGGACTAACTCCATCAAATCAGAGCTAAGATTTGAGATGGTTTGGGGTGGTCAGGTTAAAGACAAGTAAAGGATTGGTAATTAAAAAAAAAAAAACACTGTTATAGTTTCAATCCGACCAGGTGTGGATTTCACAAAGCGCTAGGATTAGTCTATTTTATTTTTTATTATATCTTTCTGGTTATGAAACCAAGGGACCCTCAATAGTGACTAGCACTGTATCCCGTAGGCCTGAAGATACCTATGTAGAGAAGATGTTGAAGAAATGTCAGTTTTAGACGTGGGAGGAAAACCCACGCAATCAGGTAGGAACCCAATCCACATGCAAGGCTCCAGTCAGGGATTCGAACCGGGGTCACAGAGGTGAAAGGCAGGGAAAGAAACAACCGAGCCAACCTGAATGCCAACCCTCGCTTGTCTCGGGTTAGGACGAGTAACTAGTCCTAACTTAGGACTAGTTTGTAAAATCCACTCCTGATTATTCAGAATCAGTTTATACCAGTACCAATCCTCAAGAAAATATTTTTACTGACAAACTGTCAAAGTTAAAAAACTGCAGTTTAAGACCCTTGACTGCAACAATCATAATAAGTCTGCTTTGAACACATACAAAATCACTAACCAAATAGCAGCCATTTTTGTTTTTTTGGTGGGGGTTTCTCTCTGAAGCATCCCCCCCCCCCCCCAATAGTTGATGAAGTTGTCACAGGTTGGTTGAATGTAGTGTTTATTGAAATTAAAGGATTAAAATTATTTTAACTCCTCCAAAATAGAACTTTGTCTTTAACTAGCTCTTAACACCTCTAAGGAAACCCTAAGTTTTCTTACATAATGAATCTCTTTTGGCTGGTAATTGTTGTCCTGCTTGGTGATATTTTATTGTGCTTTTGCAGTTGAATTTATCACAGTGACTATCAATGCTTTTAAACCCAGGCCTTTCTATTTCTAGTCATTACCTGTTGATGTAATCTCGGTCCTGTTTGTCTTGGCAGAATTTAAATCCAGCTTCCTCAAATTCTTGCAGATGATTTTTGTGAGCCCAGCGTCTGTGATGTCACAATCTTCAAGATTAAGAACCTTTGTTCCACTGTGTATGAGCTGCAATTATAAAACTTACGCTAGAGTTGGGCTGGCAGTGGTTGTTGTTGTTGTTACTTTTTTTTTTTTTTTTGGAGGGGGCATCAAAGTAAACACTTTGTGTAAAATTTCAAATTGCAGTCTTCAAATTACACCTCGGGTCAACCCAATAATTTTTTGTTAATGCAATTCGCCCATCACAAGGCCCGAAGGCCACTCGAGGTGTGGGCTACTTTTTGAAGGGATAAAAACCTGCCCCACTGCTCAGAAACAAGACATGGAGAGATATAAACGCAAGTCTCTTCACAGCACAGCTAAGAACAGGGAGGAGTATATGAATCCGTTGCGAGACAACTGTCTCTTCCCCTATTTGAAGCAATTATAGTTAAGTGTCTTGCTGAAGGACACAAGTGTCATGACTGGGATTCGAACCCACATCCTGATGACTCGGCCATCAAATATTAAAAAAAATCAACGGGCTGCCCTTAAAATACTCTAATGACCTAACCACTGGTACAAGTCCAGTAATTTTAGCATTGGTCCAGTGATCGTACATGTATAAACTGAAAGGTCCATACCTTGCTAATTATTTCATCTGTCACAAGGCCTCTCTTACACATCAGATGAAGCAGTTTGTTCTTAATGTGAGGCGGCATACATTCTACTTCAGAGAGGTAGTGTGGCAATACACTTACAACACTGCGAAGACTTCTGTACACAGAGCGAGGGAAATCAAGAGAGCAGTTAAAATAATACATGTATGGAACCTCCAGGGGAGATTTTGTGTGAAATAAAGGGGCTGTGTCGACATGATTATAGCAGTAAATGAAATAACCCATTTACTACGTGCACGTGTGCAGCCACAGGGCTGCTAGTGCTAGTGCTACATTCATGACAAAACAGCCCCTTTAAAGGTAAAAACTTCTTTTTAAATATAGTTTTTAATGTACACCCAAACAAATTTGAAAAAAGGCCCTGCTTACTGTTTAAGCGAACAACTGGTGCCAAAGTATCCAAGCTTGATGTAAACATTTGTAAAGACTTTTTGCTAGTGCCATTCGACATTATTACTTTTTTCAAGCATTCTTGGCTTTAATTAAATGGTTAGCGCATAAGTTTTCTGCTAACCCTGTAAGTGGAGAATGATGACTGTAAAGTGCAAATGCAGAATTCCACAGTAAGCGGCAGCATAAAATGGGGCCCAGATAAAAGCTTCAAGTTGGACTTGGTCTCCAATGCAATAAAAAAGGACCCCACTAAACGTGCCAATACCCTGCCTGGACACCCTCTGATTCTTCTTCAGAGTCAGAGTCAATAGCCTACCAATCATCAAGAAGGAGAAGAGTCTTCGAGTCTGACATCAAAAGCCTCGTGATAACACGAGCCTAGGTTGGACTCCTCTGTTGCATACCGGTCCACCAGGGCTGGTGGTGACACCTAGCCCTGGTGGTGCTGTGTAAGTCGTCAGTACGTCTTTGGTTGCACTGCCACTGACGTAGTCGTAGTGTATGGAGACTGGTTGCGGCTGGCATGGCGTATGTAATGTACCAAGCAAGGCTAATGATGACACCTGAAGCTCTTCGGGTGTTTTCATGATTAAAACTATGAGCAATAACTACAACCGAAACCTCGCTGGATTCTAATAGTTAGAGAATAGTTACATGAGTATCAAGGTGACAATAAAGCTTTACTTACATTGTAAGCAGTGATGGAAGTGTATAGTTGTTGTTATTCAAATCGTCCGCCATGTTTGTGTATTTCGCGTTTTTTCCCCGCATCAAAACAAAACTAAGAGAAATTAACCAACAGAGGGCGCCATTTAGAAGCACTGGCGCTGACGACGACGGCTGTTTGTGGCCCAAAGTTCCGAGGTAGCTAAGCGCAACAAACTTATGCTTACCAGATTATGGTTACAGCCAAAATGCAATGTCGCATGTGCCGTCCAAGATGACTAGGTTGAGCAACATTTTCTGTTTTTATATACAGCTCCATTAACCCTTTTGAGATAGTATAGAAGTAATAGGTTGGGTGTCGACGTACCCGAACCAAATAGTGCCCAAGTATAAGTAATACGTCCACAATAATTATGTCAAAATGTTTTATGAAATTGGGCTCTTTGCTGGCAAAAACCATAGTAAAAACATGAAACTCTTCTAATGCACCGTGTGTGTGGAGCCGTAGCCAGACTGCAGTATTTCCCCAAAATTATCATCACATTAGGGTTTCTCACTTTTCTAAACAATTGACCACCATCTCACCTGAAAAAAAACTTTCCAACTTCACCAGTTTATGTACACTGCAATGACATCTCGTCAGACTCATTACAGGAAGTGGAAGTGAAGGTCTTTTTAAATAATGTTTTTATTTATCTCATATTTTTGGACAACATGGAAAGCTTGTCTACAAATCTGGCGCAATGAATAAAACAAACACATTATTTTCTTGTAACTCATTCGTCTTCGTTATTTTACTTTACTTCCTCAAGAAAAGAAAAAACGGTTTTCACTATTTTGAAGAGAAGAAACTTTGCCATGAACCTGGCAGCTTTACAGCTTGTACACACACCTTTGCGTAAAAAGTTGGCTAGTAGTTTAGCATACATTGTCAGTGAGAACAGTGTACACTCGCCCTGGAGGTCTTCACTTTCGTATAGTACCTGCGCAAAGCACAGTGGAATAGTCCTGTAGGGCTACAGTGTACACGTTCCACGTGTGTATATTAATTTAAAAATCATGCACTTTTGATTTTGGTTTGCGGTAACACCATGTGGTAGTATCTATTTTATTGTGTGGCTGAAATCTGAAAAACCCTAATAATTTGCATACCTTGGATTGTGGTCTTTAGACTAACATTGACTAATTTGGTTACACACTGTCTCAGTTTCTTGGTTTGAAAACAACTAAAGAGACTGATGTTGAAGTGCGTTTTCATAATCACCATATCATGATTTGTATTGTGACATTAAATTGATTAGCAATAGGCTGTGTAAGTCTCGCGCGTATTCGAATATTTTGGGACCATTTTGGTCCCACACACATTGCTGTCACATGTAAAGGAAACAAAATCACGCGCTTTAACGGACCCTTATGTTCGAATGCTCGCGAGACTTACACAGTCTATTAAAATCGGTTCACTGGCTTACAACCTCGTCTTCAAACAAATCTAGCCTTAAGAAAAAAATTAAACGAGCCATGGATCTCATAAGTGATGATACATGTAGGGTTTTCTTGAGACAGTCACGATGTCTTACTTTGACTGAACCCAATGCTCTCCCAATTAGAAAGACTAGTTTTGCAGACCTTGTATTGCACGCTAGAAAATGCTTGTGATGCCATACCATTGTCAATAAGAGATGCAAGCATGCTTAAAATGTTTTAAGCTTGTTCCGCTTTTTTTTTTTTGGGGGGGAGAACGGGGTAACCGTCAAATTTCTTAGATTTTTTTTTATAAACATGTATCAATTTAACTGAATCTACATACTAAATTTACATGTCCTTAAATATCATTATAGTAATTTCGTTTGAACCGTTACTGGAAGCATCAACCCCACCAGTTACACATGCCGCGTCCTCGACTACAAGATGATGACATCATTTTGGGAGCTCATTTGCAAAATAATAATACATTGATGATACGCAAAATGATGGCATCATTTTTGGGAGCATTATTTTCTTTTTAAAAAATTCGTTCTATAAATTACTTCTCATTATTCTTGTTTACATTACCAGGGGATGAGTGTTCATGCTGACAAAATGTCTTAAGTTTATATTGATATCGTTATCAGGACGGGGGGGGGGGCACAATGCACTCCCAACCAAATCTTTGCCTATAACTTTTTTAACACTAAGTCCGATCACCGCAAAAATTTCTGACTTTTCCCAAAACATTTCTAGGATCATGTTGGCAAAAAATAAGTGTTACTTGAGGTTAGCTGTTGCTATGGCAACCATTCAGTGGTTTTTAGTGATTTATTTGACTTTTTGAACATAATTTCCGATTGTTTTTGATTTTTTGGCCAGGAAAGTGATAGTGATGAATCACTTGATACTCTGAAATACTTTTAGGAATTTAAAATGGCCACCATATTTGGCGGTCATCTTGGATTTTGTGTTTTCAGCCTGTAACCCCCATACATCCCCCCAAAAGACGGTCCTGAAAGGGTTAAAATGATGGCATTTCCATCTTTTGATAATCCCAGGAGATGTAGATCTCAAGGAACTATCGGAAACAGTATCATCAATTCTATTGAAGTAGATCAAAGACCAGAAGTTGTTGTTATCTGAAACAAATTACTACTTTTTCTTTTTCCACCAGGCAGACTTTAAAAAAAAGTCTGAAATTTCTCATCCAAGCATTCCCTATAAGGCCTATTTAATATTCCGTTCTTAGACATTCCAACATTCCATCACGTAATAAACTTCGTTATCTAAAGAATTCTTAAAACTTCTGTTTGAAGAAGGACATTTAGAGCCACAGATTGTTGTTAGTTATACACTAATGGAGATCTGAGCGCACAAACTTGTTAAAAAAAAGAAAAAAAAAGAAAAAAAACATAAATAAGAGCATTCTTAAGTTAATTTACTGGTAATCCCAAAAGCACATAACCACAATGTTCGTATTTTAGAAAGTTCCTTCCAACCTTTGTTGTTGCTAGCAATCCATATAATCCATTGCCCAACAACCTCATCATGGGATCAAGGGCTTTCAATTTTCATTGTCTTTGTACAATTGTGTTTATTGCAATCTTGGATTTGAAGACCCCATCACCGCAAGATGCAACCTGATCCATGCCTCATCAGATCAACTGCTGGCAGAGAGTAAAACATTGTCCAGGTGGAAAGCACAGTCTTGTTCAGTGTCCACAATCAGACAAAAAAACAAACTCTTGTCCAGGTAATTCATGACCAGAAACACCTTCCGTTACGTGAGAAGGTTGTATTTGAGTCAAATCGATTCTTGTTTTATCACGTGAATTGCTGTGTGTGTGGCAAGTCAACAACATCATTACTGGCTTTCCCATCAGCTGTCCTCGTGGTAGACGAATTCACCAAACTCAGTCTGAGGGAGCAGAAAGAAAATGGAAACAAAAAATAACAATGTAGCTATAGGTTTTGAGGCATTGCATGGTGAGGTATCAATGTATATTTGGTTTGCGGTAGCACCATGTGATTGTATCTACTTTGCTATATACAGTAGATTATTCCTGTGAGAACTGTTATTATTCTACTACCGCGGAGTAGATTTCGAAAAAAGAACTGTCCTGCTTATTAAGTACTACCTGGAGCGGTAAGAAATTGGCTGGGACTACAACTACCTTTTCGCTTAGTGGATTGAGGGGAAGTCTCGGATAACTTCACTGCCATGGAGTGAGTTTATTGGTCTCAACGTTTTGACTAGCCTACTCTAGTCATCGTCAGAAGACTGAAGAGTGTTTGAGATATCGGTCTCTTTATAGGAATTCAGAGGTTTCAGTGTAGAGTCAGCACTGCTCTGATTGGTTCTTCTGAAAGGAGAACTGTGGTTGGTGGGCTTTAGAGGCAATGTAGCATTGAAGCTTCAACTTCCACAGAGTTCTTTGTTTTGGACCTACAGGCTTTCACAAATAGCAAAGTTGTAGCTACCGTGATTAAGTTCGCTTTTGAGGCATCCTTGGTTTCATTACCAGAACTTCATAATAATATAAAAAAAAGTTTTCAGGGGAAAATAACAGCAAGGAGGAGGCATGAGGAACAGGGTGTGGGTTGAGGAAGCAAGCTCTCTAAACCACAATTTGAAGTTAGAGTTCCAAAATTTACTGTACTGAAAAAAAAGGTGCCATGTTTTCTCCCTTAAGACACAAGAAAATGAAAGGAGCGTGTCCACATACTCAAGAGGGCATCTAAAAACATCTTTCACCCTAGAGACAAAACCTCCTCAACTTCTTCCAGGGTGTTGCTGTGATAAGTTAATATAGTCTCTCCATCACTATAAATGTATGACTAGGGGGTTTGAAGCCAGTCTGCCCCTTCATGATGGTTTGGTGGCAAAGGAACATTTGTAAAAAAAACAATCTTAATCCAAGAGTAGTCTTGTCAAAACTCAAACTTGAACATGTATACTTACTGAGGATTGCATAAATCTGTGATGATCCCACACTATTCCTAGACTATCTGGGTTTCTTAGATCATCTCGAGACTTTAGTTCATAAATATCATAAGCACATTTCATCTGTGGAACAAAAAACAAATAACAACCTTAAATTCTTTGACTATTGCTAATTAGGGGATTTGTAACTGGCCTCTCGCCACCAGAGGCAAGTTATTTGCTAGTCTTGGTGCGAGACGTCCCTGTTTTGTATTTACATGCCGCCAATAGAGGGCGCTATCAATCCACGAACCCGCTATCACCCGTGGATTGATATCGCCCTCTATGGGCGGCGTGGAAATAAAGAACAGGGACGTCTTGCACCAAGACTAGTTATTTGCTCTAGAATGCTTAAAGGAGCTGTGTCGTTATGATTAAAGCAGTAAATTGAATAACCCAGCATGTGCGCTGGCGGTCACATCACAGATTGACAAAGACGACACCCTTTTTGATTTGACCGCAAGCATGCGCGTGTGCAGTATCTGGGTGAGAGTTCATCTTTCCATGTACAACCACAGACCTGCTATAATCATGAAGACACAGCCCCTTTAAGATGGTGGGTTTCAATCCCACCTGAAGCATCCCTGGATTTCTGGTGTAAATGCAAACCCCTCCCCCCCCCCCCCCATCCCCATACCTTTAATTACATGTACATCTGACATCTTTGAGTACATCATAATAAATCAAAAAAATACCTTACTCTTAGTTTGATAGTTTGTTAACCCCAGCCCCTATATCCAATAGGGAACTTCTCACATTTACCAACATCGCTGTAGCATGTATAACTTTTTGTTCTCTGAAAAGATTAAAATGCCTGGCCCCATGTCTATTACAATTAATTTGGCTATCCACTTTAGGTTCCATGAAACTCGGGCAAAACAAGGGGGAAACGTCAGCAGAGCTCGAAATTTACAGTGAGCGTCTGACCAGTAAACTCAAGACTGGACAAGTCATGCAGTCTTGTGTTTCACAATTGAATAATAATACCTCACTGTGTAATACTTTTTTAAAAAAATTATAATGATGTTCAAATGTTGACTTTGAGTTTTGATAATAATAATACGCAGTTCTTATAGCACTTTATCTCACCCGATGGGCATCTCATAGCACTCAATATTTGTTTCCTGCAAGGTATGTGGAGTTACATTTTGAAGAATGAGATCTGTTCCTCTACATAGCACCATGTAACGGTTTACAAGGTGCCGTGGCGTAATTTGCAGCCAATAATACCAGGAATGCGGAGACTAACCCCTTCTCTTTGCGATAAGTGCACTGGGTTCTTTTACGTGCATTACACAACACACAGGACATATTGCTTTGCACCCTATCCAAAGAAAGCAGCAATTAAGTGTCTTTCTTAAGTGTCAAGACCGCGACTAGAATCCACACTCTGCTGATCAGAAAAACCAGAGCTTGAGTCCGCTGTTCTTATCCGCTTGGCCACGACACGCCACATAAGATAAATATCTTTCATCTATTTATCAGACAAATCTGCTCTTAGTGCTTGCTCAAATAAGCTAATTCATATGATGAACTGTGCATCGTCTTTTCTCATTCTGATTCTGGTCTTGTAAAAAGAATTTTTGTGCAGTAAAAATGTTAAGCTACAAGCCCCACGGTCTTAAAGATTTTTCACCCGAACTTGAGCTCTGGTCAGAGTGTATCAGAACATTGTAAAAAACAAAAGCACAAGGTACTATGTAGGTTTATAGAGAAGTTATAAGTGCATCACCTGAGACCTTTTCTCTAATGCTGCATGCACAAAGAGATGCTGAAAATCATTCAACAACAACGCGTAGCCATTGAGTTTGGATATGGCTGGACCCAACATGGGTGCGAAATGAACTTTTTCCGGGGTCACGCAACCTCTCTATTCAAGAGACTTTGCTTTTCTTACCTGTTTTGCACATTTTCTTGGTGGCATACAACCGACTGACGTTGCCAGACCAGAGCAGAGAACGCTTCGTATAGGAATTGTGTCAGGTCTGGCGTTATGTTTTTGGACTGTGGAAGGAAATATGAAGGTAGTGGTAAAGTATTTGTAATGATGCCATAGTGGTCATGATGACTGAATTAAAGACGCTCGCTCGTCACCAATACCCGACGACTGTTTCTGTGGCACTAAACGATCATGTACCCGTACCTAGTTTACGTACAACGCGTACGCCGGTCAAAGGTGATCTTTCATGGCACAAATTTGTTTGTTGAGCGTTGACGAGTGGACGTCTTTGACTTCAACAGAAAACAGAAAAACTGGAACATGACTTCCATGTTATTAATAATTCAAATAAGTCACTGACAATAACAGAGAGAAAAGCTGATGCTAATGGTTTTGCCATTTGGCTGTGGTATGCTTTACTTATTTAACATGCAAAATGTATAGATTTGGTGTGCAGGACCCATTGCACTAACATCATAGGCTACTGTCTGCCAACCTCATTCCCAGGGGTTATTGATCTCACAGCGTCATTTTGATTTTTTTTTTTATGCCGATGTTGGCTCGATCAAACCCCTGGAGTTGTGACACTAAAAATCTCCCAAAATATGGGAGATTATAATTAGGCCTGTGGCCGATCCACTCTACGCGCGCACTTAAGAATGGTAGGCCGCAAAAGAGGCATCAAATCATGGTGCAACTGGTCCCCAGCTCTCATTCTTCTTTGATTTGTTACCTGTCTAATTGTATGCAGTTTAGGGTGACCGTGTAAAAATGATTCATTTGAAAAGTAGGATCGCATTGAAATACTTGCATTTTGACATGCGAATACTAAGCGCCCTGTAAGCGCACTTTAAGTGCTCGAAAGCTTTTGACAAGCGTGAGTACAAAGCAGTCACTTTGGGGAGCCAATCAGCGTTGTTTTTAAGTGCTTTTCTACCAGGGTTTAGAGACGAGAGGTATCCATATGGCACGCTGCCCATGGTGGCGAGGTCGACTGTCTGCCCATAGTCTGCAATTTTTTTTGAGTCAAATCATTGTATGTAAAGATATGGTGAGCTTGAAAACGCACACGCGTCGCCAAAGATGCACACTAAGGCACAGGGAGACCAACCCCCAATATGCCGCAGCCAAGATTTATTGTAGTGATGATGTCGAGCAGATTGGGTTAACCAGTTGCCGCCGGGATTCTGGTTGGTAGTCAACAAGTCAACAGACTCAGTGGTTTACATACACCGCCCTATCAAAGAAAATGCCCTTGCTGTGAATGCCCCCTGGTAATGAAAGTGTATTGCATTGAGGCCTTTGCTAGAAAACAAAAAAACAATGATGATAACATTAGTTAACTATGGAATACCTATGTAGACATAGAACCAATTTCACATGTCAGGTTTTTGATCTTTCAACACCCAGGACAGGACTCGAACCAGGCCCACTGAAGTACAAAGCAAAAAATATACCACTGCACTGTACTATTATTACTATTATCATTCTGGTTGTGAAGCCAAGGATTCCCAGAAAAGCGAACTTAATCACTATACTAGCCGAGAACCCCCATGGAGAGAAGACAAAGAAGGAAGTTTCAGTTTTAGATGTGGGAGGAAAACCCCAGAGAAATAATAATTCCAGGGAAAACCCACGCAATCAGGTAGGGACTGAAAAACCCAATCCACATAGTGCCCCTGGTGGGATTCGAACCGGGGTCCAGAGGTGGAGGGCGAGGAAAGATACCACTATGCCAACCTGACCGCCCAAATCTGTAAAATAATCTGTTACACTAATCTGTAATATAAAAAGCATGATAAGACTCACCTGCCAGTATAATAGCTCTGAAGGCCAAGTAGGAGTTGTTACTACTGGAGACGTCTTCTGGTACCCTCATGGTTGGGGCTGAGATGAGAAACTTGATCGGGGTACCTTGGTTGAAAGCCTCCCAGCAGGAATTACGATCTGATTTACCCCAGAACTGCTGGCAGGTTGGGACAATTAGCGCATCTCCCTGTCATATATACACAACATGAGGTCTTGAGCATTTTTTGTAATAATGCAATCGGTACTACTGTCACGCCAACGTTTTGTTTCTTTGAATTACATCTGCATTAATCCTCCTACTTTCCGCAACATTTGGTAATGAGTTGACCTTCTATTTGAAACACATTCAGGCTGGCATAGTTTATTATGTGAATGATATTGATCTGACAGTAGGAGGGTTGACTGTGTACTGTGTAGATGCATTCACCACACAGATATCATCACAGAGGATCAGGGATGAGATTTGCTGAATGTGAAAAATCCTGAAAATGGCTTACTGGCCTTGGCTCCTCCATACATGTATTCTAGACCCAAAACCTCCCAGATGTTACAATTCAGGGAGGTTCACAGACACTGTGCATCACCAGAAATACCAAATCTTTTTCTCTCTTTGGTGACTACTTTACTTCTTTCAAGAGAATCTGAAGGCTCAATGAGATTTTCAAAAAATCCTAAATTCAGGAAAAAATCCTGAGAAATCACACGCCTGGAGGATGATTTTGATTGGTCAGACAGTAGGAGGGTTGGCTGTGTACTGTGAACATCATATCATATTGTGTACTGGTATAGTTTACATCATTCAATACCATGGCAATGATATTGATCTGGCAGTAAGAGGGTTGAGTGTACTGTGTAGACGCATTCAACACATGGTACCATATAGCAGGCTGGCAAAACACTGAGGATGATTTCGATTGATCAGACAGTAGGAGGGTTGGCTGTGGTACTGTGAACATCATATCATATTGTGTACTGGTATAGTTTACATCATTCAATACCATGGCAATGATATTGATCTGGCAGTAAGAGGGTTGAGTGTACTGTGTAGACGCATTCAACACATGGTACCATATAGCAGGCTGGCAAAACACTGAGGATGATTTCGATTGATCAGACAGTAGGAGGGTTGGCTGTGGTACTGTGAACATCATATCATAATCAAGCCCCTGATTACATCATGGATATGCTGCAAGTTTGTGCTGGACGGAGACAACTTTGACCAAATAGCTCCTGTTCACCATACTTTCTTGTGCCAAGAACGAATCACGTCACCTTTGCCGATAGGAGCCTTCTCAGTCTATGGACCCAAACTCTGGAATAATCTTCCCAATCACATCAGGGACGCTACATCTCTCAACACATTTAAGACACTTCTGAAAGCCTATTTGTTTCAGGAGGCCTACCATCAATGACTTTTAACTTCTGTGCCTCAGCGCCTTTGAGCAAACCTTTGATTTAGGCGCTTTATAAATTTTGATTGATTGATATCATATTGTGTGCTGGCATAGTTTACATCATTCAAAACCACGTGGATGATAATGACTGGTCAGACAAGTAGAAAGGTTGACTGTGTACTATGAACATGATATCGTATTGCTGGGACAAAAACTTTGTACTTTGTGTGCCTGGATAAAGGTCAGACAGCCTTACGACCTTCTTCCGGGCATACGACGAAATACTATCAGGTTGCTAGTTGGGGTATATGCAGCACTGACTAGATTAAAGGCAAACTATCTTGATAAAATCCAGGTAATAATAACACGTAATAATAATACGCAGTTTTATATAGCGCTTTATCACACCCTATGGGCGTCTCAGAGCGCTGAGCATTTTTTCCTGCAAGGTATAATGAGTTACGTTTTTGAAGTATGAGACCTGTTCCTTTACATAGCACCATGTAATGGTTCACAAGGTGCTGTGGCGCAATCTGCAGCCGATCAAACCAGGAACACTGGGGCGAACCCCTTCTCTTTTCGATAAGTGCACTGGGTTCTTTTATGTGCATTACACAACACATGGGACCAACGGCTTTACGTCCCATCCGAAGGACGAAGCAATAATGGTTAAGTATCTTGCTTAAGGACACAAGTGTCACGACCGGGACTCGAACCCACACACTGCTGATCAAAAACACCAGAGCTTGAGTCCGGTGTTCTTATCCGCGACATGCCTAATAACAACCTCTTACAAAGTATTACATTGATAAAGAAACTTACCACTAACAGTTCTCCTTCCTTTTCTGTTCTGATCATCTCCTGAAGTCGATTCATTCTGGACATAATTGATGGGTGTGAAGAAAAAGAAGGTCCTTTTTAATGAGAGTAACAGCAATGCTATTAAAGCCATTATAATAATAATAATAATAATAATAATAATAATAGTGAGTATTTATATAGCGCCGGTATCCGCCAATATGGCGCTCATGGCGCGCTTTTTAGGCTTTTTACTACAGGTTTTTGAAGGTTTTTTGAATTGTGAGACCCATTTATGTAGCACCTTATAAGGGTTTACAAGGTGTTGCGGCGCATTCAGCAGCCACTGCCAGAAACACCGGGGCAGACCCCTTCTCTTAGCGATAAGTGTCACTGGGTTCTTTTACGTGCATTACACAACACACGGGACCTACGGCTTTACGTCCCATCCGAAGGACGAAGCAATAATGGTTAAGTGTCTTGCTTAAGGACACAAGTGTCATGACCAGGATTCGAACCCACACTCTGCTGATCAGAAACACCAGAGCTTGAGTCCGGTGTTCTTATCCGCTCGGCCACGACACGCCATTATACACTATTGGTAAATTGTCTGGAAATACTTCCATACCTTATGAGCATCAAGAGTTATTTAATAAAATCAACCTGTGAAAGTTTCAGCTCATTTCATTGCTTCCTTTACGAGAAAACAATACAAAGTCATTCAGCGTTTTTGTATTCATTCTAACGGCCGGAGTTTTCGTCTCATGAGACGAAAAATCATTTGTGGATCTTATTTCACTAATTATTCGAAAACGATAACACATCAGACACAAATATTTTACAAGAAGTTTTCTACTATCATCGTCTCTATACCGTGTAAGTTATGTGCAAATCTGTGAACATTTTTTTTTCTCTGTGTTCCCAAAAGTGAATATGGGCTTTAACGCTGAATATTTATGCAGCACCATTTTTGTCAAATTCTCTATGTAAACTCACAAACAACGGTCCTAATTCACCTCAAACCAAAAAGAGACCAGACTATTTCTCCTTTCAGCCTCTGTTTGGATTCACTAATTGTAGAGGATAAGTGGTGGGCAGCCGTGTTAGGCAGTAATCAAAATAGAAAATTAATAGTAGCACTTAAATAACTAACTAAATGAAGAAATACTTAATTCTTCATTGCATCTGATGAAGTAATTGTTGCTACGAAAGCTTATGCAGTTTTCTCTTAAGTTAGCTATGTAAGTGCTACAACTAATTTTTTATTTTAATTGTAGAGGAGAACAATAAAGTTGCACTGCACCATGTGCAAGGTTTAATGACCGATTAGACTTACAGTTGCCATCCAAAGTGCCTTGAAAGTGCCATATCTATTCCCCCGTCCATGAAACCAAAACTGTTAGCTGGTGACACCTGGAAAAAAAACAAGCTAAGGAAATTAAAGAACTAAAAACAGGGTTTACATTAAACAATGCTATTAGGGTGTGAAGCATGGACATTAACATCTGTTCTAGAAAACAACTTGATGGTTGCTACTCCAGATTGCATGGTGTCAGGAGGGAAGACCACATCATCAATTTAGATCTTTATCTCGGCTCCCTTAAGCTTAGTGCAAAGATCTGCACAAGGAGATTCAAGTTAACCGGGCACTGCTATCGTCACCCGAGTTTCCAGCCATTTTTTTTTTGTGCAAAATAATTGTGCATAATAATTCTAGAAATAACGATGGCATTCAAGGCATGAACAAGTTCAAAGCCGACTTTCCCAAACTTTATTTGGGTCACAACTTGAATTTTCACAAAGGTCATTTTAAAGCCCCAACTCAATATTGGTAAGAAGAAAAATATAAATGTTCACAGATTTACATATACCTTACATGGTATAAAGATAATGCTGGTAGAAAACTTTCCTTGAAATATTTCTGCCTGAAGAGTTATTGTTTTTAAATGATCAATGTAATAAGATCCCAAATTAGTTTTCGTCTTAGTGAGACGAAAACTCTGCCTATAGAAATGCGTGCAAAAATGCTAAATGCATTTTGACCGTTTTCTCTCAAATGAAACAACGAAATGAGCTGACATTTTCACAGGTTGGTTTTATTGCAAATATCTTGATCTGTGCAAAGAACGGAAGCATTTACAGTCAGTTTACCAATGTTGAGCTGGGGCTTTAAGGTCACGTGGTGTGGTGTAACAAGTACAAATGCATTATAAATAGGGCCGTTTTAATTGGCCTGTCAGCACACAGTCCCAAAAGTTGGGCCGATTTAATTGGCCTAGGGCACCGCTGGGGTTAAAGGTGGGAACTACTCTTTCTTTTTTAAAAGTGCTCAAAGTTAGCTAGAAGAAATGTGTTTAGTACTACTTACAATGGCATCCGCCGCTGGAGCATTTTTGAATATGTCTCCCTCAGAAATCTGAAATAAAGTTAAAACAATAACTTCTGAACAATTTGTTGATCGTGAATGAATCGTTAATGTCAACGAGAAGCAATGGTAAATTATGGCCAAGTCTATTGGGCAAAATTGTGCTCCATCAGAAAATTGTGCAAATTGCGCAAATTTCACAAAATGCACCCCACCAGCATCGATTTGGTAATCCGTTAAGATTTTAGCCAAAAACTGTTTTTTTTTCTTCAGAAATGTATCATGACACAATCCGACCATCATCATAACTGGCAACATCTCCTGTGTACCTAAGGTCAGTTTAAGTCTAATTTAGAGGTCTTTGTTCGAACTTGGAGCAGTTTTTTTGTCGTCCTCTGTTTTTCAAATCTGAATCTTGTAGGGCATTTGTACAGGTACCAACAAACATGAGCGTTCACTCAGACCCTACATACGCCAGATAATGTCCAAAACGTTAAAAAAAGCCCCGTGGGGTCCACTAACTACGCATCATATTGAGTACAAACTACTTGTTTTCTCTGATTTAAACGCACTTTTACTGTTAATTTCCATTTGTGTTAAATTTACTTAAAATAATTTTAAGGTGATCATTGCAGAAAGTGTTGATCCCGCCAAATGCTGTCCGTTAACTACAATACAATACTGTCCATTTCTGCCGAATACCGTCTTTAAACTTCTTGCCAAATACCGTCTTTTCCATAACCTGACACTATTTGCCACTGGACACTATCAGGCCTCGATCTCAAGCAAAAAGGGGGCAGGGCTTTGCTGGCCAAATCAGAGAAATCGTACAAGGGCATGCTGGCAAAGTTGGTAGTGACAGTGAAATTTTTCTGAAGGGCATGCTAGCCAAATCGACAGGGCATGAGGCCAATGGCCTCGGTTAAGATCAAGGCTTGCACTGTTTGGTCTGTAATACGTGCCAAATAGTGTCCTGCAGCCACTGCGCATGCTCAGCGGACACAATTTGGCAGGGAACCCTTATTTGGCATCGACACCGGATCCATTTTCACATACATGTACGTATCGATGTACGTATGCGTGTGAGCCTCCGGACCAAACCCAAGGTGCCAGAGCATTCAGACAAGCCTGTGCACAACCAGCCTTGTTAATGTTATTATGGCTACATACTGGGCTATATTTGTAACAGTACACATTCACATAAACATGTATTCATGTTTGTTATTTTGTTCACAAATAAGAATAATTAGATAGACGTTAATATTTGCATCGGGGGAATGAATATAAATTTTAATTTTCCTTACACCAATGTGTGATTTAAGCACTGTATACTCAGAGCTTTCGAGTCCTGTGGAAAAAAAATCCACAGGCAACTCGGGTGGGATTCGAACCAACGACACCCGCATTCGAACTGGCCCCTCGTCACTGGGCGTGCTCGGTGGTCTAGTGGTTAAGACATCTGCTTTAGTCATACGGGAGTCGTGGGTTCGAATCCCACCCAAGTTGCCTGTGGATTTTTTTCCACAAGACTCGAAAGCACTGAGTATACAGTGCTTATCACACATCGATGTTAGGCAAATTGAAATTTATAAATAAGAATAAAATGTTTTCCCAAGACTCCTTGTCTCACAATAAATAATGCAAAGAGGGATTTCAAAGTTTTAACATACAATCACTCTTTCGTATCCTTCAAACTCTTTTGTCCAAGCAGCGACCAGCTCCTTGTTGATGTCCCTCAGCTTGTAGACAACTCCAACTGGGTCGGGGGTGAGTTCCGTTTTACTGACTCCCACATCTGGTTTATTGAGCTTAATGTCTTTGCACTTAATCCCGACTTTAAGATCGGATTCAATGGACAAAATCCCATCCATGGTGTTGCTGTCAATCAGTTATTCTTGTCTCACATAAATGGGCTACCTGGAAGGATATTAAAATATTCAATTATATCATCAGATGAGTTAGATTGTGTCCAGAATCAGTTCGATTACACTTCCTCTATTAAAGGGGCTGCGTCGTCATGATTACTATAGCAGTAAATGGAATAACCCAGTTACTACAGTTTGACGGATGGCACTCTTTCAATTGTGATTTGACTGCAAATGCGCGAGTGTCGATATCTGGGTGAGAGTTCATCTCATCATGCACAGCCACAAGCCTGCTATTAACCATGACAACACAGCCCCTTTAATTTAAAGTCTGTTAAAAACTAAATAACATTTCAAGGGAAGCTTTGTCTCTGCTGATGTATGCTGCAATCTCTCTAGTCTTAATGCGGAAGAAAGGCAAATACTACTGGCTGCTGGGGTACTTTACTGTACTGACTGACTGGTTCTAAGTTTTAACTGAATTCTGAAAGGGAACATTAACAAGATATGTAGTTTTCATAAAAATATAAACGGCTGCATGGCGGGTACTCCTAGAACTATGAGGTTATAAACTGAGCGAACACTGAGTGATTGGGTGATAATACTAGAGCCTAGAGGTAGAGCATTATCCAGGAAAACCATCATACAGCAAGGACAATCCCTACAGTCTGAAGTCCGGAAACTGGGCAGATTTTTTCACTTTTTACATTTATTTTTCAGAATAAAATTCGGAAACTCACCTGAGCGTGCGATTTCTGAGAGTAACATTGAAGGGAGTAATTTATAAAAATAAACCAGCCATTATTATACAGGTAAACAACTTTCTAGGCCAGGAAGAACAAGCCCTTCGAAGTTGGTCTGTTCATGATTCTTGTCTGTAGATGTACAATCACTAATCAGGCTATGCTGCTGGCACCGCTGGCACCGAGCTAAAGAAGGCTGTACCATTGCTTAAAAAAGGGTAGTTCCCCAATTAAACAAAATAAAAACTAAATTAAATAGGACCAATTTGATAAGTGTTAAGTTAACTTTTGAGTCAAATATATACAATTGTATTCAGAAAGTTCCATTTTTGTAGTAAAATGCACAACGGACAGATTAAAAACTGAAGTATAAATCATTGAATTATAATAATTTCCCTCTTCTTCTATTTATGTTTATAAGCCCACCTTGGAGAAACAAGGTCACGATCCCGAAATTGACGACAGAGGGCGGTATTAAATTGTTTACTTCTCAAACTAGTTCGTTCAGGGTCCATGGTATCGGCTGCTGCTCCTCCTCCAGCTCCGGCCCCATCGATGTAAATATTGACAGTTAATCTCCTTCGAGCTCTATTTCGGTATTTTGAGGTATGTATATATTCAACGTGACGTGACTCAGGTAGCAGCAGCTACAACAGCTGCTTTGCTGGTGTTGTGGCTTTTGTTAAAGTTTAGATAAAAACGCACTGCACACAAATTGGCAACTTACAACACACTACTCAAGAATGCTAGAGTCACATACAACTTTATTTATGTCTAATCCAATTGGCACCCAATTCAATTGGTTATAATTTGTTAATAGTTTGAACAGTTCATTCTTTGTGAATACTGAAACCAAATGGCTTATGTAATTTGGTTTGCATTGTAATATTATTCATCAACCCCCCCCCCCCCCCCTCCATGCCCTCTTGTTTTCAGTTACGACTTACGTTGGGATTGCGCATGGTATAATACTTTTGATCATTATTTAGCATAGGCATACCTTTTTACTTATACTAGACCCAGTAACTTGGGTTCTGTACTCCCTTTTTTTTTTTAGATTTTGACATTATCGGTCATACTAGGTAAGTACTGATAATGTCAACTAGTATGACTGAGAATGTCAAAATCCCCCAAAAGGAGTACACTGCACCCCAATTGCTGGGTCTACCTTTGAAAAAAGAAATCACAAAGAATGATGACTTTTATCATACATTGCAAATGTCAAGTGAGTTTCTCAGATTCTGGACATCGCCGATCAAGATCATCATTATCAGCCTAAAATGTGTTTAATACCAGCATATGTCAATCTGTGTAGACTAATCCGAGCAGCTCGTTCATGAGCATTTATGCCACAGCAACTATGGCCGCTGCACGCGTGCATCGAGGCACACGCACTGTCCAATCCTTTATGCTGATTGGTAAATATGCGCGCTGACGCGCTATTGTCTCATCGTGCGTGCGCGTGGCGGCCATAGCTGTTGTGGTGTAAAATGCCATAAACGAGCGCTGCTTGGATTAGTGTATAAATCATGTACCACAACCTCATGATTTTTTTTGAAGGGACGGAGACATGGTAGGCAGGACCGAGGAGGGAAGGGAGGGGGGGGGGGAGCACGGAACTGTAAATTTGTATGATTGAAACAAGGGGAATTTAAATCAATTCAAGGTGATTGTGTTGAAATACTGGGAGTGTTACTGCTGAGTGGTATAGTAAACAGTCAATCCAAGTCGTGGGTCGTGGCTCTTGTGTCCCAATTAGGCAAGACAGGTGGTGTAAACTATAATCGTTTCTCATCATTTGGGAATAAAGTGCAACTGCCAAGGGTAGGGATGTTTTGTAGGATTATTAATCTTTCAACGTGTTAAAGGGGTACGCCCTGTACATGTGAAGTGACTTACAATTGATTTACTTGAAAGTGATATAAATGACAAATATATTAATGATTGAAAATTAAACATTATATTTTGTAACAATGCTGTTAACCTATAAAAACATCAGTTGTCATTGTTTTTGTTTTGTTTATCTTAACTCTAGATTCATGTCACAATGTTGATTGAGGTGGTTGCCTTGGTTACTGCTCTGGCCTTTTTGCTGTTTCTCAGTCGGCGTGCAGCCTCATCAGAGAGAGCATGTCCTCAGCACAAGGCCGTCCTGATTACAGGCTGCGATACTGGTTTTGGACATGAGCTTGCCCAAGTCCTTCATCACTTGGGTTTCACCGTCTTTGCTGCCTGTCTGAATTGCGAGGGAGAAGGCGCCAGAAAGCTAATGGATACTGACTCCAAGACTGAGTCCAAGCTGTCAGCGGGTCGAATATCGGAGATGCCAGAGGGTGAAGCTAGAGGGAAGCTGCATGTAATCCAGATGGATGTCACCATGGAGGGACAGGTGATGGAGGCAGTGCAGACTGTAACTAACATTCTTTCTACAGAGTCAATAGGTATAATTTTCAACATAGGCCTCCTACCCAAACAAATACAATATTTGGTTATTTAGCAGAGCCGTAATTGTTTTTCTTTCAGAAAAGGAACCTGCTCAAATGTGAATGAAACAGCGATGTAGCCAAGGGGGTTGGGGCCTGGGGGGGCACAAATATCCAGTGCCCCCCCCCCATAAAAATTTTTAGATACAAGTTATTAAAAAAAAATACATGGTACCTGGGCCCCAACTGAAAAGCAATGCCCCGCCGCTGAAATAAAACATGTTCTATGCACACACAAAATTCTTAAGTATAGGGATACATACAAAAATGTTAAAACTGTCCAGTATTTATCAGGCATGAGATTTTTCAGGATTTTTCCTGGTTTCAGGATTTTCTCCGAATCTCCTTGAGCATTCAAATTGTCTGGAAAGAAGGAAAGCAATCACCAAATGGAGAAAGCAATAATCGACATTGAGTCGAAACCCATAGTTTTGCATTTCTGGTGGTGCACAGAGTCTGTAAACCTCCTGAATTGTAATATCTGGGAGGTTCAGGGTGTAGAATAAGGGGGAAGCAGGGCCTGCCAGCCATTTTCAGGAATTTTCACATTATTGGCAATTCTCATCCCTGATTTATTGGTGTATTTCAAATATAGCAATAATAACAGGCCTTATTTTTGACTGCAAGGAGTAGATTTTTGGGAGTAGAATGTAGTCTGGTTCCCAGACCTAAAAATCTCTGTCATTTTTTAACGAGCTGTCAGGGAATCTTTGGTCAGGGAATTGGACTTTGGTGGATTGGGGGTCAAACCATAGAAATAGTGTGGTAAACCAGATGCACTTAGACTTCTAATAAAGCAGTTAGTTGAAATAAATGGAACAATAGTATAGCGCCCTCTTGTTGTCAAAAATATGTCCTATTAACTTTTCCCTGCAAACAGTATAGTTGGATAGCAACTCAAGTGGGTGTATGCCTGCAGTACACCTTGTTTTATTTTTCCATGGTACCATACTAACTCATTAATAAAACAGGTTTGATGAAAACATTACCAGAAGTTGATAATGTATATTTTTTTAATGATTATTTTATCTTCCTGCATAAATCCCAGCTCTGTGGGCTGTCGTTAACAACGCTGGCATTTCCATATTTGGTGATGTAGAGTTCTGTGGAATGAAAGTCTACCAGAAACTGGCGGACACAAATCTATGGGGCACCATTCGTGTTTGCAAGGCGTTTCTACCGCTTCTTCGCAAGGCAAAAGGTAAGAGATAGCTCAACGAATTTGAATTCTTAAAAAGATTAGCAAAAAACAACAAACTTAAATGTCAAAGAGGCTCTGCTGCATTATTAGGCAGTCTTCAAGGTAGAAATCTTTATAAAAAACAAAACAAGGGGAAAATGACATTGAATATTGAACATACCCTGTTTGAAATTTGAGTGAGCATGAAGGTGACCTGCGGTGATGTCATGAAACAATGTTATGAAACGCCCATTTTGTAGTGCTTTGTGGAACGTTCGCTACAGTGGCTCGCTACACTCACACTTCGAATTAGTTGTGAAAACAAAGAGTGTCCACAGTTTGAGCACAATGTTACGTCAGAGGGATGAGACTTTGGGCACAGTGTTCACAAACATCTATTCGTGCAATATACATATAATTTAAAGCCCCAGCTCAACATTTGTAAGAAAGAAAAACGTCACATGTATACCTTACAAGATAATGATGGTAGAAAAAATTCCTTGAAATAGTTCTGCCAGAAGTGTTATCAGGGATGAGATTTGATGAGTCTAAAAAATCCTGAAAATGGCTTTGTGAGCCTGCCCCCACCCTCTTATTCTAGACCCAGAACCTTCCAAGATAATACAATTCCTGAGGTTTACGGACGTTGTGCATCACCAAAAATATATAACTACAGGTGTGGACACACTGTAGACTACTTCTTTCTCCATGCGGTGATTGCTGTTCATTCTTTCAAGGAAATTTGAAGGATCAGGGAGATTTTGAGAAAATCCTGAAATCAGGAAAAATCCTGGGAAATCACATCCCTAGTTATTGTTTTTGACGAATAAATCAAATGGAACCAAACATTAGTTTTCGTCTCATGCGAACCAGACTCTGCCTGAGAATGCGTACAAAAATGCTGGATGCATTTTTACCGAAATTCTCACAGGCCGGTTCTATTGCATTTAGGCCTGTCTTGAATTGTGCCAAGAACGGAATGTTTTTACGGATACTTTATCAATGTTGACATGGGGCTTTAATGTAAATTTAGTTTTTAGGTGTTTTTGCTGAGATATTAGATACACAAATTGATTGTCATGAATTGAGCTTGGCTATTTTGCACTATAACTTCAATCCTGTAAATCTGAGACAAATTGATCGTTGATTGAATGATTGACTGATTGATCAATAGATCGATCATCGATCGACTCGACTTAACTGGGATTGAACGATCGATCGATTGATGATT
Organism: Marthasterias glacialis; assembly: GCA_911728455.2. Taxonomy (NCBI): domain Eukaryota; kingdom Metazoa; phylum Echinodermata; class Asteroidea; order Forcipulatida; family Asteriidae; genus Marthasterias; species Marthasterias glacialis. The sequence goes on from OU452224.1 coordinate 20,983,457, forward strand.
TGATTGATTTGGTTGATTGATTGAAGGACGAATTGTAAACGTGACCAGCATCTTGGGTCGCCAGGGCTCACCTGGACGGTCTTGTTACGTAGCGACAAAGTACGCTCTGGAGGGCTTCACGCAGTGCTTGCGGTACGAAATGCGCAGATGGGGCGTCCGGGTCATAGTCGTCGAACCGGGAAACTACATCGCGGCCACCGGCATCTTTACCCAAGAGAAAATCGATAAGATCGCCGAGGAGCTGGAGAGGGATTTACCCGACGAAGTCAGGGAGTCGTACGGGGAGGACTTCTTTCAGTCTCGCGTTCAGCGGATGCGGCATTTCACGCGCATCGGGGACACGGACAAGCAGCCCGTTGTCGACGCGATGGTTGCTGCTGTCACAGATATGAATCCACGTATTAGATACGAACCCAAGACTTTATACTGGCATATTCGGACTTTTGTGATGTGTTGCCTCCCTCACCCAATCGGGGATTTCTTTTACCATTCGGACTCAAAATAAATATAGTTTGCATCTGGGGACTTAGTATATTCAACATGGTTGGTTTGGACATACACTCGCACGGTACATTTTAATGTAGGTTCCCCCGTCCGATTTCCGAATTTTTCTGATCATTATTAGCCATTCAAATTCGTGAAAATGTTAAAGATACGAGCAAATTGAGGTTATTTTTTTTTCCTTTTGGGGGCATTCCATTTTAGGCTTTCAAAACTTACATTGTATAGCATTCTTACATTCAGTTTTTGGCACCTTTTAACCAACGTTTGAATCATTCAAACTGGAAACCGGCAAACGTTTCGGCGCATGGGATGTACGACCGTGTTTTTTCGTTTCTTATTCATTTGTGGTCAGTATTTTTCATCGTTTGGTCATTCAAATTCAAATGAATTGAAATTTATGTATTTTTCCCCCCTTTTCTTCTGAAGCCCGTTTTTTTTCAAATTGTTTGCCTTTTTGAAATTGATCATGTAACGAACTGAACTAATGGGAGACTTCTGAGACGCTGGCGGCAGCAGACACAACGGTCCTTTTTGACAGTTCTGAGCATGCGCGCACATGCTCAGTATTGCGTGCATAGTACTGAGTATGCTTTTACTGCTGGTGAGAACTGTAAAAAAAAGGACCGTCCAAAAGTCTCCCATTGGGCCAAGAATTAATTAAACTAAGGGGTTATGGAATTTTCTTTTTCACTTGGTTTCCCCTCATATTCCTTTGAACACACAAACACGAATCAATCGTTGAGGTGCATCTTTAAATTGGTAGGTTTACACATCATAACTTTGCTGTTCTGTTTCTGTTTTGTACCATTTTTAATACATTAATTGCCGATATACCCGTCGATCTCTTGCCGAGCTGGTTATCTGGGCGTGTATGTTTCGCAATCATGGGTTACACCGTGCTTTATAAACGCATCTTTTGGACATAGCATGCTCGGATAGGGAAACTGAATGATTCTTTTCGATTGTAGTTTGACGATCTCCGTGATTTTTTCTTCACCCTTTCAATCAAAAATTGAATGAAAACATGGTGAAATTGGCCGAGAAAACCTGTATTAATGGCTAGTTCTAACGGGATATTTTTTAAAAGTGCCTTTTACACATTTTCTGAACTTTTTAAAAGATCTTATCAAAAAGTACAATTTAGTTACACATAATTATTTAGCTGATTTTACTTTCAGTAAAAACTTGTTTATTCGAAATACATTCTCCTTAACAAGCAAAAGGAGGTTCCAATATAGTTCTTTTGAAAGAGATAATGTAATAGTAATATTGGTCTTGTATTTCTTATTTAGTATTAGAACTCTTTCCAAATGTATTTCTAAAAAAAAAAGGGAAAACAACAATTCCCGTTCACTTCTGATTCAATATATTTTTTATACCGCCTCGGTTGGTTAAATTATTATCCCAATATTAATGACAAAGTTATTATCATGAATATTTATGATAAACTCCCTCCAGATCTGGAAGAGACATTTTGTGTACATGTCTCATGTTCTCTACAAACAACGCCCTCTGTGGGTACATTGTGCACGGTATTGTAATGGTCGGTTAGGGCGGGCTGGCATGGAAAGCACCTTCCCATGAGTTGTGTCAATCAATACAATCTTATTGATAAGAAACCTCGGAACACGGTTGTTCGCAATGCAAGCCGCCAACTTAAGTAAAAGATGAAAGCAGTGTGACAGTCGGTATGACAGTAATGTTTGAGGAATAAGTTACACGACACCCGCCGTCTTGTAATGGGAGACTTTTGAGACGATAGCGGGCGTCCCACAGACCATTGTTTTCATTGCTGAGTATGCACTACACTAAATAGAGAGAAATCCATGCGCTGAGCCTCATAAATAAAATGTAAACCCACAACTTGTTTCTGTAAATCAAAGATTTGGAGGTCCTTGCTTTTATGGATTGTTAAAAAATGGTCCAACATTGAACCCCTTTGGTTGTTAACTTTTATCCTGGAGCATTTTGGGTAGACTGGCCCTCTAAAAATGGCCCTATTTTGCTAAACAGTGTAGGTCATTTTTCCAAGATGAACTCTGGCCAGTTTACCCGTTCAGGGGTATTTTTATTTTGGGTCAGCCTAGCAAAAATTCTCAACGGCTAACCTACTAAAAATTGAAAAGAAAAATGAAGTCCAGTTGTCAGAAAATATATTTGATTTGTTTTCTAGAGGCTGAGAGACTTTTGAGTATTTGTTGAGTATTTTTGAATATTTAGCATTTAGCATTGGTTACTATGGGAGCCTATTTAGTGTGGTGCACCCCTGAGAACAATGGAAATGGACCGGTCTGTGGGACGCCCGCTATTGTCTCAAAAGTCTCCCATTGAAATTCCCGCAACGAGACCCAGGTTCACTAAGCAATTACTATAATAATAGCCTGCCACGGTGTCGCCGTACCCCGCAAGTACGTGTACGAGCTGTGTTGATATCTACACGAAGGGTGCGTCACACTAAATAGGTTCCAATAGCAACTAACGCTTAATGATAAATATATTCAAAAATACTCAACAAAATACTTAACAGTCTCTCAGCCTCTAGAAAACAAATCAAATATATTTTCTGACAACTGAACTTCATTTTATTTTTATTTTCAGTTTTTAGTAGGTTAGCCGTTGAGAATTTTTGGTAGGCTGATCCAAAATACAAACACCCCTGAACGAGTAAACTGGCCAAACTCCATAGGGCCATTTTTAGAGGGCCAGTATACCCAAAATTCAATCCAGGTTGAAAGTCAACAACCCCAGGGGCACAATGTTGGACCATTGTTCAACAACCCATAAAAGCAAGGACCTTCAAATCTTTGATTTACAGAAAAAGTTCTGGGTTTACATTTTATTAAAGAAGCTCGGTGCATGGATTTCTCTCTATTTAGTGTAATGCACACCGAAACTAAAGGTGACTTCATCCGTTGAGGTGACCGATAAAGGTACAAAAAAAAAAAAAAAAAAAAAAAAAAAAAAAAAAAAAAACGTCTTGAATCAAAACTATATACTGGGCTAATCTTGGCATGTTTACCAACTCATCTGCTTTTATTTCATGCAGTGAGTCGTGAAAAGCGCAGTCATGGCTGTTAGATTAGCAAGGATCCAATTAAGTATGTTATATAACATAAGTCAAACGTTAGTTGATTTTTTACATCCCATCTGCACATACCGCAACGCTTGGTTTGCCGTTAAGTGTTTATTCTCAGAATTGTAATATTAAATAAATGATAAAACAATACAAAAACAAAAGCTTCGGACAATTTAAGTTCATTTGTGTTCACTGTCGTTACTCCCCCCCACAGTTTTGAAAACTACAACTCCAAGATAAACCATCCATCCCCCTCCCCATTACTTTCGCCTAAAGAAAACACAAATAAAATGGAAGGCAAATTAAGCAAATTCCTAATTTCAAAATTGGTAAAAAATAATGTCAATGCTTCTCACATTGAAATATCTTGGATTGCACCAAAGGATATGCATGCTCAACCGTTCAATATTGGTCTTCAAAGAGAAGGAAATTAGAGAGGGAAACAATTATATGAAAGAAACTTTGCCTTAAAATATAATGAAAAGGGATGACATTGCACCAATGAAATGATTAAACACGCAACATTTTCCCGGGACCTTCCGCAGCCCCGTACCCTTTAGTAGTGAACCCGGACCCCCTTCAAGAGTGTTACTTTGTGGGTAAGGTTCCCTTATTTCACCTGTTATATGAGTATCCCCCCCCCCCTTTATACCACGGCCTGATGATTACACCAGCATTATCTAACTATAAAGGCATAAAAACGGCCTGAATTGTGCGTTTGAGGTAGTTTTTTTTATCATGCACTCTCTGAGGTAGTTTTCTAACCGTGGTGTTGTAACCACGTTAGTTCAAAACCGGAAGTGGGTACTCTGGACAACCAGTGTTTAAACATGCATGTATAGAAACATCCATGTTTTAAAGGCATTGCATACGTTTGGTAATGACTCTGAAAATTTTTGGCAATAAAAACTTACTTGGTAAGAAGTACAGCAGCTTTGGATAGTATAAAGCGTTTTGAGAAACGTTTCACTTGGAAGTACTGCAGTTATGGAAAAATACATCACTTTTTATCCCCCAAAAATTTGAATCTGAGAAGCGTTATGGCCGTAACGCTTCTCACAATGTGTATTCCAATGACGGATACTTCTTCTGCGTGAAAGCAACCGCTCCTGATTTTTTGCGATATCCCAAAAACGCTGCCACCTTTTGAAATGAAATTTACACAGGTTAGTTTTATGGTATACATCTACAATTATGTAGCATGAAGGCAAACGTACGGTTCCAAAAACCAAAGGTATACTTTGCCTTTAAGTAACTTCGATACATGCAAAGTCTTGTTTAGTAATTAATATTTTCTTAATTTTCATAATATAAAACGTGTATCAATGCATACAAGATACAGATAAATACAATTACCGTGTGTCCTAAAAAATTCCTTCGTATTATCAAAAAAGGGCAGTTCATCTCCACAGCACAACAGTTTGTTTGCATGGACCCGTGTTTTTCCCAAATCTATGATTTGGCTCCTGTTCCTGCTTGGGTTCCACCATCAATTTTGAAGCGGTGTGTACATTTTGCACGATGCTTTTAACATCGGACAGATCCTGGAGCCGTAGCCGGAACCTAATAAGCCGAGGTTTGCACGGAAAAGCCCCCCTGCGGAGGCTGCTGCTTTCAGTTGTCCCCGTGGGCTCTTTTGTATAAACAGTGATTGTGGTGTCACCATGGGGTCATCACCCTATAAACACAGGCTTCATCATGGTACCTTCACGTCAATATTATAAAATGGTCTTATTGTCGGAGTGATAGCCTATCAGCCCTTTTCGTAAATGCGGCTTCAGCTACTGCCATTTTGAAGCCCCGTATGCGACGGTTTTAAAGTAAATGGCAGAGTTTAAGATTCCATTTCACACGCTGATTTCACGCACGTCCTTATAGACCTTATGCACATGACGTCATTTGAGTAGGGCGCCCTCGTCTAGAGGTCAAAATGAGGTTGTTCATTGGCCAATCCTGTGCGCCGCGCGTACAAATCTGCGCGTTTCCATTGTTACATCATCGATTTACCTCGAAGATGGCGGCGTGATGACGTCAATGCATAAGGTCTATTAAAAGTTTCCGCTAGTGGAAGGTTTTGTCGTAGGTCCGGACCTACTACCAAATGTCTCACCGTTTGAGAATTTAGCAAGGAATGTTGAACATGTAAACAAATTATACTGTCCTTTCACACGAAGCTTTTTTGTAATATTTCACAAGCATTGAGAAAATTTCGCCAGGAAGGTTTTTTTCCCCTGTTGTGTGAAAAGGGCTTAAAGCCGGAACCGAAGAAGCGGGGGTTTCGAGAAGGACCACAGTTCGTCGCAAAGTCGTTTGAAATTAAAGAATATCGTGGAACTGAAACGAATTCATTAAAAGCGAACGAGTTGTTTGACAGCCACATGTCACGGAGCTGTTCTTTTAGTGGACGTTGTGCGTTTCAAGTGACGCATTCCGTCATTTCCTTTTGCTCTTTTCGAAGAAGGGCTGGGGGGGGGGCGGGGGCTACTGTTCAAACAGTGGCTAATTTTCGTCGTTAAAAACAACAGAGACTCATCGTGGCTCAATTTTTTTTTTTTTTTTTAATAAAAGCTCAAACTTATTAGTAAACACAATTTCGTCCTCCTTCCCCAATACTTTAACAATGGGTGGCGGAATTAGCGTGGGAAGGCGGGGGAAGGGGGGGGGGACAAACTCACTTGTAAAAGTGGTTCACACGGCACCGACCATCACAAGTGCGTCTCACACAAGCTGGTTTTAGTATACCATTCCTTGTGGAAAAATAATCATGTAGAACATTCTATAGTGTAGTCACCACATTTTGTATACCTGACATTCCCATGAAGGTCCCTGAACCCCCCCCCCCCCTTCAATTCAAATTCAAACCGAGGTTGAAGAAGCAAAGTATGGTCAGATGACATGTTAGGATGAACGAGGCAACCCCTGGATATTACACGCACACCTGGTAACGATGGGGTCCCAGATAGATGGGTTCCCAGATAGGTCTTTGCATCCTTCTTTCTATGTACACTATGTGCCGGCTGTACTTCAAAGTCACAACCAGAACCAAAAGACGGGCCGTGGTTGATATGACTCCACGCTAGTTAGCCTCTTTGACCCGCCCCGATAACCCTGTACCCTCAAACCATTGAGTATTAAAACACAATACCACATGTGTGTGTAAAGCTGGTGTTCAAAAGAAGAGTTTTTATAACGAAGTTGTGTAAACAGGTATATTTTTTTGTGCTGGGCTTGTTCAGCGATAACATTTACAATGCACTGGGTAACCGGCATTCAGTGTAAGAGAATATACAGTGATATCGAAGATGTAGTTGAATCTGTATTGCTAAAATCACTTTGAATCCACTTGAAGGGGTTGTTGTAGTGTTGACTTTTTTGACGGGTGGTGTTGACAGTTGGGCGTCAAGTTCTACTTTTATAGAGCTCAAGACCACGGGCACGGAACCCGCGGCGACCATTTTTTTTACGGGGGTCACTTCTGGCCAATTAAAAACACTGTAGGTTGAGTTTGATTTAAAGTTTCATATAAACAGGATGTTAATCTTCGTAAAAGCGTGGTATGCCTCCTTTTCACGGCACCCTCGTTTTGTACAATATTTTAGAAGTTAATCTGACGTGAATTTAAAACAAACAAAACCAACTGCGCCGAGCAAAGGCAAATGGCCTAAGTAAATAACTACGGCACATATTAGTCAGTCAGACCATCACTCCAGTTAAAGGGAAATAGAGTTGCAGCTGAAGAATTTAGAACAATTACAAATTAACCCAATGCACCACAACAATACAAACAAAACTTATACAATGTGAACTTTTACTGGTAATTTGTAATCGTGCCCTCTCAACAAATTTTCAGTGCCCCCAGGTGCCCACAAAAAAATGTAGATTCATGTTATTCATTAAAAAAGCATGTTATTTTTAAGGGATTTGGACGATCAGCTTCCCTAACCGAATTTTATTAAAACCAACTCTCTTCAATAGTTAAATTGAAACTCACTCTTTTCGATTAGGGCCAGGGACAAAGCTTTTGAAGTCTGTCCCTAGTTTCAATCTAATAGAGAGAAGTAGGTTTTATCATGGATTTCATGAAGCAGATTAGCAGTGTGTGTGTATAATGTCCTTGGCGTCCGCATATAATAATGCCGCTCAGCGTTTTGCGTTTTAACGAAGTGACGAATCTTTTCTGAGATAAGCAGGTGTGTAACAAAACATCAAAAGAAATATAAAGGTGTCTGTTCAAGTTATTTAACTTATACACCACCGTATCACTGGAAAATATTACATACTTTCGATAAAAAGACCGGTCAAAATACAATTTTCAAAATGTGAAAACTTCAAAAGCGCTTTTTCTCAAAATGCTGTTTTGCTGCTGCTGCGTACGCGGATTTGCCGGTTCTAAAGCACAAACTATAATTAGAGCAACGCAGAGTGGAGATTGCACCTTTAACATCAATCTGAAATCAAAATATTTACTGTGCATCTGAAACTGATGCTAAGTGATAAACGACCTCCCTTGAGTGGTCTTCACACTTCGGTCCACTGCACTTGAGTATTTCCGATTTTCCGTCTTCACGTGTTTTTTATGAGCCGATGTCAAGTATTCACAGTTGAAAAACGCTTGGGGAATTTCAGAGTACACCGTGGACCATACAATTGTTTTTCTTCTTCCGCCCTCGGCTGCTGTGCGCGACATAATTCCGTAGAGAGGGGCCGTCAGATTGACGTATCAAACGGCCGAGCAGACTGCCTTTGATGTCCACCATTATCAGCTGTCCCGGTGATCACATTCCCAACACACCTATTTTAGTGCTGTGCATGTGCACTGCTTGTTGCCGCTTGTGAAACATCAGCTGTAGTGGAGCATCATGTTTCTCGATGCACGGGTTATAATTATACTCCTCCCAGCCGCCTGCTTAGCTGCCTTCGACTTGACTGTACTTCATACGAACGATGTGCATGCTCGGTTCGACCAGTTCAATAAGTATGGCAGTAGCTGCAACGACGAAGACGCTGCGGACGGGAAGTGCTTCGGCGGGGTGGCTAGGAGGGTCACCAAGGTCCGGGAAATACGAGCCCAGGAAGATAATGTGGTGCTTCTAGACGGTGGTGACCAGTTTCAGGGGACCATGTGGTTTTATCTCTACAAGGGCGAGGCCACCTCCCATTTCATGAATGCCATCGGATATGACGTCATGGTTTGTAATGTTTCAAATCAATTATGTTATAATTAAAGAAAAAAAAAAAAAATGCCCCAAGCTTGAGATACGCCACCACTCAAAAAAAAAAAAATGTCGGGTCAGAATTGACCCCAGATTCCGAGTCCCGTAGGGACTGACACATTTTTGGATCAGTATGACCCGGGATCTGGGTCAAAATGAACCAGAATACGGTCAAACTGACGCAGAATGCGAGTTAAAATCCTATTTTTTTAACCAGTTTCCGGGTCAGCTTGACCCAGAAATGGGTCAGGCCCCTGGGATCTGGAATCCGGGTCAATTCAGACCCAGGAGTTTTTAGAGTGCGGTTAGTTATATATCGTTGTCTTCCAGTAAGCTAGAGTATTTTTTTCTGGTTGGTCAACAGCTAGGGGATGCCGAAATCGTGTACGCTATACTGCACGGGTTTTATTAATAGTTCTGAAATCTGTGTCAAGAGAACATTGTGTCAGTGTTAATCAGCACACAGCAGTCATCCAGGCAAAATGAGCTTTACCCTTCTAAGAGTTTAATATAAAACTCGAGATGTTTTAAGTCTCTTTAAAATTCGTTGCTATATTCATATACAATAAAGGCTTCCGAATGAGGTTGAAACCTTCAGGAAAAAAAATTGAAACAAAATGTTTTATTTTTTGGTTAATTTGTTTTCTCAGTGCACTTTTGGTGCAGGATCAGAACAAAACATCCTGAGCACTTCGTGATCGTATGGGGACCAGTAATCATGGAACGTGACAAATTAATGACATTGTGCTGGAGGGGTTTTGACTTAATCGTTATGCAGTCATCTTGGTATATATATTTTTAGGTTTGAATAATTGTTATATGCTCGAACGGAGAAATTATCCAAATGATTTCTCGAGGTATAGAATGTTGAAGAAATCACATATCACATTGACATCAAGGGTAATGTTTCAGTTGTCTTGACTTTTAATAACTTTACTAATTTCGAGAATTGCCTGATTTATATATTATATATATATATAAATATTTAAAGGCACTATAATACAGGATTGGTCAAACTGATAGTGCAGTGTTCTTACTTTGTTTGATTCGATATATCCATGAAAAAACGAACCTGTGAAAATGTAGCCTCAATCCGTCGTCTAAGTGCACTGCAAAAACTGAGGTGTTAAATTGATTCCGTCTTGGTATCTATATGTGACAACACCAACATGGTGTTAATTTTACCAATGATGAAGCAATGGGGGATAACTAACACCATGTCGGTGTTGTCACCAAGAGAATCAATTTAACACCCCAGTTTTTGCAGTGTGGAGAGAAAATAATGAAAAAAAGGTGCACACTTTTCAACATGTAACCACATTGTCCTTAATATTTCGATTGTTACAACCGAAATCAGCTGCAGTTGTATTTTTTATTATAGGATATATTAGATACAGTTTCTCGAATATGACAACATTTCAGAGGGAAATATTTACAAACAAATTGGTTCTAGTCTGAATTTAATAAACAGTTTAAGCTTTCAGACTGAAACTAAACAATGATGTTTTTGATCATTACAAATCATGTACAGTAGACCAGTTTTGTACAATTTCCATCGAAATGAATTACCGGAGTCTTGTTTTTTCTTTATTTCTGTTTTTTTTAGTTGTTTCGTGTTAGTTTGAAAGTCCTGTGGTTAATTCAAAAGGTAGATGAGAACCAAGTGATTTTAAAAGTAAATGTCACTGTCTGTAGGTTTGAAGAGAACTGTGAAGAGAAAATGTTGAAAACGTTTTTAAATGTTAGAGGAAATCTTAGAAGAGGAAAAAAAATCAAATGGGGGCCGTAAACAACCCTATATTGTGAGATTCTGGTCAGAGATGGGATCCGCAAAATACAAGGTAAGGCCCGTAGGGTCCCAAAGTGTACCTGTCTCGAGTATCCGTCACACACCGTCTCACACACCCTGCGTCTCACAACTCCCAGCTTTGAGAAAAGATTTTCATGGTCTATTTATTTTCATGGACGGCACAATTATTACAAAAGCAATTTTTCGATAATTTTTTGATAATGTTGTGTTTTTTGGGGGGCGCTAACAAAGCTTCATGCCCTACGAACGCAATTGCGTGATCTTGCGGCGATTAAATATACAGTCTTTATGACCTGGGACGTGTTCCACGGTGCATTGACGGGATTATGACTTAGATTGGTCCAGCTGCAATTATGTATCATAGAAAAACATGATTAAGAAGCCTACATTCTTCTCTTGTGATGTAAGTTCAATAATTTAAGTCACATGAGTTTTCGTGCAGGCTTCAAGAAACACGATGGAAGTAAAACAATATCCTCATTAAACCCTGTGTGTATTACTACTATGAAAGCCCGTTAGAAATCACCAGCCGGAGCATGCTCCATCGTCTTAAAGCAATAATATAGAAACCAATTACAATTGACGTATTGCCCATTTTATCTGCTGATTTGAAACTTTTTGGAAATACTGGCACTGCTTAAAAAGCATTTTCAGTTGGCGAACGTCCATTTGAGACAAGAACTCAATGAATCTGCCAGTGATATTGATTGAAATTAGTTGCTCTGAGTCATTCACTGCACGCTAAAAATGGCTAGTATGCCGTCGTGAAACTGTACACTGAGCTTAATTTGTTCTTGCATTCAAAACATGGAGGTAGGATTTTTTGCGCGTGTCGCGTTCAACCGAAAAGCTGAAATATCCCGTGAGTAATACAAGAGTGATTTTGTGTCTGAAAGAGACACGGAATGGTTTCCCAAAACGACGGCTAAATTATGCATCTATCACGCTGGTGATTAAGTCGACGTCTAACGACCGGAAATTCAACAACACGAAATTATGTGACGTACCGGGTTTTTTTTTTTTTATTTGTATTATTATTATTTTTTATATTTCTTTTAAATTGTGAACAAAAGCCACATCAGTGTTTGACTGAAGAGGTCAATCAAATGGTTCATTGCAGTTCGGAGTAAAAAAAAGGGGGTGGGGACGACAGGAGAAAAAAATGTATAAAATGAAAAAAAGAGAAAAACATATGTAGCAAGAATTAGTAGACAGACACGAGGGTTGCTAGCCCCTGTGCCCCAGTAACGCACCTGAGCAGTGCGGTGAAGGTATGTGCTATACATGACCTGATCTGAAAGCATCATAATATGACTCGTAACAGATCGGGTTCAAAGGAGAACCACTTGGTCAAGGATTGGGTGATCAGCACTGATGGAAAACTGTATACCTCCGCTACCCGAATGGGGGCAAATGCGTTTCATGACGGACCGGTATGTGGCTAAAAGGCCCCTGTTTTGCCTCCGCTTGCTCCCCAGCAACCCCCCCCCCCCCTCCACCCGCCCAAATGAAAATGTCTACACTGCTGGTTTTAGTTTCGAGTGAGTTAAGCATCACCCTTATGGCGCATGCACATTACATTAATGCTATCGGTTAATATAACATTAACTTCTTTATTTTGTCTTTCTCTCTTTTAATCCAATCGACCGTCCATCAATTACTTAATGTAGGTATCATCTGACAATTAAAGAGTTGACCTCGTCGGTTTGGATCGCGATAAGGGTACGGACTTATCACGATTAATCAGGCAACCGGTACTTATCAGCTGATAGGACGGTATTAATAAAAGGGTTTAAGTGCAACTGAATGCCCGTCAGTTTAACATGGAGATGATATGCGGATCGTATCATCAAGGACACTCGCATTCTGGACCGGGTAAATTATGTGTGCACACACTAACCATGCAAGATCTGGCACGATCGGGTTAGAAACAGCCGTGCCCAAGTTGGGATTTTCATTCATTTTGATATTGACTGTAGTTTTAGATGAGTCGTTCTAGTCTGGTATCCGTGCCATGTAAACGTTGCAGTTCCATTATCAACCCTCTTACTTTTCATAACAATTGTCGCTGATTTTTGACCGACTATTTGAACACGTGATAACATTGCATAGTCACACTACACTGCAACAACTGGGGTGTTAAATTGATTCTCTTTGTATATCTATATGTGACAACACCAAAATGGTATTAGTTATCCTAATTGCTTTATTGTTGGTAAAATTAATACCTTTTCGGTGTTGTCACATAATAGATACCAAGAGAATCAATTCAACACCCCGGGTTTTGCAGTGTATCTCTCGATCAAACTCTTTCGATGATACACTCAATCGTATACCATGCCCAACATGTGGCAGACGGGGTAATAATAATAATAGTAATAAAATAATTTATATAGCGCCAAATCCATAAAACGTGCTCTTAGGCGCTTAACAATAAACGAATAGACGATTTGGGGTCCCCAAATGTTCCCACCACTCTTCCCCCATTTAACAGAAGGACACCCCACCCCCTTACAATCCTCCAAAGAATTCCTGAGATTCCCAGAACACAATGGAGACACAGATAGGAGGGAGGGGGCACACCATGCCACACATCGAACAACAACAAATGTACTAAATGGTCACACGGCAAGGGGTAAAACATTTATGTTGATCTCCATCTTTGTAGTGAGTCGACATTTGTTGCATGCGACACTAATCATTTCTCGATGTGTTCGACCCTAAGGAAACGGTTTGTGTGTCTCCGTCTAGCCTCTGTTTTTGTTACTTTCGTTGCCTTCCTACTCTCTTAATGTAAAAGAGTGAAAACGTCACTCCCTTGCCCAAGTGGTGGTGTAATTTTCACTCTTTTTAGAGTGCAATTATCTCTAGTTTGCGCTTTTAGAGTGAAATTTGAGTGAAGTTCACTCTGAATCGAGTGAAAAAGAAAAATATTTCCACTCTAAAAAGAGTTGTCCGCCATACCACTCTTTTAAAAGAGCCATATGGCGGATAAATTTTTTTTAGAGTGTAAATATTTTCTTTTTCACTCGATTCAGAGTGAAGTTTACTCAAATTTCACTCTAAAAGAGCAAACTAGAGATAATTGCACTCTAAAAAGAGTGAAAATTACACCACCACTCGGGCAAGAGAGTGATGTTTTCACTCTTTTACATTAAGAGAGTAATGCTTACATGAGAGTGTAGTTTTAGTTATTAAAACCTTACTCTCATGCTCGACCTTTTATTTCTGTTTGATATGAGAGATTTCCTAGGAACATCACTATATTATGAAGAGTGTCGATTTTTTTTTATTGTATGAAAGCAACTGTGAACAATAGCCACATCAGTATTTGACTAAAGAGGTCATTCTGATAGGCCAATCAAAGGGTTCACTGCAGTTCAGAGTAAAAAAAAGGGGGGGGGGACGACAGGATAAATAAAAATGTATAAAAATTAAGAAAGAGAAACAAATGTGTAGCAAGAAGAGACGAACACAAGGGTTGCTAGCCCCTGTGCACAGTAACGCACCTGAACAGTGCGGTGAAAGTATGTGCTATACATGACCTGATCTGAAAGCATCATAATATGACTCGTAACAGATCGGGTTCAAAGGAGAACCACTTGGTCAAGGATTGGGTCATCAGCACTGATGGAAAATGGTATACCTCCACTACCTGAGTTGATACAAACTCAAACAACTCATAGAAAAGCCAAAACGACAATCAAATGTAAAGTAAGAAAAAAAAAACAAGCAGGCATGACATTATGCTTCTTTAAACTTATTCCTCATTTTTCCTTTCAAGAAACTATTGCTGTTTGTTAAAACCAGTTAGTTTGTTTATTCATATTACCATTATATTTTTTATGACTAATCAATGTCTTTTAGACTCATCATAAACGCAATTTGTACACACGATTATGCAAGCGTGCGATTAGACTGTGCAAGTCGCGCGCGCGTATCGAAAACAAGAAAACAAGTAGAAAGAAAGCTGTATTTTATGAAATCAAATCTACTTTTTAAATTGTTTATTCATACACAATTCTTGGAAATCAAAATACTTATAGCAATGTTTCAACAACAAAAAAAGTTAAATTTTTAAATAATTCAAATAATTTGTTAAAACTTACATCGAAACACAATTACAACTTGGGATGGGGACGCTTATTCGGCCTCCATGACTCTTGCACTATGCACATGCAATACGAATTGCGAATCACGCACGAATTCGTGCAACCATTGCATAGGTTGATAACACGAACGTCAATTCGGCAACATTCTGAATTGTTCACAACTAAACCGGAAACTGAGGTCAAGTCTTATTCTTGGGTTTTCTTCGTTGATTTGTTAGATTCGTTTTACTTTCATGTATTTCATCGCTAAATTGTTACCTTCCCAACAATATAATATAATTTGTATAACCATAAACTATGTTAAATTTGAAGAAACAGATTCCCGCACACGTAAAACTCAATGTGGTTGGAACCAACTTGGTCCCGAAAGTTCAATGGCCTGCGAGACTTCCACGATCTTTTGATCATGATTCTCTTTGTAATACAAAGAACTTTCAGAATCGCCCAAGAGACTTACAGAATACGTTCGTTACGGTGATGAACAAACCAACATGTCCATTATACATACAGCCGTTCCGTTCACTCTGCACGCGATGGACGAGGTCACTCTCGACAACTCAACCTGCCGTATTTATATACAGTGATTGAAGCAGAACCTTGTGTCCCGATCCTTCCAGCAAATTGGTTTCGATTTCTGCTCGTTCTGAAGGGAATTACTTCCAATTTGCTGAAGGCGAATCACCTCTCAGTCTTTCAGGACACATTAAATAAGGCAATAATTGGCTGTAGTGATAGGAAGACGCCCGGGGGTTTTGTGTCTCAGCCGGTGGAGCCTCGAGTCTGCGTACTTTTTCACATATCTTCGTATATCCTCATAATTAGTTTTTTTATACTTGATTTCAATTTTTTTTAAAGAATAACTTAATTTATTCCGAAACAAACCATTAAAATACTGACTGGTATAGTCACATGATAAAAAAAATGTCAAAGACAAATCTAAAGTATCTATTTAAAAATATAATTATTCTAAATTTTTAATTTTTGTTAAAACCACCCGTTGCAATTAACCGAGAAACGTGTTCGTCATAACTAGTGTTATCTGCTACAGAATCATGTTTTCCCTACACTATGCTTTTTTTTTTATTTGCCAAAGAATCGAAGAATTAAGACATGAACGTGCAGAATATCAAGGACAAACCACTCTCGATCAGGCATGCAAAGCGCAAGTTTAAAGTTGATCAGCTGAATTGTTTTCATTTTTGGTTTCTCAGCTTTGCAATTAAAAAATGTAAAATTGCATTTAAGTCTTGCTGTACCTTGCACAGTCCGCTTTTTTTTCTGTTACAAACTGCAGTTTCATGCCTGCAATGATAAACATTCATGTTTTAATAAAGGTATATTCTCCACTTAATATCAAATGGTCAATTTCCAAATTAAAGACCAAAGGAAAAATTGTTTTCTCAATAAATTCCTTTCTTTTCATCCCCAACAGCAGGGAGAAAACAATTCCAGTTAAGTTTAAAGCCCAGCTCAACATTGGTAAGAAGAAAAACATAAATGTTCACAGATTTACTTATACCTTACAGGGTATAAAGATAAATGACGATAGAAAACTTTCCTTAAAACATTTCTGCCTGAAGTGTTATCGTTTTTAAATAATAAATGAAATAAGATCCATAATTAGTTTTCGTCTCAGTGAGACGAAAACTCTGCCTTTCGGAATGCGTACAACAACACTGAATGCATTGTACCGTTTTCTCGAAAAATGAAAGAACGAAAATATGAGCTGACATTTTCACGGGTTGGTTTTATTACAAATATCTCGATTTGTGCAAAGAATGGAAGCATTTACAGTCGGTTTACCAATGTTGAGCACGGGCTGAAGCAATATATTGGGGAAAAAAGAAAAGCTCAATGATATTATAAGCTACCATACTTTCATGAATAATTTAAAACCCCTACATGTGCAATTGATTTACAGGATCTGAGCTCAACCTTCCATCTGAATAGCGATACGCACTGCATTACATTGAAGACGCTTGACTGAACATGCTTCAGTTTTAATTATGAACAAGCAAATATTAAAGGCTAGGACATGAACCTGTTATGTGCTACTATCAGATAGGAACAAACGTAACTGCAGGGAAACGTAATGTATGATAGTGTAATGCTTCAACCGGAATCACTGATTCAGAAAGTTTCTTCTGTGGGTATTTGATAGTTTTTGATAATGTGGGCATTTAACGGTTCTTAATGTGTTGCCATTTGATGGTTCTTAATATGTGGGCATTTGATGGTTCTGAATATGTGGTCATTTGACGGTTCTGAATATGTGGACATTTGAGTATTCGTAATAGTATGTAACATTAAGTTAGAAGGGGACAAATTGTCACTGCATGCATTCGTTGTCTAGGTCTACGTCACGAGAGCGCCCCACCGGGGCAATATCGCAATGGCTAGGTTTAACACAAATTTGGGGATGAATTAAATTGTAACAAATAACCCAGGACAAACTCATAATAGTAAATATTATATTTTATTAATATCAAACCATATATTTAGCCCCCAAATCGAGCATATATCAACAAAGAGGATTTTTGCTACCATCATTGTCCAATAAGTTCAATATTTTGGGTTCAATCTTTAGACTCTCGGAAACCACGAGTTTGACAACGGGCCTGCAGGTCTTGAAACATTTCTACGTGACCTCAATGCGTCGGTGGTCAGCTGCAATATCGATGCAACCCAAGAACCAAGCATTGATGGTCTCTTCACCAAGAGTACAGTCTTGACAATCGGCGGGGAAAAGGTTGGAATAGTCGGGTACACGTTTGCCCGAACCCCCGAAATATCAACAACGAGTAAGTTTTTAAAAAGCAAATAGCATTAGCTTTCTGAAGCCTGGATTGCTTTAAGTGTCATAACTTTTATTCAGTGTTCGATGTTCTTAATCTTCAATAAGGGAATGAAAGAGTGGGGACGAGGTCTTAACTGGCCGTTTAAGACCGACAGTGTCGCAGCCTGGACTATATAAAGAAATAACGGCCCGAGCTGTTACAAGGTGAACGCCTTTATCCCACGGCCGCGACACTGTAAGGTTTTAAACGGCCGATTAAGACCGAGTCACCACTTTTTTTTATTCCCATTCATAAATGCCTTTTTATTGTTAAAAAATTAAATGTCAAAAAAAGAGGGGGAAAAATCAGAGAACGGCACAACAAACCTTGCTCGCTTTGCGATGACTTTTGTTGTACGTTACGTTCAGGAGCCCAGCGATGCAGTATGGGTCCGTTTCGCGCCTCTTCCTATGCATTTTCAAGTGTTAGAGTGTGTACGCAGCCGGATCCAGACTAAAATAACAGGTCTTAATAAGCTCCAGCCGTGTTTATTTAAGCCGTTTAATACCAGGTAAACATGGTCATGTGACTACCTTTCAACCAATAGGAATGCCTAAACTGTCTTGGGTTTTCATGAACAATAGTTATAACTTTCACGGTTTCCTTTAATTATTCGATATTAGCTGGTTTTGCCCCACTCACATCAAGAATCATGTCCTGGATTTGGAAATTTTTTTCCCCGTGAAGACGACATTCATCACTGGTCTGACCTATCTTTCGTCCGGAGTCTCGTCTCAGCCCATCATAATGTACTCTTCAACTTCTTCGTAAAAAAAACAAAAGTATAATGTTTTCCTGATATTTTGTATTATTTTATGTCATCATTTTTATTTACTCGTGTTTGTTCTGACAGAGAAGTTAGTCTTCAGTGATGAGATTCCCGCCATACAAGCTGAGGTTGATCGACTCGTAGCAGAGGAAAACATCAATAAGATCATTGCTCTGGGTCACGCTGGGATTAACACGGACTTGAAGATTGCCAAGGAGGTTGAAGGAGTTGACATAGTCGTCGGTGGTCACACTAATACATTTCTCTACACCGGTGAGGGAAAATTGAATTGATATGTCTCGTTTCATGGTGAATTCGTCTGAATTTTCTCACATTCAATTCAATAATTAAACGAAAAGAATCCACGCTAAACGGAGTAAAAATAGTCTGCACTGGTTGTAACATCATGAAACAAAAGGGCTTTGATTATTGCCTGGAGTATACAGGGAACAAGACAAAGATTGTGACACTGTTCTGGTGTATTACAGTTTGTTTATTTATTTACCCCCGTGGTTCATCCTTTGCATCTTCTGAATATTTTCTGCATCTCTTTCTTTTTTTTTACATCTTTCTACATAACTGCTTCAATATGTCACTTCAGTATGCTTGTATGTGTGTGTTGTGTTGTCATTTAGCCTTTGAGAAAGATTCAGCTAGGGTCGAAACGTGAGGCGATTAACCATTTGTTTTCATTAATACAACATGTCCTTTTGGTTGGTAGGCAGTTTGCAACAGCTAATTTTATTATTATTATTATTATTATTATTATTATTATTATTATTATTATTATTTTTTTTTTTATTATTTTTTTTTGCCATTCCGGTATACCCCCGGATCTGCTTTCATCACGCGTCCTCATATTATTTATACCAACAGATGGTGTCACCTTTGTTTAGATAAGTATTACCCCCTGCCACCTTGCGGTAGGCAAAAGGTTAAAAGTTGTAAAAACAGGCACCAAAAACTCAACAAACACTAACGTGATGTTTGACTTTTAACTAAGGCCCCTTTTTTCCAACCTTGCCACGGTAGCCAACAGACACAGCCGGAACCAAAGTTATTTCAGTCGTAAGCGTTCTTATTTTATTTGGATCTAGGGGTGGCATGGGTGGCGTGTGCGTGAAGTGCTCGCCTCTCACCAATGTGTCCCTGGTTCGAGTCCTGGCTAGGGCCATATGTGAGCAGAGTTGTGCGTTGGTTCTCTCCTGTGCCACGATGGTTTCTCTTCAGGGCATCCAGTTTTCCTTCCTCTGGAAAAAAAAACAAACACTTTATATCTCAGGCTGTGCTCCTTAGTCATAGTATGTGGGTTGATTTGGCTGCTGGCTGCTGAGGGCGCCCTTGAATGCCTGCAGCTCGAACATTGTGTATAGCTGCGTCCTTCGCAATTCATCTTCTCAGGATAATTAGCCTCCCAAAATTACTATTATTATTATCTTTTGCCTGGTCAGGTACACCGCCTGCGTCAGAGACGCCTGATGGAGTTTATCCGACTGTCGTGCAACCTGACTCCGATTCAAATGGCAATGTACTGGTTGTTCAGGATTACACGTTGGCCAAGTACCTGGGGCGTCTGGACGTAACATTTGACGACAATGGGAAGGTCATCAGCTGGGGAGGCAACCCTATTTTGCTGGATAGTGACGTCTTAGAAGGTACTAAGTTGTCGTAATTATGGGTTTTGAGGCATTTGCATGGTGAGGCATTTGCATGGTGATGGTTCGCGGTAACACTATGTGTTTATACATGTATACACTTTGCTAGGTACAGTAAACTGGTCTTGTGAAAACTTGTCCTATTGTTCTACTACCGCGGAATAGATTTCGGAACTCGGGGGACAACTTAGTTCTGAATAGAACATGTCTTGATAAAGACTTTTGGAACAATTTTGTTATGTAGGGACCTTCATCATCTTAGTAGGCCGACTACTTCTTGTTACTTGTGAAACTTGTGAAATTGTCTGTGAAATGCGGGTAAAACAAATGGGAGACTTTTCAGGATGCTCAGAACTACGCCAACAATGGAAATTTACCTGGCAAGTCTGCTGCCACCTAGCGTCCCAAAGTCTCCCATTAGCAGGGATAACAACAATAACAGTGACTTTAGATTGTGTGGGGATTTCCAAGTAGCAAATTAATGTGCGTTGAAAGCAGAAAGTGCACTTGGGTCTCATTGGTCGACTACTTGAGACGTAATACAGTTCGAATGCTACTTCCAATTTAATCTACTGACTACTTTTTAAATTGTTGTTTTTCACCGATAGATCCGGGAACTCTGGAGGAGATTGAGGCATGGGGTGAGGAAGTCCGGAATATGTCTAAAGAGTACATTGGAACGACCAACGTCCACATGGATTACAATTGCCGCTTGAAGGAATGCAATTTGGGCAATATGCTGACCGATGCCTACGTTAGATATGGTACTCGTCCCCTGGTCGATGGGGTTCGCCTGAATGACGTCACCATTGCGATGTTTCATGGGGGTGGAATTAGAGCTCCTTTGGCAGCTGGCAAGTTTAATTTTTATTGATTACTAAAGTACTTAGGTAACCGAGGAATATGCCTGTGAAGTCACAGGGCTTGGGAAAGTACTGAGTATACAGTGCTTAACACACATCGGTGTACGGCAAAAAAAAAACCCAAAACACATAAATAATATACTTAGGTAATGTTTGAAGCTTTGCATGGTGGGAACGATAATACTGGGAAACTGTAACTAGTAAATTTTCGGGTACAGCCATGTATCCTTTGAGAGCAATGGTGGCTCTGAAAAGACCCGGTTTGGTCTCGAGGTTTCAAACAGTATACTCTGCTCGTCTTCTTAAAGAGAGCCATCACTCCTCCCAAAAGTATTTATACATGGTTGTACCCGCAAGTTTTTTTTGTTTTGTTACTGTAACAAACAGATAACTGTTAATTTTCTTTTCGATATCGTACGACAGGTGCAGCACGCTCGTTAGAGCTTGCCAATGTTTTACGTTAATGTATTCACACATTCTCCCTTTAAAACTGGGGCGTGTTCAGCCCAACTTTCACTCTCGGTAGAGCTATTTACCTCGCTACACACTAAACAAAACTATACACAAATAATATTAGCTGTTGCAAGCTTTATACCAACCACAAGTACCTGTTGTATAAATACAAAAAAAATGTTAATGGCCTCTGACGTTTCGACCATAGCAGAGTCTTTTTCCGTTGAGAAAGACTCTGCTAGGCCCGAAACGTGAGGCCATTAACAAACTTAACCGTAAAACAACCTTAGGTGAATCCCGATGCTTCGAATGAGGACATCCTCTTGGCAATCCAAACCTTGTCGAACAGTTATAGACACCAAGGTGTACCAGTTACGGCTAGACTGGACATGTTTGTACTCTTTCTTGCTGCAGCCGACGGCCGTCGTCGAAGTCGCTTCTTTTAAAAAAATAAACGACGTTTCTCATCTTTAAACCAATTTCAAAATGTTAGCGAAGACGTTGTTTCACAAATTATGGGAACACGTGTTTGTAGCATTTAAAAAACTGCAACATTTTACCATTTTTTCTTGGCTGTTCCCCTCTGCAGGTGATATTACTGTTGGTGACATCACGTCTGTGCTACCATTTGGTAACACAGTTAACACGATCAGCATAAAAGGGATGTATCTCTTGGAAGCATTAGAACACTCTGTCGCAAAATACTCCGAAGTCGAGCCACCAGGAGAGTTCTTTCAAGTTTCTGGTAGGTTTGCCTTTACGTCAATAGACCCATGTACTGATGACGTCACGCTTTGTTTACATGTGGGCTTTCTTATGGTGGGGACCAGGGAATGAGGGCGGGGGGGGGGCTACGAATTCGAAGCTCCCATAGGAAAACAAATATGTAAACAAAGTGTTATGTCATCAGTACAAGGGTCTATAGATGCAAAAACACCACCGTCACTGTGGACAATTAATGAAAATGGCATGGTGTGTTACACACCAGTGGCGATGTTTAATCTTGTGATGTCACATCCTAGTTAGCTTTTACCCGGTAAATAGATATGGAGAGTAGTCTTGGTTTTCATTAGTCTTTGTTCAAGACGAGGCATTTTGTTTTGAAGTTGTTTTTTAAACACTACTGCTGCTGCTGCTAAAATAATGAATAATAAGAAAATAATAATAAATAAATTAGCATGTCTAAAAAGTATAAGGATTACTAGTAGCTACAGTACTACTACTACTAAATTAATTAAAAATATATATATAATAATTTGCATGTCTAAAAAGTATATTTCTTTTTCATCATTAAAAAGGATTACTAGTAACCTTCGATCTCTCTAAAAGTCCCGGTAGTCGGGTAGCCAAGGTTGAGGTTCGTTGCAGCATTTGCGATATCCCAGACTTTTCCCCTCTTGATCCGAACGAAGTCTACAAAGTTCTACTCAACTCCTTCACCGTCGATGGTGGAGACGGGTACACCATGATTAGGGACAACCTGATTGAGAATCTTTCGGGTAAGTTGGGACGTAGTTATCTTGGTCAAAGGTCCAGCCATGTACAAACTCAGTGGCTGGCGCGTGGTCTGCGCAATGATTTCCCTGCAGCGTCTGTTTGTGCTTGCAGCATTAGAAAAAAGGTCTCGAATGACGCCACGTGAAACCTCTCTATTTCACAGCACCGCATAGTACCCTCTTCAGTTCAAACTTTTCCTTACCAAAAGAACGCAATGCAAGGATCTTTGAATGCGAGAAAATTTCAAACACAGAGGGTATAATAAGTGTTTTCGTGTTTTTTTTTCAAATCAGGGCACGTTTCATTGTGCCGGTTACCATAGACATATTGGCTACCACGGAAATGGCAGTACTGTGAAATTGGGGTTTAGGGATACGGCTCTGACTTCTGGCTTAGCCCACCATAAGCCCTTTTGACAGGAACAATTAAAAAAATATGCGAGTTGACGAGTACTCTTAGAACTTATTTCGACTTAGAAACGTGGGTATCTCTGCTCTCTCCTCCATGAACACACTCAAACATTACATTACGGTACAAGCATCTATTCGAACAACATAGACGACCCTGTCCCAACGAAACTATACAATCTTGCTCTGCACAACAAAAGACCCAACTACAGTTGGGCAGCCCAAACTATAGTTGGGCCGTGTCATTGTTGCCTATGTATAAACATAAATGCACGTATCATTTAATCCGACAGGTAATCTGGACGTAACTGTTGCCACCGATTATATCAAACTGTTGACTCCAATGACGCACGGGCTCGAGAGACGGATTACTTTCGTAGAAAACGAAGACAACCCCTGCAGTGGTGGGTCTATCTCGGGGGGTCGACGTGAGACTGGCGTTTCGGCCGTCGTCTCAGCACTTATCATAGCGTTTTTATGTCACGTCATTGTCCGGTAGCCATAGCAGTTTCTAAGTAGTTCATGCGTATTGAAAGTGTTAGTAATATTTAATAGGAAAGACGTTAGTCGGTTATTTTAAAGTAGTTGAAAGCTATCCGTACTTTAGAATCGAAACAAGTGTCCCCAAATTGTTCTCAAATACAGAAGCACTTTATTTTATTTTATTTTTTTGCTGTTTGAAGATGGTACTATTTGGAGGGGTATTTTATTAATTAATAGATCCCTAGAACAGAAGTTAATTAAAAATGTACAATCGACCATCGATTCAGGGATAGTGCATCATCGTTTTTTGAAAGAGTAATTCCCATTGTCTCGGTTGTGGCGTGTCGTTGTCCAGCGATCCCAGGACTCAATAAATTCCTTAATCTATAATTATTTAGGAATTAAATAGCATGATCTATACATTTATTTGGGAGGGTAATGACAGAGTGTTCGAGAATCAGATGGTTCAAGACTGCAAGTCAGACAGGAGTTAGAATAATCGATACGCACTAAACCCAAGTTAAACATTGGTAAGAAGGAAAACATAAATGTTCACAGATTTACGTATACCTTACATGGTGTAATGCTAATGATGCTAGAAAACTTTCCTTGAAAATGTTCTACCTGTATTGTTACGGTTTTAAATAATACATAAAATAAGATCCAAAATTAGACTGCTTTTAACCTTATACTTATTCTGTGCCGCTTTCATAGAATGAAGATGAATGACAGGAAACTATTTTAATGCATTGTGTTCATCATAATTGTACATAAACCCAACCTCTAAAGTTACCAATGAATTGTTATTTACCTTAATTTAATATTGGATTTCAAAGCACGTGAGAGTTTTAATTCAATGGTTCCTCCCCTTTGAAACATACAACGTTCATACCTCGATTGCATTGAACAGAGATATCATACACCTAATGTCTTTAGGAACCATGGCGTCAAAATCTAAATAAAAGCAGTTTTAGATAAAACAACTCGATTGCACGTCATTGTTAAACTGAAAGCCGTCAGAGCTTTTCCGTTAAACCTCCTTCCTCCTGACTGGATGTTAATGGGGAGGGGGGGGGGCAGCTCCTTTTTGTGCTTGGCAAGGCTCATTAGCAAGTTGTTGGAAATGCTGAAATACAATTAAAGAAAATGTTAATAACAGAAAATAATAATTGTAATATCAAATAAAATGATAAAATGTGGGAGGTTTTTCGGACATTGTTTGTAAAGTCATAGTGGTATATACAGAGTATATTCCGTTAGGGTGCAGTCAAAAACAACCTGAAGATACCGTTCCCGCTAGACAGCGGGTATACAAAGGTAGCTTGGGGTAGCCATCAACCCAAAGCACTCGATATTCTATATATATCGGCCATTTTCTGTTAATGCTGTATTAAAAGCACACATGAAAACCGCACGTTTTGCAAATCATGTACATGTACTGTATTTACACACATACATACACCTCCAGGTAAACAGCTGACATCGCCGCACGGCGCATGCGCACGTGTACACATGGACACAAGAATCACAGCACTCAAAACGGCAAGGCATAGCAACAAGGCTACTTGTTTCCGTCGATGAAAACCTTACCTATTGTATTATCCCTCTTTATTGACTGAGTGGTCGGAGTTCATGTTACTAAAATACACAGGCCACATCGTCAGCTTTCGGACGATACCAAACACACACAGGGTAATTTTCAGAACAGGGTTAACATCTGAAGGAATTTCGTCTTTGTTTCGTGTTTGTTTACGTCTTTGTCTTTGGATTTCTGATACAGCACAACAAAAGACATCAACAAAATCGGCATAAGCGCAGTTTTTTTATTTTTAGATCTGACTAAAAATTCAAGAATTGCTAAATGGATATATACATGTATACGGTGTTCGTCCATTAGTAATGATGATGACCATCTTCATCGTACATCCATAGCTTAATAAACATGTGTTCGTAGGTGACTGATGACACCTATCCGTGCTCGGAAGGCCCAGTCACAGAGTGGGGGCAGGACCAGCTGAAACATTCAGTGGGTTGGCAGGGATTCTGGCGTCGGCTTTGGGGCTGCCACGATTCGGTGTCCCTCATAGAGGGTTGCTCCCCTTGAGACATCTTATGGCCACCACGGGAGCATGCGCCGGACGCGATTTTTTTCCGTACCACACGCTCAATAAGGAGCTCCAGCGAAGCGTCCCGATTGGCCAGTTACAAAATGCATTATGCATGTTAGGTCGCAGGCTGTTTCACACGAAAGTTGTGTGTGATCGGCGTAAAGTACAGACCCTCCTTGTGCTCTGTAATGTACTATGTAGGGAATACTCAGCAGCAAGTTCAGCATGGTGTTTATGTTCCAGACGCCGCAAGAACAACCAATGTCACTTCTATCTGAGATACGTGTTAAAGGTTTACTGAAATATAAAGTATTCATGTTTTATGTTACACTTTATAATTTTTATAAAACGATTCACTTGTAAGGAATCATTTTATGCATTCCTGTGTATTTTTGCATAATTTGTTTGCTTTAAAAAAATAACAGTCTTCAGGAACGCCTAAAACTGTTCACACACTTGGTTAATTTAGCCTCTTGTGTAATCTTTGAGTGTGTTGTTAGTCACCCTTGTAGTAATTGGCTTCAGACAGCAGCCTATAGCAGTGCAAAGAGGCATCATCAGCTTTTGGTTGTGCTCTCCCATTATTTTGGTAGTTTAATTGCCTGGTTTGAACGAGTTATTACTGCTATATGGACTCGGTCTTTAAAGCTATCTTGATCTCAATCTGCAACTTTCTTAGGTTAGCTTTAACTGTGATTTGTTAGTGTTTTATTTATTTTCTCTTAAGCTGTGTTTCATTGACTTTCTTTGCTTTCGGTCACTTTTGATCAATAAAGTGTTGTTATGCCTGTTTTTTTTTGTTGTTGTTTTTTTTGCTGTTAAAGAAACCTACAATCGCGAGTCACTGTCCCACTTCATGCATTTCCTTGCCTCTTGACCCTGTTCGATCTTTATTAGTTATAAACAAGGCCCGTACAAACACTAATGCTGCGGTTATCTACGCCTTGTAGCACATTAAACGAACTCTTGTGACTTAACATGCATAATACATTATCAATCGACCAATCGGGACGCCTCGCTGTGGCTCCCTTTTCAGTGTGTGGTACGGGGGGAAAAATCGCGCGCCGGACCCCAGCTCTCCATAGAAGATGCAGTTGGGGTGGCGGTCTTACGGCATAACCTCCAAACAAACACAATGACAACCCCTTTGAATTTTGACTTAAGCCTTCTATCGACCACCCTTTTGAGTGTTGACTTAAGCCTCCTGTAGTGTGGAATGACTCGATGCGCATAGTGCAACTTAACGCTCGTTTCATTAGAGCAGGTCACAAATGGTGGAACAATATCAAAAACTAACAACAAATAATATAGCAGAGAAATAAATGCCATCGAAACTGACCGGTAAGTACGTTATCATACAGCAAGGATTTCGTTACTGTAAACATAATCCTACATTTTTTTTGACAGCATTCGGCCTAGTTTTCAATTACAGCAGTAACAAACGATATTAACATGAGTGTCATGGCCGTGTGGCTCACCGTTGTCAGGACTGGTAGTGGAATGCATGTACAAGCCCTTGCTCTGTGCACTCTGAAATACATTTAACACGTGGAAAAGACATGGTTTTGTTGTTTAATAAAATGTTTACTAAAGGCCTTGGATGACCCCTTTGTGACCTCCATGTGACGTTTGACCTAATAGCTGGTACATGCACGAGCTTTGGCCACCATTCAAAGAGTGAAAAGCAAGAGAGATTATAAGTCTGTATAATTGCATGAACTCATAATTTCGATTATTGGAAGGTTCCCAACTCAGCGGAGTCAGTCTTGTACCGCGTCGGCCGATATGTAGGATATGGCCTCTCAGCCGGCCGATCAGCACCGAGAATGTGATTCTTTTTTTGATTAGAAACAAAAAGAGAAAATAAAACATAAAAAGGGGCAAAAATTTCCATTACTGCTTTTTAGTGGCAATTCTTGTATAGGTTCTTCACTTAGGTTCAAGGAACGAGTGTTCTGGCAAGTGTAAACTTTTGCTAGTACAAAGGGGGGTATACTATGTTTTCCCAACAACCTGTGCCGTCCCCACACGGGTCCCAGTCAAAAGGCCAGGTGTTTATCTGATAAAAAATATTCAACTTTTCCCCCAATTGTGTGAGCGTTTCATACCAGAATGTTTACGCAAATGGTGATTATGTTGATTTATCTTGGGGATTTCATATTTTATTTGCCAGGTACCGGCTGGTGAACTCTGTTGCAGTCAGTCTGATAGAGGGCGGAGGATGGCGTTTTCTCTTTTGATGAGGGGCGGACTTGTGGTTCTCTCCTCATTGATTGGTTACCTCTTATTATCAATCACAACTCAACCTCGCAGCTCTTATTTCAAACCGCCGTTGATTTCTAGCCTTGGTTCATCAGAATCATGGCCGGCTTATAATGACATGGATGCCACACCAACCCGTAAAAGTGAGTACTTGTGTTTTTTTTTCCTGCCTCCAACTGTCAACCAACATTAATAATGTCAGTAAAAGCAAAGATTGGCACCGCCTTCTGCAAAAAGCCTGCGTATGGGTGTGGGAGGATATATAGCCATTTCGTTCCCTGGAAATGAAATTTAGTTCCCTCGAAACAATTTAGTTCACTCGAAATTTGATTTCGTTCAGACAGTATCAAGTTCCCTCGGAAAATTCTTTCGAGGGAGCGACACATTATTTTGCGGGAACGAAATAGTTGCGTATTTTCTCCTGTTATGAATACGGATTCTTAACATGTGTTGTATAGTCACTCAGCTTATAACACTTTTTTTTTTTTGAAAACAGTTCCTCCCCCTTTGAAAACAACAGATAATATGGCTTTATACCAGAGGAATAATTCACTTCAGAGACAGACAAGTAGGACGAGCTTGACATTGAGACCCAAAACAAACGATGTAAGTAAACTAATATTGATAAACACATGAAATGTATATTCTTGTAGTTAGCAAAGAAAGCCTGTTTAAGATCAAACCTGCTGCTCCAATAACATAAACAGAACTTTGTTGTTAGGCTTCTTCCACAATTGATGAATTTGTTATTAGTTGTTAGTTAGACAATTTCCACTTTGGTACTAATTAAGAAGGCATAGTATTTAAACATGAATAGGCACATTTTTGCAATATGTTACTTATTTTGAAATGACCGATTTGTCCATAGGTTACAAAAGTTATCTTCATTCGTATTCCTAAAACTGGAAGCCGAACATTAGATGATCTAGTAACGCATCAGCTTCGACCGAAACAGTTCAAGTGCTTCAGACTACAGCCCTCAACGGTAACTATCACACATTGATCCAAGCCACCACTGTTGTGGTCTCTCCGAGTAGGGATGGTGGCCCCGAAGGAACATCATACAACGCAAAACTCTTTGCAAATATTATGCGCGAAGATTTGTGATATCGCAAACATTTTGGCAAATATATATGCAAATGTTTTTAACGTCGCTAATATCTTTGCAAACATATATTTGCAATGTCGCAAATATCTCTGTAAATATTTGCGACGTTGCAAATATTATCGCAAACAATTGCAAATATCTTTGCAAATATGTATGCAAACATTTGCGGTGTCGGAAATACTATTTCAAATATTTGCAGAGATATTTGCGTTAATATTTGAAAAGAGTTTTGCGACAAAATTTGCGACAACGCAAATATTTAGAAAAATGTATTTGCGAATACTTCAAAAGTTATTTGCGATAAGATGTGCGACTCGCAATATTTTTGCAAAGACATTTACGATGTGTGATGTCCCTTCAGAGTCACCATCGTGCCGAGCAACACTGTTTTCACGAGGCGACGTGTTTGCCCCTATCATAAGCGCTAAGACTATAGTGTTATCTCAAAATAGGACGAGTAACTAGTCCTAACGCATAGTACCAGTCATAAGTCAGGACTAGTCCTAAGTTAGGACTAGTTTTTTTTTTTTTTTTAATCCACCCAGAATCGTCGCTTTGTGAAAAAGCAAATATCACACAAGGCGTATTTGGTATTTCAATTTATAAAGTGGAGATTTATGATTCGTCACATCGTGGAAACACAAAATGGTAAACCTAGTGATACGTTGGTCATGCTTGTCAGTGCGATTACGACACTATTACGTGTTAGGTCTTGAAACTTGCTGAAAATGTCGACAGTTATGACTTTACCAGTAATTTGTACAACAAGTGATTGGCCAAATTTAGTGATTTTGACACATGCATCACTTCATGACGGTGAAGGTTTGTTCACCAGCCAGTCGGTTGGGCCAAGTAGTAGTGAGTCGAGCGTTCGAGGAGAGCAAAGACCAGCTTAGTGGCCCAGTTTAACATTTCCCTTTCATGAATCATAAATAAACAAGGCGTCTGTGGGTAAAATGTAAATTAAAGTGAACACTAAAAGTTGATCAATTCGTTCAATAGGGCCTCTGACTGATTATTTTAACGTTCTTCATTAATTCATAAAGAAATACTGGTAGTTTGGTAATTTGAATACATTACACTGTGTTTGTTTTGCTTTCTCTGTGATGGTAATAGGTGGAATACAAGACACAGTTTATCAACAAACAAAGAGGAAACTGCTTCTTTTCTGCACACTTCAGATACATCGATTTTCAGTGGTGAGTCTGTTGTGCTTGTTTGTAACATGGGCTTCGTCTCCAACAGAATCGGAGCTGCAGCAGCTTTTAACGGGCCCTCTAGCCAGTAAAACCCATTTTAACATCCCCCTACAAACACCCCAAAAATATATATACTGCAGATAAAGATAATTATTTGGAACCACTGCGAGTGTCACGTGCCTTCTTAATGGAGAAAATAAAATCCCTCAACTCAACACAGACATGCATACATGGGTTTCTATTAATTTGTGTTGCATTCATTAATTTATTTACTATTTTGTGTGTGGACATTTTATATTTTCATTCTAATTACTTCAACAAGGCCAACTCCCCCACTTGTTATCAGCCTCGCCCGTGATCCAATGCACAGACTTGAGTCAACATATTATTACAGCATGTACGGGGATAATGAGAAAGCGGCTGCCACCGTGAGATATGTGAACTCAATGCGGTCTGAAATGGCTGAGGCGAAGGGTGGAAACACTACCATACCGGTAAGGTTTAAACTGACGAAACCCATTATCTGAATTGGGTAAAGATATTCCCAAGTTAAAGAACACAACTTGAAGATATTTCCGGATATGGCTGTGTGGTTTCAAAATCTTAAACCGGGACAACAATATATTGGACGGAGACCCCGACGCCATTTTTCTTTCATTATGTATGATCAAATTTCAATTTGAAAGTTAGGTTGACAATGTTCATTGAGAATTTGGTCTTCAAATTCAATTTGAAAAGTTAGGTTGACAATGTTCATTGAGAATTTGGTCTTCAAATTCAATTTGAAAGTTAGGTTGACAATGTTCGTTGAGAATTTGGTCTTCAAATTCAATTTGAAAGTTAGGTTGACAATGTTCATTGAGAATTTGGTCTTCAAATTCAATTTGAAAGTTAGGTTGACAATGTTCATTGAGAATTTGGTCTTCAAATTCAATTTGAAAGTTAGGTTGACAATGTTCGTTGAGAATTTGGTCTTCAAATTCAATTTGAAAGTTAGGTTGACAATGTTCGTTGAGAATTTGGTCTTCAAATTCAATTTAAAAGTTAGGTTGACAATGTTCATTGAGAATTTGGTCTTCAAATTCAATTTGAAAGTTAGGTTGACAATGTTTATCGAGAATTTGGTCTTCAAATTCAATTTGAAAGTTAGGTTGACAATGTTCATTGAGAATTTTGGTCTTTAAATTCAATTTGAAAGTTAGGTTGACAATGTTCATTGAGAATTTGGTCTTTAAATTCAATTTGAAAGTTAGGTTGACAATGTTCATTGAGAATTTGGTCTTCAAATTCAATTTGAAAGTTAGGTTGACAATGTTTATCGAGAATTTGGTCTTCAAATTCAATTTGAAAGTTAGGTTGACAATGTTCATTGAGAATTTGGTCTTTAAATTCAATTTGAAAGTTAGGTTGACAATGTTCATTGAGAATTTGGTCTTTAAATTCAATTTGAAAGTTAGGTTGACAAGGTTCATCGAGAATTTTGTCTTATTGTCCGATAAGTAGGATTTGGAACTTTGTTTGGTGGAGATACAGTATACAGTAAGGTTTGCGGTAGACACCATGTAGCGAGCTCTTATCTCTTTTGAGTTGGGGTGGTTCTGAAAAGAACCGGTTACAACTCGACGTTTTGATTAGTATGCTCTGATCGTCTTCAGGAGAATACTGACGATCAGAGCATACTGATCGAAACGTCGAGTTCTTTTTAGAACCACCCCAACTCAAAAGAGATTAGAGCTTTATAGCTACATGGTGTCTACCTCAAGGCTGACTGTATATTATTTTTGTCTATTTGCCAACATTTTAGTGATTGCCCATTAAATAGGGGATTTATGTCAGTGTTCCCCATAATATTATCCCATTCTCCTGGCAAAGAAATATTTCAGTTGTCGCAGAATGGATTTCATTAAAGTGATTACATGTACATGACTGTATTAATTAATACCAGTGTAGACGTTTAATGTGAGAGTGTTTTATATTCAGGACCTTCAAAGTAAAGTAATAACCCCCTCTTTTCTATAGACCCTGAGTGAATGTATTTTGCAAGACCTGCCGTTTTGTACAGATCACAAGAGACTTTATGCGACCTTATTGTATTTCTGCGGGAACGACCCACGATGCAGGTAAAAATTTCATGTCAATTTACCTTGAAAAACAAACGACCCAACAAACAAAAAAACAAACAAACGACCAAGCAAACAATCAAACAAACAAACAAACAAACAAACAAACAAACAAACAAACAAACAAACAAACAAACAAACAAACAAACAAACAAACAAACAAACAAACAAACAAAAAAAAAAAAAAAAAACAAACAAACAAACAAACAAACAAACAAACAAACAAACAAACAAACAACCCAACAAACAAACAAACAAACAAACAAACAAACAAACAAACAAACAAAAACCTGTGTTATACAACTTACAACATGCCAACAACACACGAACAACAGCAACAAAAACATCAGCAACAGAGGGTAATAGTGTGTGGCCGCTCTTTCGCCAGTGGGAGGCGGTGGCCAGTGGCGAATGAGTTATAAGTTGGTTAGGTCCATTGGGATAGATTTCTGTCGTGTATTGTGATGCCCTTTTCCTTCTCTACCCCGCATGGTCAGTAAAAAGACTTGTCCTGGGTTTTTGTACCTGTTTGTCTTTTTACTCAATTGTTTTAAAATGTTTTTGCTGTTGTTTTCCTTTTTCCTTCCTTATTGACTTCGTTCCTCCAAGTACCGAAGCCTTGTATCTCTCCAATTATCGAAGCCTTCTAAATTATCTCACTTCAGAATATTTTTGATCCATATTACATGAATTGGTTGTTTTAAAGATTGTGTTTTAATTGACATGTAGTCCAATTTGAGAAAATGTTTATTTATATTTACATGTAAATCTGTATACAGTGTTTTTAACATGGAATTTATAGTTTAAAAATGTATGTACATGTACAATTGTTTTTATACTTGTCTTGAACCATGCCACGTTGTAGAAAAGCCTGCACTTGCTCATCGTTTATTATAAACTAACTAACTAACATCATTTATGTTTATAAAGTTCAAGTGGAAAGAACCTTGTACAAACCTAGAACTACTACATATTGAACAGTATAGTGTGAGACTTTCTGCTTTCCAGAGGCAAGCTCGATTCCGAAAGCATTATACATGTAGGCCTACTTTAAGAAGAAGA
The DNA here is from genome assembly GCA_911728455.2 of Marthasterias glacialis. Lineage (NCBI taxonomy): Eukaryota > Metazoa > Echinodermata > Asteroidea > Forcipulatida > Asteriidae > Marthasterias > Marthasterias glacialis. Next base: position 21,016,995 of record OU452224.1, read on the forward strand.
AGAAGAAGAAGAAGGAAATAAAAAAAAATATTTAATGCAAACAGGTAAAATGATTGTGTTTACCAATGTTATTGATGGAGTTAAATTCTTGATCGGCGTCGTCTAGCAAACGGCAAGGTCAATGATAGAAATGACCATTGAGTTCGAATCTTATCTGCCAAATAATACCTGAAGGAACATTCGTTTTCAAACTAAATCGAATGTGCCGTTATCAAATTTATTGTAATTGTGCTGACATTGGCTCGGGAAAGCTACGGATATTTTGAAATCGGTTAACACGTGTACTTTTTGTTCTTTGCTTGCGAAGTAACTTGAGTGAATGGACATACAACCAAGCTGTGCAACACATTGATGGCGCCCTTGCCGTGGGATTAACGGAAGAATTTGACGACTACCTGCGTGTTCTAGAACAGCTTGTACCTTCTTTGTTCAAGGGGCTGGTAACAAGTTACACAAAACCAAGCTCTGATGGAGGTCAGTGTAATATTAAATGTTAGAACCAAAAAGTCAACCACGTAGTCTTTAATCATAAACTGTAATCTGATTATATGCATTCAGCATTCAATAGTGATTTAATTACATATTCTCTCTCAATGTAAAAGAGTGAAAAACAACCCCTTATGCCTTGCCATACCACTCTTGCAAGGAGCCATATGGCGGACAACTCTTTTTTAGAGTGAAAAACATGTGTTTTCACTAGATTCAGAGTGAAATTCACTCCACTTTCACTCAAAAAAGAGTGGTGAACAGTGAGTTTCGCTCTCAAAAGAGCCAAACTGACACCACTCTGGCAAGCGAGTGAAATTGTCACTCTTTTACATTTAGAGAGTTGATAACTATTATTTATGGGGCTTTCAAATTTACTTTCCTGCTCGTTCACTTTCATTTGAAAATTATCGACTCCTTATAAAACCAACATCCAATAATTGAACAAAGTAAGTCCGGTCCATTTGTTGTGCATCATTCAGCAAATTAAACCATTCAAATTCCAATGGTCGTTTCGGCCATGTAATTTCGTAAAAGGTTTCGGTCAAGACTTCTACTGTCTGCCAACATTATTCCTCATGAGTGTTTGCATTCAAATTCATTTCTATGGTAGGCCTGTGCATCAAATCAGTTTGTATTGCAGGCATATGTATCAAATGATTTTTGTTAAATGACGACGAGCATTCATGTTTTTAGTGGTTCTTGATAACATCAAGAAGTGTAGAACCAAGAAATAAACACAAGAAAACAGATTGCGTGCAAATTGCAATAGGAAAACAAAACATGTTTGGCATATCCAATCCAAAACAATAAAGTATTCTGTAGACCTCTGTGTGCAGTAATTGTATCGAAACGAACAATAAAACAAAGGAAAGAAGAACATGTGTTGAAGAAACAGAACCTGTCATACTGCATGCGTTAGATGATAGAACACCCCTCCCCTCAATTAAGCTTTCTATAACAATTATGGATACTGTGCTACCTTTCAGTTTGGACTTGCGTATACAGACCATCACAAAGTTTGTAAAAACGAAACCACAGACAAACAGACAGACAGACAAACAAACAAACAAAGAAACGTCCACCCAATCCTTGAAAGAAGTGAACTGTTATAGATAATTTATATTTTAAAACTTCACTACCAAAAACTTTGAGGATCGCGATGTTCCAGCCTTCATCCCATCAAATTATGTTTTCTTTCCTACAAACTCAGCAGTTCTGTCACTGTAAAATTAACAGTATCCCATAATACAATGCTTTTTTTTAGCCAAAAGAACAAAGGCGACAAAAACGAAGCATCACAAGGAACCATTGTCGCCGGAGGCTGAAAACAAACTGAGCAAAGTACTGGAATTGGAATATCGTGTTTACAATCACATAAAAAACCGCTTTCATCAACTGAAGAAAGAACTTGGTGTCATTTAATGGGCTACAGGTATGTGTTGTGAGGTGACCGACGCGTTTTAATGGGTTACTGGTATGATCGACACTGCTATTTTTCTCATATTTGGGTTAACCACCAATATGCATGATAAAGAATGTTGACAGATTCTTCATTGTTCAAGGACCAATTTGATAGAAAGATCGATATATTATGTATCGTCACTGTTCCCACGAGGTGCAAACAACCTCAGTTTGACACAAACGTTCATTCCGAGATAATCACGTGTGAAGTTACACACTTTTTAAAATCATGTTTTTTTAATTTATTTGTGGTCGCAAACTTTAACAAAAATGAACTTACCGATATAACCTAACCTGACAACGGTATCGTTGCTTTTACAAAGTTTTTGTTAGATAAAGAGTTATTAGTTTGGAAAAGTTGTTCGTACTTCTTGATGATACTAAAATTGGAGGTTGCCGTTAATGTGTGTACAAAACATTTGTGTACAGTGTAATGGGCAAAGTTTTTTGCACTTCGTGAAAACACAACGCGCTGGAGGTCTAACTTATTTTTCGCAGTTTGTGTGTACAATGTTAACGTACATGCAAAGTTTTTTGCACTTCGTAAGAACATCATACAGCGCACGTTGGCACTTTGCCAAAATGGAAAACACAGGGTCATCGTTCCTTTATTGATAGCTGCCATTCATACCGTTGTACACAATTACAGCACAACCCCTGGGTATGAGAAGATTTTTTGCACTTTGTGAAAACGCAAATAGCACGACCATGAGTTTTTTTTCAATCTGCTTATTATGTTACCTAGGAAACCAAACACCTTTAAGATTTATAACTTTGTCAGAAGGTAGCTAGTGACCAGTGCATTAACAGTATGGAAAAACGACTTTTGAAAATGTGTTGATTTTCGAGGTTTTTTGCACTTCGTGGGAACATTGACGATATAAATATATCGGGTTCCGGTGATTATGACGTCATCTGGTCTCAAATTACATGTACATTATTTCAAAAAAATTTCGGCAAAAGGAATGTCTTGAAAAAAACTAATCAAACGTTGCATTTACACAACCCAAATTTGACATTGTCTTCCATTTGTGGGCCTAATTTTGAGGTTTACTGTAAATATGAAAGAGAAGTTTGACATAATCACAATTGACTATTAACCCATTTTCAAATATATGAATCATAACGTCATTACAATTTACAGCGCCCAGCTAGTGATAAGTTTATTTTATTATTATTATTATTATTTTTTTTTAATCTGTTGCAATCTGGTAGTCTTTAAATCAGCACTTACTTACACATAATAATGCGTGGAGATCCTTTTGCAAGATGATAATTTGGCAGTGATGTCATGATGACGTCACCAAGGGTCAAATTACATTCAATCAACTTTCTATGTTTTAAACATCAATATCTTAAGAACCACGGCTGTTATGATTTTAATCTTTGCATCATTTGGGAATATCTTAATGTTTGTAATATGTTAAGTTCAGTGGTGACCTGACTTGACCTTGATTCTTGTTCAACCAGAAGTTGAATTGAATAAAAAAACTAAAAAAAAACTATAAAGATTACATCTTTGCTTGGTATATCGGGCATTTGCCACCAGTAAAATACATCACCAACTCTTCACATTGCTGAGGTATATACTCAATATTTTATTTATTTATTTATTTATTTATTTGACAAAGTTGGACTTTCGACTCATACATTGTGTTTTTTCGTGAAATAACTCTCAAAGAAGAGGGAAGGTGAAGAAATGTTCAATGTTTTACCAAATATGGTTTTTATTATTTTTTTTCAATTGGCCAATAATTAAGGCCAAGTTTCCATGCACATGTAATCCTCACCCCTGGTATACCCCACAAGCCTGTAGACTCCCATTGGCCAGACCCTAACCACTGCAGAGTAAGGAGTGTTGAAAGGCAGCAGCCACCTGTCTCAGTGCAGTAAATGATTGACGCTTGTGTCAAGGATTTCCCTAGGCACAAGTGTATGCAATTTTGTATAAAGAACTTGAGCGGCACGTGGATCGTAAATAACACAAATCTAAGCCTGGGCTGGCACTCCAATTCACCCCACAGTGATTTATAATAGCTTTGGGCTTGCAGGGTAGGTTATTGACCTAAAAACTGGGAGGTGAAAAAATTTTCCTTGTGGGTCCACGTAAGTAACATGAAATGTGTGTCTGCTCTGAGGGGTTGTTATTTGTTATTATCAATGAAGTGATATTACACTGGTGAACTTTCTAACGAAGACTAGTCTTTTGTCTGATAATTACTAACCCCCCCCCCATTCGCTAGACTTTGGTCATCTGTGCCATGAGTCATCATTTGGATCCCTACGTTCCTTTTCCTTCGATTGCTACCAACAGACACAGTTCAGCGAGAAGTCACTCTCCACCTGTTCCCAATGGGATCTAGTTCCCGTTCCCGCCTACATGTATGATCCAGCTAAGCCCAAGTTTATTCTGTTCCAGTTACCGGCCTTCGCTCACAGTTGAGCTCAGCTGATTTTACAGCGAAACCTTTTTCGACACACAGTACTTACGTCAACGGATACCAATTCAATTCAGTTCGATAGCAACAGGTGCCACTGATCTGTTGCAGCAGACAAATCGCCCAAAGACGATTCTTTTGGCCACTCTGCGAAAAGACGTATTGAATATACAGTAAATGAACACGTTAAATATGCTGTTACATGCTGTCAACCATGCTGCTACACATTCGATAATTGTGGGAGCGGTAACACCCATTGATGCTGTAACCGCGTGCAATACCAAATTTGGTGTGTAGCAAACTGCAAAAATAATAGTGACAATTAAGAATGTCTTCAGCATCTTTTCTTGAAAAGCTTGTCCCTTTTCTTTACGGTTGCGATTCAGTTGTAGGTCTTGCTGTTGACTGACTTTGATGATGCGATAGTAGACGTATAACATGATAGTCACAGGAGCTATGTCACCCACAATGAGGTTCACAATTTCAACGATCGCGGAGGTGTGTTCTATGAAACATAACGCGGGAGCTTCAAGAAAAACACTTTCGGCTCCAAAGATAAGTTTGATTCCGATGGGACAACAAAACGAAACGCAAGATGCAACAACTACGAGTACGATAGATCGACGTCTGGTACACCATACTGGGAACTGATACGGCCTGGTGACAGCGATAATATACCGTTCAACGTTAAGAAACACAACCGAAATAATTGACATCATGAAAGATGCAAACGAAGTTATCGTAACAACTTCACAAACGAACTGCCCGTAGACCCATTGATTAGTGGCGGACGGCACGACATCAGTCAGTGCACTTATTCCAACCAAGAAGTCATACAAGGAGAGCTGTCAGAACGATGCATGCCTTTTTGAAGGGTCGTAATTAGCCTGAGATTTTAATCAAGCAAACGGACCCAATCACGGCATCGATCGCAGGCCTTTTTGAAGGGTCGTAATTAGCCGGAGTTTAATAAAGCAAACGGACCCAAGCACGGCATCAGTGCAAAAACCATGGTGATTTTTTTTTTTTTTTTACCAATATCCCCATGACTTTTGCAATAAGAATTCAGGCGTGTAATGATTTGACTGTGCTCACTATATGACTTACTGATCATGTAAAAGCTGTACATGAACCAATCAATTTCACTGTTACAGCTCTTTATAGTCATTCGTCAAACACTAACGAAACAGTCGTTTACCATTTCTACTGCATCGCATCGAAATCGATAGAAAATTACAATGACCACAATGGCTGCAGCTCCTTCGCGACAAATCTGAAATCAACAAATCAATTTTGAGAGGCAGACGAAGTCGCTGGAGATGATTTTGCTTTTCTTTTCTGTCACCTTATACGAAGAAATTTACACAGAAGTATTTTCAATGAAAAGTTTATGTGCAAACTATGCTTCAATTACATGTACACCGTGCTGACTGCAGATTCGGCGAAAATTTTAATCTTTTGGGGGAAATAAGCTGTAACAGATCAGAGTGAAACTTTGTTTACATTTCAATATGTTAGACGCTGTATCAAAATAGGCCATCGTGCTGTGTTGCGTTGCATTGCGTTGTAGGCATCTCCAAGCATTGTTGGCGATCAAGGTGCATTGGCAGGCGTTAGGAATTTCCACCTAGATTTGCAAGTACGCTGGGCGTGCGTTGGTGGAAATGTCATTGATATTCAAGAGACGTCTGTTTGGCTAATTCGTCATGCATATTCAGTGCTCGCTGAGGGCGCTCGTAGCCTCAATGATCTAGTGTCCACAGTGATAGCCCTAAAACGCCAGTGTGGACTTACAATGCACGTTCATTATTTACTGTCAGGTGTTTCGGTACGAATATTTTTTTCACTTGTGCTTGGGCATGATAGTGAAAGTTTTGAATACGAAATCGTCCGGATAAAGTTGAAACACAACTTACAAATATCTTTCAGAAAATAACACGCTGATTTGTATGAATCGGTGTGCACATACAAATATTTTTTTAATGGTTAACAACATATACAGTGGTCTAAATTGCATCACAAAACCTACTTGGTAAAACTTTTAAAATTCAGACATGCAACTTTGCTTTTCCCCCCAAAAGAGGAAACTGCCAAACAAACTAAACTAGAAGAAAAAGAGGAAATCAGCTGGTCAGCTGAAAAGTTGCATGTCTGCAAAATAGTGTCACATATCTATATCATAAACGTAAATGGCTTGGGTATTTATGATAAACAGGCACCTGTTTGTAGGTTTCGTTTGGTTTAAATATAAAAAAAAAATAATAGTAAAAATAAATAAATAAATAAATAAACAAAAACGTAACTGTCATTATCCATAGTAACGAAGCCGAATAATTACATACAATAACCAAATGGGGCTTAGAACTATTATGTCACATTATCTCTTACCCGAGCATGATTAAATATTCAATGCATATTTTCAAGAACAGTACCAAGTGACCTCTGGAAATTAACAGTACATTCTAGAAATACTTTAATTGATTAGTTAGTTGTTTGCTTTATACTGTTTTACGTCAAAGCAATAAATAAAGAAAACAAACGAGCGAATCAATTTATACGTGTAAGCTTTGTTTTCATCTTAAACATTTCCTTGGTAAGTGTACAAGTAATGAATGGTTATAAGTGCGCGTGTCTTCTTTTTTAATTTAAATAACCTGTACTTGTTAAGTGATGGAAATTGACGGCTGGCCTGCCTCGCAAACTAATGGTTGGAGTTTGCAGCCAGAAATTGGTACTACGCTCGCTGCTGTTTTTCATGGCTGGAAGCTCGCCGCTAGCAAGCCTGAGGCTGCTATAGTTGAAGTCACTGATTTTAACGGCTGTATGCAACGACTGAATAACCTTTGACCTCTTGTTTTATTCGAAGGTCTTTGGTTAATTACTGGGCATTTGGCTTACATTTCTTGACAAGAAGGCTCTAAAAAGTATACTGATATAATCCTTAAGTGGTAATTAAAATCATTTGTCTTAATGCGAGGCCGCAATATACCTTTACAGGTTCGCAAATACAAATGTATTTCTTATGCACAAATTGCCAGTTTCCTAACTATGTTCTAGAAGCATAACACGAACAACACAGTACCAATCATATTAACAGTTTTTTCTTGATTTGATGGAAACGGTCTTTAATATAGTTGTAGATACGATATTCCATCTTCATCAGTTTTCGCAGCTTCTCGTCGGACTCTGGCGTCAGTGTTTTTTTGCTCGTCGATTTAGTCGCTTTGGTTGTTTCAGCTGAAAATAATTAAGATTTTAAAATGAATCAAACATACAGTGATACGTACTTGTATTTAGTGAGTGTGTGATTCAAAACGGCATTTTGGTGTCCTTTTACATTTCCGTGTCCCCTCTAAAGTCGTGATTACTGAAGATGATGGGGGCCTTATACGGGGGATAGATAGGGGGTGCCCACGTAAAAAACAGTGTAATACATTGGAAAAACATGGCCTCTGCTCTCCCCCCACTGAAAGTCAATGCCCCCCTAGAAATAAATAAATAAAATAAAATAGAACAATGAAATGAAATAATTAAGAAGAAGAAGAGACTCATGGTTACGACGCTGTATGTGTTTTTCGTACACGACAAAGCGCGAGCTACAGTAAATCATGTACTCTATGGCCCTTTTCGAAACCACGGCCTCGGCTCCAGCTTGGCAACGCGGTTGTTTTGACAATTGCGCGTGCTTTGCGCGTGCTTTGCAGACGCGCTCAGGGCTTCAGACGAGAGGACGGAGCCTAAAGCTGAATCCAAAGCCGAAGCTGTGGATTTGAAAAGGGCCTATGGTTAGAACACAGCCATGAACGAAACTGTACGTTGGTGTACATACAAATCAAATCAAACTGTTGGGTCCATAAGACAGGGGACCAGTCTTATAGTGCTTTCAAGGAAATGCGTTCATGCATTGACTCTTGGGGGCGCACTGTATCCATTCGAGTAATACAGAAACAAATAATAACCCCCAAAAGACGAGTGACGATCCACTGACCTGCTTTAGAGTCCGGCCGTTCATAAGCAACAGAGATATTGTTGAACAAATCAGGTGCAAGGCGTTCTATCACGCGTAGATAATCGCCAAATTCTTCACACACTCCTACGGCAAGGGCTTCATTAACGTGTTTCACGGCTTGGTCGTATGTCCATTCACTCAAGTTACTTGAATTTATTGAATGAAAGAGGAAACACAAATAATTCACTATAGAAATAAGGTGGAATATAACTCAGAAACTTTGTGAAAGATGTAATAATGTGATGTCGGTTATTTCTTACATGTGACATTGTTACCAAAAGAAAGACACAGAGTACCGTTCGTCATTAATTTTTATAGTGTTTTGTTATTAGGGAAAAAGTTTTTACCTGCATCGTGGGTCGTAACCGCAGAAAAGTAACAAGGTTCCATACAGTCTGTGAAGCTCCATACAGAATGGCATTTCCTGCAAAATACACTCACTCAGGGTCTGTGGAAACAAAATGCAATACATGGACCTAATGGATCTTTCCCATGAAATATGTAAATAGGACATCGCACGTGCGCACTTACATTTTGGTGGCAAAATTTTGGGAACAGCGCGCCCTTTTGCAAGGGACTTATGGAAGCAGGACGCGTACGCGCTTTGTGCTTCTGCTTTTTACACTTTTCAATGGCGTTTGCCAACCAACAGGGTCTGTACGCGTGCGTGAATGTAATTAGCATATTTCACGGTAAAGGTCCATTGTCTTCACGATGCCATCTATAGTCTCAATGTATCTTACTTGTAAAGCTTATTATTGTTATAAATACCGGTGGATTGTGAGTAACGCGCAGTTCTCTTTTTGGGGCAAGAAGTGGGGACTCTTCTGGAAAGGGGCCCATTTTGTATTCTACTGTTATAAATCACTAACTTGTTAATGTTTTTCAGTCAAATATTATTTGCATTTTCTCCGGAGTACTGTTAACCAAGATTTATCGATTGATGTTGTTCTGATCAGTACGGATGACATCAGTACGGATTACTGAACGCTGTCAAATTGAAAGCCCCAGCTCAACATTGGTAAAGTGTCTGTAAATGCTTCCATTCTTTGCACAAATCAAGATATTTGTAATAAAACCAACCTGTGAAAAGTTCAGCCCATTTCGTTGTTTCATTTGCGAGAAAACGGTAAAAATGCATTGAACATTTTTTTTTGCATTGTTTTTATTAGGCAGAGTTTTCGTCTCACAAGAGACGAAAATTAATTTTGGATCTTGTTTCATTTATTATTCAAAAACGATAACACTTCAGGCAGAAATTTTTCAAGTATCATTATCTTTATACCATGTAAGGTATGTGTAAACATTTATGTTTTTCTTTCTTACCAATGTTGAGCTGGGGCTCTGGCAGAGGACGTGCAATACTAGACCTACCGGAATAGTGGTGTTCCCACCTCTAGTATTGGCCATCGCTGCTCTGTTATACTTCATGTTCTTGACTGTGTACGGCTGATTATCCCTGTCACCATAGAACGAGTAGTAGAAGATAGACTTAAATCTTTCTACCGGATCACGGGTTAAACTTATATAAATCGGAGGAGTTGACCTGTTAAATAGAATTTGGGGGGAAGTAAAAAAATGCATTAAAAGCTTAACTATATTACCCAAATTCACCTTACGTCATCTTCACAATAAATCTTGGTTGCGCCATTTTTTGAATGTATTCACGCAAATTGTCACGCTGTAAACCAGGGCGTGGCTGTAAAATTGGTGTTAAAATTGCGTATGTCGACGATGTCTGCTCGACAATGGCTCTCCGCTGTAGTTCTTCGTTCGGGAGACCTGTATCTTGGTAGATGCTGTCCATAAGGGTTGTATGGACCTCCTAAGGATCGTCTGCCATTGGTAAGACTTATATACCGCCACACACACTTAATGTTCTACACAAGAATATGCAGAGATGCTTTTTTAAATATTTGTTTTTATTATTGTTGTTATTCAATCTGCAGCCAAGCATGCTAAAAACACCAGGGCAAACCCAGGGCCGTGACAAGACATTTTTAAATGCATGGGGGGGGGGGTGGGGGAAAAGGTACAAACAAAGACATTACTTCTTACCATTGAAACTCCATATGTCTCGTATGTCCGGCAAAGAGAACCTTCCCCGTCGTACTTGTGAAAAGTCTTCGTTTGTCACCCTCATCCTACAACATATTAAATAGGGATGGTCCAATAATGAGAATGCATGTGTACATTGCTTTGCTTAGTTTGTCTGTATTATTTCTGTTTTTGCCCATACACCGATGTGTGTTAAGCACCGTATACTCAACTCTTTCCCCGAGTCCTGTGAAAAAAAAAAATCCTCACAGACACATTCCTCGGGTGGGATTCGAACACACGACCCCGCCATTCCAGATACGATGTCTTAGACTACCGAGATTGTCCGGCAGCTAGAGGCAGTTCGAATCCTTTTGCAGCAGCGGGTACCACAACCATTATAATAGATGTTAACTTTTGCATCGGGGATAAGAACATTACTTGTGTTTTCCCCTTTACACAGATGTGTGTTAAAAGCACTGGCTCAATGCTTTCCCCGAGTCCTCCTGTGAACAAAGAGTATACAGTGCTTAATTAACGCGCATCGGTGTATGGGCAAAAAACAAACAAACAATATTCTATCCCCGATGCAAAAATTAACATCTGTTAACTAAGGAGGGGGTGGAGGGGGGGGGGGCACGTGCCCCCCAACTGATGTCCGTGCCCCCCCCCCCCCCGGTGCACCCGCAATTTGAATTCTGTACTTTTGAGATTAAAAATTACCAGAATAACATATTTCATTTTTATGAGATTTTATGTAGTAATTTCAATGTTTTAAAAATGTTCTTTTTTAAATTTTTTTATTATTTACACGCATAATGTATTTGTTTTACCTCAACACGTCAGAGGAGCGCTGACAAGGGGCTTGTTTAGGAAAAATGCATATGGAAACTACAGTTTTAACTGGCCAAAAGTGCCCCCCCCCCCCCCATTGTGCGTCCCTAGAATGTTACCCTAGTTACGGCGCTTGTAAATGTTCATTTGCAACTAGGTATACCTTTTAATGTGCTTACACGCTGGATGCTCAAAAACAGAATACAGTGATATCAGAGTGCTGCGGCACAAAGGGACGGTCTTAAAACGTCCAATTTATTCCCTATGAGCATTTATGGGCTCGCTGAATCAAACTAAGAACATATTTGTTTTTTTAATGGTAGAATGCAGATTTAAAGTAGATTTCATTTTCAAATGAGTTAATGAATCCGGGATGCTGAACAAAACAGTATCGGCTGAAACTGCCAGAAAGCAACGTATACATGTAATATTAATACGGTTGAATACCTCACACAACTGGAACAAAACGTGGTGTGTTATATACCTTTGAGGGCTCGACGCTGGTGTACCGAAATCCTTTACTCCTGAGCTGGTGTACAACCAGCTCCTCTAACGTGCGGCTTCCAGTTTTAGGAATACGAATAAAGATTACCTTCAGATTGACCTTTCAGAAAAATACACGATACAAAAGACTAGGGATAAACATAAAGTCATTATACTAAAATAATACCACGTGCACTATTTTTTTTTATTATAGGATGATGACATAGTTTCAAGGTCAAGGTGTTAATTTTGCTTAGAGGTAAATTGTTCTTCTAGTAAGTTTGGCGGAGACACCATGTAATTATCTCTAAGGAGTTGGCGTAGTTCTGAAAAGAACCGAATATGGTGTAACACGAGTTGTTAAATCATCGGTTCTTTTCAGAACCACGCCAACTCATTAGAGATAATTACATGGTGTCTGCGCAAGACTTACTAGATTGTAATCCCACCATGCAAAAGTTCAAATCTTACTTAATTTTTTCTTATTTGAATGACAGACTTAAATGCAAGATATAGGATTTAATTGTGCAGTGTTCTTAACTTTGTGTGCTTCAACATAGGCCTAAACATGAACAAATAAAAAACTGTGAAAATTAATTGGTCTCAATTCGTTGTCTGAGTCAGGAGAACATTGTGAAAAAAACGTGCACACTTTTTCAACTTGTAAACACTTTGCTCTTATACTTTCGGTTACAACGAAGTCAGCTGTTGGATTTCTTTTTAAGTGTTCAGATACAGTTTCTCGAATATGATAGCAATTCCGAGGGGAACATTTTACAGCAAGAATGGTTATAGTATGAACTTCATAAACAGTAAGCTTTCAGACCGAAACTAAACAATGATGTTTTTGATTCTGGTCAATCGTATACAGTGCCTTCCCCAAACTGTGTTCTAATTTGCTGATGTACCAGGAAACGTCTACATGTATTTCTATATTTTATGAATGACTACCACATGACAGTCACTTTAACTCAGTTGCTGTCGTGTCCAGCGGGGACGCTATAGACGGGGTTGGGTAAGGGGGATGGGGTGGGGGGGGGGGGCAGGGGATTTCCTCCAGTTACTCCACCCCTTCCCACCTCATTTTTCCCCCGGTATCCGAAATTAAATTGAACACAAAACCATTACACCCATATCAATGCAATGATGTTCGCGTTATAAACTAACAAGTTCAACGATATCCGGTAATCGATGGTATATCTTTTACTTTCTGTTTGGTTGGGGTGTTTGTTTGTTGTTTGTTCATTTTGTTTTCTTTCTTCTGCACAACCGGTAATAGTTTTGTTGTTGGTTACTCTTTCAACTCGTCGATGTCGGGTTCTTACTTACATCGTCTGTTTTAGGTTTCCACAACATGGACTCCATTGCCGTAGATTCGATTTTCGAACGATTAGTCACTTTATCTGAAATTGAAAAAGTACAAATTAAACAATTTAAATATAAATTTACCCAAACCTAGTAATGTGTCCACCATATCTCAAAATGACTTAAGGTGACCTTTTCGTTGTTCTGTTGAACGCTGACAATGGTGCCAGTCTATTCAATTGTTAATCTCAGCAAACAATACAAAGGGCTTAGGTCGCGCGCAAGGTTCAAAACATCGATAGAGCTCAGAAGGCGCTAGATGGGGAACTCATGCTGAATAATAACTCTATCAGCAAATAACTCCATTGATACAACAATAAAACAGTGCACATCATCGCAGAAAATGACCATCGTTATACAATGGGAAACAAAACATTAACTTGCTGAAATGGCACCCATACGTATTTCACGTTCCAACAATAGATTTAGCTCAGAAGGAAAAAACACAAACAAACAGACAAACAAACAGACAAACAAACAGACAAACAAACAGACAAACAAACAAACAAACAAACAAACAAACAAACAAACAAACAAACAAACAAACAAACAAACAAACAAACAAACAAACAAACAAACAAACAAACAAACAAACAAACAAACAAACAAACAAACAAACAAACAAACAAACAAACAAACAAACAAACAAACAAACAAACACTGTTAGTTTCCCTATGTAGTTTGCTAACTTTTTTGTTTGAACACTCCATGTCAGTTAGTGTTTTTTTACCTGTAATTTTGTTTCTTTATTTTTTGATGCGGTTGTCCTTGTTTCACCTAATAGTTTACAAGGACAACAGCACCATATGGCACTTAGAAACGTAGTATTAAGCCCGGTATAAATGTTTGTCTTTATTATTCTTTATTTTATTTTATTGTTACATAAATTGTAACGTTTGAAACATATCGCTGGTGTCCACGTTCGAAAGCTACTTAACTTGCACACTAGATAGCACGATCCCCCCTAAAAGAATAAAAATTACAAGCTGATTTATAATCCCGCCCAGTGACCCACACATTTGCTAATTTATCCCTTTAAACGAAGATGTATTGTTATATTTGTTGTTTCCCCACATTGTTTTGGCTTCAAATATTGACAGAATTAAATTGAAACTGATTTTTTATTTGTTTGTTGTAATATTCCCATGCAGTTGTTCCCACACACATGTCCACCAACTATGGATTTCTTGTTTATTTATCACACACGTGCCTCGAGCTTCAACCTTTGATTTTTGTTTTGTTTTATTTTTCTAATAAGAAAAACAACACCGGAGCAAATGTGCATAAATACATAAAGACACAAATTGAATCTAAAACCATTCATTGTATTGTGGACGCTGGACGTTATACCGTAGCGATACATGATGCATATTATCATGTACATGTACACTGTTACGTTGTGCACAGCGGAATGAATTGAGGTTTCGTCTGGTCAAGTCACGGACTGTACCTACCTCCAAGCAACCCCACACACAGCATGCAAGCAGTGCTACCGGCGTGACCTGTCGAATACTGAGAGAATGCATGTATTGGATGCTATCTTACGTCTACCTTTTCGTTAGCGTATAAGGCTTAGTTGTTTTTCTGAAATAATTTGATTGGAGATATTGTCAAACGAGTTCTAGGTAGCCACAGAGAGATTATTCGTCTGAATAAGGCACCTCCACACCACAATTCAACCATGGTCTCACTTCGTACCCAAGTCACTTCGTACCCAAGTCATTTCGTACCCATAAGTCACTTCGTACCCAAGTCATTTCGTACCCAAAGTCACTTCGTACCCAAGTCACTTCGTACCCAAGTCATTTCGTACCCAGATCACTTCGTATCCAAGCGACTTAACTGTAATAATTATCAACGAATAAAACAAATTGTGACCAACCTTTGTTAAAGTGTCCTGTTAATTTAAATTTTAATTTGCGCTCGGGGTGAATCCTAATTTTTGTAAACACCCTGCTTAATCTATTTCTACCTCCATGGTCTGAACGTTCACAAAGACTTTTTGTCTTTGCATTCGCCTTTTCCCCACAGATCTCCCCCTCACTATTATTTCGCCCTTTTCCCACCTTTGAATTTGTACTTTGTGTTTCCCTCCACACCCCACCCACTTTGGCTTAAGCTTTATATAGTAGATAAAGTTATTGTGAATCCTAAAATCCTTATTTTTACTTCTTTGGTATCGGAGAAATAAGTATTTTCAATCACGGAATGTGATTTTCCGCGAAGCAGTAGTACCGTCCGCCATGATGCTCGATTACACGCAACGGACTAAACCATTTATCGATGGGTATAAGAATTTTGTATGACAACAGAGGGCGCCCTTCTAAACTAGATCGGAAAATAATTCAAACGTGTTGAATTTTTTTCTTGATGAAGCGAAAAAGGTTTTTAAATGTTCATATTTAAATGTTACTTAAGAGACATTATAGCTTCCCAATCTGTAAAACTCCACATAGAAGGGCGCCATCTGTTGTCATACATTTTTTGCTATACCCATTGATAAATGGTTTAGTCCATTACGCATAATCGAGCATCATGGCGGACAGTACTACTGCTTCGCTGAAAATCACATTCCTTGATTGAAAATACTTATTTCTCCACTATTAAAGAAGTAACACTAAGGCTTTCAGGATTCATAGTAACTTTATCTATTATATACAGCTTAAACCAGTTTCTAAGAGTGCATACGGAATGAGTTGTCGGTAGGTTTTTTCGAGTTGTCGGTAGGGGACGGCAGGGGTCGGCAATTAGTAGGACCGCACTTTTGTCCACAATCATCTCCATTGTTCATTCTGGCATCTTCGGACTGCTTTCTGCCCCCCTCTCTCTCTCTCTTCATGTCTGTCTAATTGACTGTTTCTGTTTCTCTGGTATACTTGCATCTGATGAAGTAGTTGTTGTTACGAAAGCTCATGCAGTTTTGTTTATACAATTAGTCTTTAAATGCTATTAGTAAGTTTTTATTAGTTCATCTATTCGACTAATACGGCTGTCCAGTATACTGTCATTTGAGTTGTCATTAAGCTGTTGAGAAAGACTCTGCTAGGGTCGAAACGTCACACTACTACACGAGGCCTTTGACATTTGTTTTATTTCTTTATACAACATGTCCTTTTCGTTGGTAAGCAGTTTGCAGCAGCTAATTATTTTGTTTTAAATCATTTTACTCTGTTTTAGTGAGGTTAGGGCCTCGTAATATATTTTTTTGTCTTCAATTTTTTATTTCAAATTCCTGTGGACTTCATCTATTGAAAAAAAATATCTCAACTGACTACTCCTCATATCAATACTTCACAGTACTGGAGCGAATTGCTCTGTGGCGGACATTATAAAAAAAAGTGAATTGCTCTGTGACGGACGTTGAGGCTTTTTAGCTCGATGGTCTGCTTATTTACATAGATGAAACATTCAACCATACCTTTAGCCAGCGGACTTGCAAATGTTTGCAGAATGATCGGGCTTGTAAATGACCCGGCTTTGCTTGTACCTTGATGAGCATGTCTGATCACCTTGGGATCGATCGACACCGGTGAGGCTCGGTAGTTTCTTAAGAAATATGTAGAAAACATGAATGCGGTGACCATGTAGCAGCACACGAGTAGATACTTCGGTAAACGCCTCAACATGGTGTTAAGTTGGTAAATAACATACAGTTTCAATCTTTCTTGGCATCACCAAAGTTTGATACGGAATGATACAAAGCAGGTCGTTTCGTACCCAAGTCGTGATTATGTGGCACAAAGAGATAAAGCCAGTCATACCATAGAGCAAGGACAGAGATACAAACCCGCTACCATAGGCTTGTCCCAGTCTTCAGTGACCACCGTTTGTATGGCATCCTATTCATAGGATGCACTCAACATTACTAAGTGACATAACGCGTTGCACCTATCCTTTATGCACGCAAGACGTCAGGGCCGCTGTCAGCTACTATCTCCAGGAGAAATATAAAACACTTTATGATAGCACTCAAAGACTAACTAATAGGAAAAAAACAAAACTGCATGAGCTTTCGTAGCAACAACTACTTCATCAGATGCAATGAAGGGGACAAGCTTAATACAATATGAAGTTCCAGAAAGTTCCAGGTGAGTAAGTTCAGCAGGAACAAACGTAAGCTGGTGCATTATTCCTGGTAGTGGGATGGACCTACAAGTCCTTACTCAATACAGTTTAGGCATGTGATAATCTTTTGTTCAGCAGTCTCCCGTTTATATCTATCTCTGTAAGCTCTCTGCTGAACAATGGCCACTTACGTTTACGTTTATTTCAATGTTGTCAATAATGTACAATGATCATAACCACATCATTACATCATTTAGCATGATTACAAAAACACAATTTCATGTTATGTACAGAATTATGACAAATAATGTTACTAAAGGTTTAATATATAGTAAGACAACATTTAGGTTTGGGTGAAGCAGTGCTTTTGTACCCTAACCTGTTTACAGACAAATAAAGACAGGACAAAGGACTATCATGACAGACAGACAAGGATACAGGACAAGTGACATGTACTACGGCAAAAAAGTCTTTAACGACATACTCCATCAGTTGAAAAATTAGCGTAAGTATGCATTGAAAATGTGTTCTTTAAGGTTTTGAATAAATATTGGGAGAGAACGTGACATTTTTATGGAGTCTTTCAGATCGTTCCAGAAAGTAACACCACGTTGAACGAGGCCATTTTTATACAGTGATGTTCTAATAAAATTAACGAAGAGATTTTTCTTTGAGGTATTTCGGGTTTTATAAGAATGAATGTTTGACGCTAACAGAAAGCATGAGTTAAAACACAGTGGCAAAGCATTGTTCATGTACTTGTACATAAATTTGCCTAAGCTTAGGTTATATAAGTCATCCAGTTTTAACACTTTAAGTTTTACAAATAGCGGGGTGGTATGATCACGATACCCAACGTTACATATTATACGAATAGCTCGCTTCTGTAAAATATAGATTCTATTACACTGATTTAAAGATCCTCCCCAGGTAAGTATTGAGTAATTTAAATACGGAAGTACAAGAGAGTTGTAGAGTGTTAATAACACTGCACTTGGTATGAAGAATTTTAAACGATTCATTATCCCGATGTTTTTAGATATTTTGCTCGCAACATTAATGATATGACCTTTCCAAGTAAGGTTTTCATCAATTTGTATACCTAAGAATTTAGTACTTTTTACTTGCTTAAGGTTGGTACCATTCAACATTAAAGGGACACGATGAGCATACTTATGGTGTCTTGAACAAAAAATAATATAATTTGATTTAAGGATATTAACACAGAGTTTGTTGGCTAGAAGCCAATCACCTATCCTTACAAGTTCAATGTTAAGTTTTTGAACTGCTTCATCAACATTATTATGGCTATAAACAAGACTGGTATCGTCAGCAAACAAGCAAACTGATAAAATATCTGATATATTATTACAAATGTCGTTTATATAGATTATAAACAATAAAGGGCCTAAGATAGATCCTTGAGGAACTCCACAGGTAACATATTGATTCGATGAACAAACAGAATTAAAGCTGACAAATTGTTTTCTATTTGATAAATAACTTCTGATCCAGTCCAAGGCTCTGCCACGAACACCATAATGGTCAAGTTTGTTAAGTAAAATATCATGATTAATCGTATCGAAAGCCCTGGAGAGGTCCAGAAAAACACCAATCGAGAAGTTCTTATCATCAATGGCTTTTTGCAATTTGTTAACTACGTAGGATATAGCTAGTTCTGTAGAGCGATTCTCTCTGAATCCAAATTGAGATTCAGAAATTAGGTTATGTTTGCTAATAAACGTCATTAGTCTTTTGTATACTAACTTCTCAAAGACCTTTGAGAATGTTTAAGGCGGTGTGAGGAATGGCTAGGCCATAGAGTAATGAACTACGGGGAGCACTCGCGATGCCACACACGGAACTCCACCGACTCACCATGGCCGAAAATCCCTACGGACAAATTGCATACGAATGGCCACTTAGAAAATGGTTGCTGTGTGAATGGATGAGTAACCAGTGTAAATGAATGGTACGCGCCATTTTCTAAATGGTCAAAAATGGTCCTTGTCGGGCCATGTCGCATTGTTCGTACGCCCTCTAGTTGTTATATATAACTCTATGGGCCAGGCAGATTAAAGTGCTCGGCCACTGGTTTCGGCATGGGTGTCATGGTTTCTGATGTCAAACTTGTGATTATTCATCCGTTGTCGTAGCGACTGGCTAGTTTGTCCAATGTATGCTGCTGAGGGATATCGCTGGCATGTAATATACTAGCATAAATGACATTGGTAGAATTGCAGGTGAATGAACCTTTGATGGCAAGGGGTGAATTATTGGGTCCAATGATCTGGGTGCTGGGGTTTATGTGGGGGCAAAGCCGACATCTTGGGTTGTTGCAAGGCTTGGTACCATGAGCAGAAGTGTTAGGGCTGTTAAGATCACTCTTCACAAGTTGGGCTTGGAGGTTGGAGGCTGTCTATACGCAATGACGGGTTTTTTCTTTGAATATTTCCTTGAGGGTGTCATCATTTTGGAGGATGGGATGTCGTGCAGTGTGGCATTGAAGATACGCACATTGTGCTGCCAACGTGTACAGTGAAGATGTAACCTATGCTGTGATTGGTCAATATGTTTAGGGGGCGGGGCTTAATGGATCGGTCTATTCTAAATAAGAGCAAATCTGACTCAATCAGACCTGCTCTCATGAACGTGCATTGGCTTCCAACCCCTCAAAGAATCAACTTCAAAGTTATCTTACTATGGTCAAAGAGCAAGGAGCATACTATATGCTATAATTTAGGCAATGTTGATGTATGTATTCATATAGGCGAAGCAGGTCGTTTCGTACCCAAGTCATTTGGGTTGTTCTATTCCCGGTCCCTACATCGTTCTCGTTCCGACTGTATAGGATCCGGTAGTTACTACCGATATGGCGCTTTTGATTGGCCCTCGCTTGCGCAGGCGCGGTAATGATTTTCTATTTTTAAAGATGACGTTGGCTGTGATCGTGACGTGTGCATGTTGTTGTTTGACACAAGCACACGTGTAGCCAAGACTGTTTTCCCTATAAGCTTCTGCTTAACAGCCTCCATACTCATCTAAATTGTTTTTTTTTTCTTCTGTATTTTCATCATTAAACTGAAGCTAAGGCTACTCTCCGTTGTTAATTTAATACTTTTGTTCGTTAACAAACTCTGTCTAAAAACGCATATTTTAAGTTGTAATTGCCATTTTTTATGGCCCGCTAAGTACTTGTATTATAGTTGTAAATGATTGTATTGTTATCCAACCGTTTTTAAATTCATGAGGTTGCAAATAAATGATCTTATCTTATCTTATCTTATCTATGAATGCCCTGAATGTGCCTATAAATATGGTGTTGTTTAACAATCGGATACCGTTTTTTGATGTGAGTATGGAAACAACTGCATTATTGAATTAAATTGAATTGAACCTAAAGATGATCATGATCAAAAACCGCCCTTCAATTGTATGATTCCATTCGTTCATCCACCATGGTGAAATGATACATTTATGCTTACAGTGGGATGATCTTTATTCCATTGCTACATGGCATTTTGTGTGACGTCACTCTATATGATTCACATGAGCTTCCGTATCACTACACGGGGCGCCTTGACAACGCAGTTGACAAACTTAAACCCCACATTAAAATAAACGTTTTGTTACTATTTTCATCACTATTTATATTTATTCGTCAAATGGCAAAATGTAACCAAATAGCTGAATTAATGATTGAACACGTCATAAAATGGTGTCAATCTATAGTCGTTCTTCACACGGGTAATCCCACGATTTTCCACATGTAGACTCTCTCATTGTTTACCCATGTTAAAGTATGTATACAAATGTTGAACCAATAACTCACTCTTTATTTGCGTCAAATTTCATGACGGATGCATAGAAGAGTATGCAAATAAAAGTCTAATTAATTTTAGTTCAACATCTACAGCTTCTTATAATGAAAAGCCCAACGACACAAGCGTAACTAATATTATTAAAAATAATCGAATACTAAGTTTTATGTTAATGATACAACAACTTAGCACAAAAATAAAAAAACAAATACAAAAAAACCCCAAATGAATTAAATAAAAATAAAACTGTTTAATACTGACTGATATTTTGTTGATATTTTATTGTTTATTGTTACATTTTAAAGCCCCAGCTCAACAATGATACAGTGTCTGTAAATGTTTCCATGCTTTGCACAAATCAAGACATTTGTAGTAAAACTAACCTGTGAAAGTGTCAGCTCAAAATTGTACAAATGCATTTTTATACAAACTTATTTTAGATCTCATTTCATTTATTATTTGAAAATGATAACACTTCAGGCAGAAATATTTCAGGGACAGTTTTCTATCATCATTATCTTTATACCATGTAAGGTAAGGTATATGTTAATCTGTGAACATTAATTATATTTTTCCTCTTACTAATGTTGAGCCGGGGCTTTAAGTACTAAGTGTAGAAAAACCTTATAGAATATTTTGTAAGTCCCGGGGACGGTTTGGTTTTGTAGTCTAACAGTAGACATGTGATTATGATATTATTATTCAACAAAATACAACTAAGAATTTTAAGTTTCAAAACTCGAATTGGTGGGAAAACAGTCTTAAATCATCAATCTTAAAAGGTTTGTGGTGACCACATGTAATAAAGACCATATAAAACCTAAGAAAACGATATTTTTCCAAACCCCTGTAAATATTCAACGAAACTTCAATGTTGAAACATATTACAAATACTATACAAAAGAAGGCGTCATTGATGAGGTTAACTGTGGTCACCTGACTAATAAGTCAGGTGACCACAGTTAACCTCATCAATGACGCCAAACAGGAATGTTCACATTGCATAACCCAACCTTGCCTACTCCCTGAGTTGAACCTGCTTTCTTGTCAAGTCTAGCATTCTCGGAGAGCAACTGTTCGGGACAGACATTTCAAGCGTTTACATAAAAAAAAATAAAGAAAAAAAAATCACCAGTTACGGTCTTGGCTTTTGGCTTGTTGCAAAGGACGGGAGCGATTGTTTTTTTGTTTTTGTTTTTTACACGATTTCTATTACTTTTTCTTTCACTCTAAATGTTGGTATTTTCTTAGCGTTGTTAACGCATTGACGACACTGCTGCCGCTACGGTTTTTCAGATTCGAAGGCGTTGTTATTTTCACCCTGCTTGGTAGGTTGAACGGTCGCCATAGGGATGTCGTCATCGATTTCTTTGCCGCCTCCCATGCATTTGGGCCTGTCAATATACAGTCAAAATAATCACTCTAACGAAACAGTATACATCATATAAATAATAATATAAAAAAATACCGTAGTCTTATATAGCTCACATCTACCAACAATTAGGTACTCAATGTGCTGACTACATGTATGTTATTTTTAAGGCATGTTTTTTTTTTTTTTTTTTTTTTTTTTTTTTGGGGGGGGGGGGTTGATTATGAGACCCATTTATGTAGCACCTTGTTATGGTTTACGAGGTGCTGAGGCGCATTCAGCAGCCACTGCCAGAAACACCGGGGCAAACCCCTTCTCTTGCGATATTAAGTGTAACTGGGTTCTTTTACGTGCATCAACACAACACACGACTAACGGCTTTAAATCCTATCCGAAGGACTAAGCAACAATATTTTAAATGTCTTGCTTGCTTAAGGACACAAGTGTCAAGACCAGGGCTCGAACCATAGAGTTATATATATAACAACTAGAGGGCGCACAAAACATGCGGAGCATTTTTTGACCATTGAGAAAATGCACGGGTATCTTTGGACCTATTATTTACAGTGCGAGTCACTTTTGAGGGTCCCTTAGTTTCATTAACAGAAAGATTTAATTGTAATGCTAATAATAATGAAGAAAGCCAATGAGAAATGGATACCAGAACAGTGTGATAGCATCGAAGATGGGATCAGGGGAGGTAACTGTAAGGTATCTTTATACACACTATATGCTGACAAGATCACACCAACCAATGAGGAAAAGGGAGAATGTCTCTCCCCACGGGAGAGACAGCAATAAACAGAGAATAGACCAAATGCTGATGTGAAGAAAAGAAAACTTACTTTCCAAATGCTTCTCCTTCTTCTAATGTTTCCGGAAGTATCTTATCT
The DNA here is from genome assembly GCA_911728455.2 of Marthasterias glacialis. NCBI lineage: Eukaryota > Metazoa > Echinodermata > Asteroidea > Forcipulatida > Asteriidae > Marthasterias > Marthasterias glacialis. The sequence continues at coordinate 21,040,262 of OU452224.1, forward strand.
TTTGTCTCTGGAAGCAGAAGGGCGAGTAAGCCAGCAGCAATGGACAGCCCCCCAAACAAGATAAAGGGGAGTGGTTCCCATACGGACCCCAACTCCAACATAAACGGGGACAGGATACCAGCGACACGGGCTGCAGTAGAAGACAGCCCCATACCAGCACTCCTGGGTGGAGAAATAAACTTAAATGAGATTACAAAGAAGTTCACTAATTCTATATAGGCCGTATTTTGGACAGCAGTAGGTCCCAATGCTAATTCCATTTTGAAAATGCAAACAAATTTCAAAACATTAGAAATACAATTTTTCCAAGCAAATATCTTACACTGATTATAATGTAAAGGTGTCAATAAAAACCTCAAAGGATGTATGTTATTAACTGCTTTAGAGGCCTAATTGCATCTGTTTTACCACACCATTTCTATGGTTTTACCCCCAATCTACCCTAAAAAGCGCCCTCTTGCAATCAAATATAAGGCTCTTTTCTCTGAAATAATTTAAATGATAGATCCTTCAAGTTATCATGAAGTTATCATTTCTATCCGTCGTGGAATTTTCATTTAGAGTGGTTTACCAGAAGCATGTATAAAACAATTACCTGCTGCAATTCATCAGGATTGACTGATTTCAGTTCGTTGTTAAATGAAGACATCCAGGCTTTTTTTGCCCTCCCCCGAAGTTTTTTTTCTTCATTTTGTTGTTGCCGAAATCAGAGCTTGTTTTTAATGGAGCTTGATGAGGGACATTTTTCAGTAGTCTTTGATTGATTTTTGTGTAATATGGTTGATTCCATAAAGTGTATAATTAAAGAGAACTTACCTGACAGGTGTGGGGTAAATTTCCCCGGAGACAACAAAAATGATTGCAAATGAAGCTGCGATGCAAAACTTTCCTATCATTGCAATAATTGTCCGTGCTATTCCCATATCTGGAAACAAAAAAAAAGTACTGATTTTGTTGTAAAACAAAATCACAACATAATAGCCTTGACATCAATGGAAGTGTTTAAATTCGATTTGTTTAACTAGTTATTAAAACTATCAGTTTATTTTGATTTCTTTGTTTTGCTTTTATAGATTAATTAAATGTGGATTATGTTTTTTTTTATAATAATAAATACATGTTAAATAGCATGCTTTTATAACGGCATTTTAGTGAAAACAACCAAGCGGTTTGTAGTTTTGTTCACGTCCATACTATCGAGGCTTAAATTATTACTTAGACAGTATATCCAACGAAAATGTTTTAGAAGGATTTGTTACTTTCGTGAACTTTATAATCAGTCAGCCAAAGTCAATTCTGGTTCTCAATGTTATTATCATAAAGAAATATACAACTTCGGACTTTTACAATGATCCGATCCGGATTTGGCTTATGGTACCGTTTGTGGGACGCATTCTCTTTGGGCAAGGGATCGTGAAACTCAGGACCAGTTTTCATGGCCATTCCTACGTAAGGTGGCACTTAGTTCTTATCATAGTGTGTTTTACAGATCACCAAGGAATGCTTGCTATTGTCTGTGTGTTTACGTCACCTTATTGTATGTAAGTTACTTCACGTTAGCATTCTTCGCTTTAAACATCTACAGCAGACATGCCGCGGCGCTAACCCAATAAGCTGAGCCATGAAATTGGGCAACGATGAATAGACATTTCCAGCGTTTCACAGAATAGCAGGAAATAGTTGTCTTATAAATGCGGAGAACTCATTGTGGTATTCAGGATAATTACGCAACAGGGGTGTGGTAGGGTATCGAAACTGCTGTTGGTCAAACTCCTTACAAACAGGAAATAACCATCCATGTAAACGTCGTGTGCATTGCATTATGGTGTGTTAATTTCTGACTGGAGTGGAAGACTGGAATATATTGTACTCTCTCCTCCAAAGCGTTCCCTTCTCATCAATTTTTGTTATGAAAGTAAAACATTTTGAATTTATGTTCCCTTAAAACCTCCAGGGAGGGGCGTGACCTTGAACACTTGCCGCAAACAATGAAAAAGATAACGGCACCCCCGTGGAAAGCCACGTCATACTTCATGATATCCTAAGCTAGACCAATCCACACATCCTAGAAGGGATGTCAATCGACAGCGGTAGCTGACTTGGTCAGGAGGGGCTGCCAAAATCTGCTTTGCTACCATGCTCCCATAGCCTGTGTACACAAATCTGATTAGTAAAATTGTATACAAAATAATATTTTGCAAGTGACCTCGCCAAGTCCAAGGCCCACACAGAGTTAAATGGAACCATATCTGTTGAGTCAATGGGCTGTAGATAGAGGGTTATCTTTTGATCTTTTGCCGACAGTTTACAGGCGCAGCGTCAAGTTGGCACCAATGGACCTTTCCATAAAATATGCTATTAAATTCACGCATGCGTACAGACCCTGCTGGTTGGCAAACGCCATTGAAATGTGCACAAAGCAGACGCACAAAGCGCGTACGCGTCACGCTTCCATCAGTCCCATGCACAAGGGCGCACTGTTCCCAAAATGTTGCCAACCAAACTGTAAGTGCGCACGCGTGATGTCCAATTTACATATTTCATGGGAAAGGTCTATTAGGTGTGTCTATTTTTCGTGGACACGTCCTGTGGATTAGTTTTTTTTTTTTTACAAGGTATCATTTCAATGGTTAAAATTAAAATCAAAACATACCCAAAAAGGCCGTAATAACACACGCTGTACCACCAACCAGCATATTTCCGCTCAGATTTATGCGTCGGCCTACGTATTGCATAGCAGTAATACAGTACACATATGACGGAAACTCGATCAGACCCGAAATGATAGAAGCCAGGTAGTCATCAACTCCAAGATTAGACGTGCTTAGACCTAATCCATAATATACCATACTGTTTACGAACCTAGGACCAAAAAGAAAGGAAAAAAATGAATAAATAAATACATAAATAAATAAACAAATAAAATAAAATAAATAAATAAGTAAATAATGAGGAATTCAACATGTAATAATTAGGCACTTTATAAACGGAGGTAAACTGATGGCTGTTTTGTAATTTTTTTTTTATTTCTTTTTATTTCTTTATTTATTTATTATTACTTGATTGATTGGTTGGTCTGTCTGTCTGTCTGTCTGTCTGTCTGTCTGTCTGTCTGTCTGTCTGTTTATTTATTTATTTATTTATATGCTTGTTTGTTTGTTTGTTGGGTTGTTTGTTTGTTTGTTTGTTTATTTATTCATTTATCTGTTTATTTATTTATTTACTTAAATGTATATATTTGTTATTCGCATCATTAATTCAGTTATTTTTTTTACTTTGTTGTTTGAGTTTGTATTAACAGCATGTTTTAATTCCTGTACTTACCAGTTGAACATAAGGTTCAATGTTTTGACACACATGTTTGGAGTTCTAAAAAGTCCAACGGCTGTTTGCTGTCCTCCACCCAATGACTGTTCCTGATGATAAATATTTACAAATAACTTTAACTAAAAATTCTAAAGCTAATCGAAAGGGGATGATTAAAACAATATTTAAAGTAATCAATTTGAATCAAGGAAGTTATTTAGTTTAAGTGTAAATTCACACAGTAGACGTAAATATTGTACATTTTTAATATAAACATTTTAGATTTACGCCTCACTAGACGTAAAATCTAACGTCATTATTGGCGTAAATAATATTCGTCGTTGACCAAACTCGCGAATTGGACATGGTTTTGTGCTTTACTGTTTAGGATTTCCCAAGAGAGACACCACACGGAAAGATATTTGTTAGCGTTAAAGTCTTACTCTTGCAGCTTTGATTGCTTCGGGGGAGAATGCATCTTCAGGGAAGTCCTTCTTGTTTACTTCAGCGATTTGTCGGAGTGTGGTCTCAGCTTGACGGTATCTTCCTTTAGAAACCTGCCATCGGGCAGACTCGGGCATGTAGCTGCTCAAACAGGGATATGAACATAGAGGATTTTAAACCAATTAGCCGTATTTTTGACAGCAAGAGGGCGCAATACTCATTCCATTTTGAAATTACAAAAATGATTTCAAAACATTTTATGAAAAAAAAAATATTCCAAGCGAATTTCTTACACTGATTACATTGTACAACTGTCACCAAGCAATTCCTGTGACCAGATTCCAGTTCCAATCATGACAGCAGCTGGTATCGCAACAATTTTAATAGATTTTATAATTGCATCGGGGATAAAAAAAATATATTATTTTGTTTAACCCGTAACAGATGTGAGGAGATTCATTAGTTGATACAAAATGCCAGGGGGAAACCAATTATTGTTTATCGATGTATTTGCTCCTGGAAAGGCTAAGATTATTATAAACATGAATTCCGTTATCTCACAAACCCTGCACCTACATCGTATAACAAAAGTAAGTGGGATACAAGGCTCTTTTATAAAAGTGTACTTTTGAACGGTCCTTTTTTTGTTACAGTTCTTACCGCAGTGGGCGCGCTCAGAACAACACACGCAGTACTGAGCACGTGCGCGCAAGCTCAGAACTGTCAAAAAGGCCCTGCCATTGCGTCTGCTGCCGCCAGCGTCTCAAAAGTCTCCCATTACATGTATTTTGACTTACAAGTAAAGTATGAAGTAAAGGGTCGTTGGGGCTGCTATACAAAGTTGAAGAAGTCTCCAAGTGCGAATGAGGTAGGCCAGCAACGGTAGGAGAGTCAATCCACTGGCGAAGAAGAACTGTATGGAGATACCAACTAAAACACGTCTACTTGTGCCCACGTACTCAGTTACTGAGGAAACAAATAAAACAACAGATGCACGTATAAAGAATGAGATAATGCCGCGTGGCCTCGAGAAGAAACACCTAATCTCAATACGCTCCAATCAACCTCTACGTGGGAGTTGATAAACGGGTTACGTTGCTTCTCACCCAGTATATTTCATTGAAATTCGTATATGCCGAAAAATTGTTCTTAATTCTTAGCAACCCCCTAATAATTATTCTGGATCCGCCCATGGGACCCCTTTAGTTGAAGTTATCAGCTTAGTTTTCTTACTGGGTTCAAGCTATACAATGATACAGACCAGGAAGAAGTACTTACTGAAAATGTTAGGCTAGATGGGACTGATGGATACTTATTATACAAAGTGTTAGGTCATGGTTTGCAACAATAATTATTACTGCCATAACATACCGCATAGTTTACTTTGGTTTTCACACTTGGACCTTTTTTTATATAATGCACGCATGTTTCCATCAATCTAAGAATCCTTTTGTTTTAATCTTTAACTAAACAATGATCTTGTATATCCTATTTTCATGTGTACAATCTTGTTGGTGATTAGTTTAGGCGGTTTAGGGATTTCAGCAGAATCCAGGAATAGGTGAACGCGAAGAGTAGACACTTTTGCAGTCTATCTTGGAATTGGACTATCTTAGTCTCAGTGCACACACATAGTGGATACCCCGGTCTGGTCGTTAACTCTACCCCTTCTCCAATCTCAATCTCTAATCTTAAAACTTACCCAGCACATATGCAACCAGATAAGCACCCATTCCACCAGCTGCTACAAGAAACCTCAGACATAGGTACACGGCAGCGTAAGGAGAAGCAATGTTGGCAAGACCGCCTAGAAGGAACAGCGTAGCGCCAATAAAGATGGTTGGCTTGCGTCCAATCCTACGAGGGAAAGTATGGTCCATTGTTTTTAATCAATTTCTGACTAAACAATTCAACAAAATTACTATCAGAACCTTCTGATGTTTTCTTGTTTCAGCAATACTACATATACAGGATTTGAAGCATTGCATGGTGAGGTATCAATGATTATTTGATTATAATTATCTACTTTGCTATATACAGTAGATTGTTCTTGTGAGAACTTGTCTCGCTATTATTCTACTACCGCGGAGTAGATTTCGGAATTCGGGAGCAAGACAAGTTCTCACAAGAACAATCTACTGTATACAGCAAAGTAGATATAATCACATGGTGTTACCGCAAACCAAATTACGTCACTATTACATAATCAGCTAACTTGTAATGTGTCAGTCTGTAGTAAGGAGCCTCGCTTTGAACTTAAAAAATATGCAAGAACAACTGTGATGGATATATGAATATTTGGTATACACAATTATTCTTGTATGTGACTTCTTAAAAGAGAACCATTCGGGTATTTTCGTCAAAAACTTGAGGAGTTCTGGCAATCACCTATTTTATACTTCAGACAAATTGCGAAAGCCAAGCTAAATTTCTTACGTCACAATATGAAAACGGTGTGCATTGACTATTTATTGTGAGTTTTTAACCGTGAGGTAGATCACCACCATATTGCGTGTTTTTTACTAATTCATCTAGAGTCATAAACTCAAAAAAAACCAACAAAAAAACAAAACGGTGAACTCCCAAAGTAAAAATTATCTCATTTGTTATCTCAAAACAAATGTTTGCAAATTGTCGATACATCTGGTTATTGTTTAGCAAGGACGAAAAAAAGGAAAGCCAGATGTTGACAGTACCAGCACATAAGTATTATAGTCGCATAGACGCATTATTGCTTGACTTACCAATCTGCGATTGAACCGAAGAAAAACGAACCAAAAAGAAGCCCAGCAAAGTACACAGACTGCAGAAAACTCACAGCTGTTTGCTTTTCACAAACCAACTCGTACTGAAAGAAATGCAAAGAAACACTCTTCCTGTCGTTATTTGGTACGCATATGCATGAAACGACATTCTAAACCCCATTTCCATTTCCTAAGATTTTCCTGGAAGGGTTTGAATGTTCATTAGCTAAGATAAGACTTCATGTAGTCCTTTATGACAAAATACTAGACGTTTTTGTCTGTTTGTTGGGACGTGTGCTTTCCCGCTTGCCAGCTTGGCCTCTGGCCTCTGTCGCTCGCTTGCAGGCTTGCAATGAATTTTATGTTCAACATCCATGGGAGGATATGTTAAGGATGGTCACAAAGGAAACTAGAGATTTAGAGTTTGTGGACAAACTCACGGTGTTCGGCTTAATTACGTAATTGAAAATTTTAAGGTCAATATTGTGTGCACGTTTCTTGTCTATTTGTGCTATGCTGACGGGCGAAATATTTAGTTGTACTTTTTTATCTTTATTCATGAAGGTTTGTCATATGAAACTTCAACTTCCGGTTTGACAGGAACTAAAGGTCAAATGGGGTCACACCTTGTGCATGGTATCTAGAATTGTCAGAGAGCTTTAAATTGATGTAACGATTATTAATGTACCACGTTTCATTAATAAGGTACATATTTTTGTAGTACAAACTTATACTTCCGGTTTCGACCGGAAGTGAAGGTCAAATGAGGTCACACTTTGTAAATATTTGTGGAATCGTCGAGGGGCTTTAAAATTAAATTATACAATTAATATACAAATTTACGTAATTCAGAATCGATTTATCATAACAAAACTACTACTTCCGGTTTCGACCGGAAGTGAAGGTCCAATGGGGTCACACTCTGTGTAAGATTTGTTTAGTACTTCAAGACCTTTCATATGGTGTAAAGATCATGTATGTAGCATGTATTATTCTTAAGATATGATTATTTTAGTATAAAACTTCAATTTAATGTAATGACGTCATCGATGACGTCATCATTCCCAAAATTTTGCTTTGTAATATACACACTGTGGTCTAAGTATGTAAAGTATCAAGTCCGTACATGCTTTAGTTTTTGAGATAGCAAAATAATTTTTTTTCGACCTCGTGTATCAATTTCGTTGTGACGTAGCTATGACGTCATATATCACATTTCTAGATTGGTCTTGAGCTAAAGAAAATATTATTTATTAAAAGTTAGTTGATATTTTCAATCACTTAGGCTTTAGAGCCCCAAATAACATGAACTTTAACTTTAACTTCCGGTTTCTACCGGAAGTAAAGGTCAAATGGGGTCACGGTGTGCATACATTTTGTCCCACATCACAAGACCTTTCATGCCGTTCTTGAATTATTAAATTTTTGAATTATTTAACGTTTATTTAACGTCATGACATCATCAATGACGTCATCATTCCAAAAAAGTTTCTGTATCATCCACTCACTAATATGTTTGTACATGGTAAGTTTCAAGTTCATACAAGCTTAACTTTTTGAGAAAATTTGTGGACAAGTTTCGACGACTAAGAAAGCCCAGAAAAAAATTATCCGTTTCAACCGGAAGTAAGGGTCAAATAGGGTCACATCTTCAACACAATTTTTAGAATGGTTAACGAGCTTTCAGATGAAGTAATGATTATTAATGAATTCTGTTTTGTTATTGAAAAATAATCTTTTTGAAAAATAAAATTTCAACTTCCTCTTTCGACCGGAAGTCAAGGTCAAATGGGGTCACAAACTGTGTAAGATGTGCAGAGTAATTGAAGAGCTTTTATATGGTGCAAAGATCTTGTATGTATCATTTACGGTTCTTCAGATATGAATTTTTGAAATATTAAACGTTGATTTATTGTAATGACGTCATCGATGACGTCATCATCCAGAAAAAACAGTGCAGTTTACTGCACAGTAAAGTTGAAGGTAATAGTAAGTTTCAAGACTGTACCTCGTTTAGTTAATGACCTATGAATCTTTTTATATGTTAACTTCAACTTCCGGTTTCGACCGGAAGTAAAGGTCAAATGGGGTCACACTTTCTGTAAGACATGTAGACTGGTTAAAGTGTTTGCAGATGAAGTAATGGTTATTACTATAGCCTGTTTTTTTATTGAAATAGGATTTTTTGGAAAAATGACATTTTAACTTCCGGTTTCAACCGGAAGTCAAGGTCAAATGGGGTCACACATGGTGTAAGATTTGTAGAGTAATCAAAACGCTTTCATATGGTGCAAAGATCTTGTATGTAACATATACGGTTCTTCAGATATGGATTTTTTTAAATATTAAACGTTGATTTAATATAATGACGCAATCAATGACGTCATCTTTTACGGCCAGAAGACAATGTCAAACTGGTATTATGTCTGTGCAAAAGTTTGAGCAGGCTAACCGATCTTCAAACTGTCATTCAAATTTTGACAATATCATTACCAGTTCTTGAGATATGATTTTTTGAAATTTTGAACTTCCGGTTTCGACCGGAAGTAAAGGTCAAATGAGGTCAAGTTGTGCACGACAATTAAAGGTCATTACAAGAACTTTTATGTTTTGAAAGAATCTCGTACGTAGCTTTTCTGGTTCTCAAGATATGAATTTTCTAATTATTAATGGTTTATTTAGCATAATGACGTCATCAATGACGTCATCATTCTAAAAAAGTTGCGGTTTCATCTACTAACTATGGTTCATGTTCCTGATAAGTTTCAAGTTCATATAAGCTTTACTTTTGTTAAAAATCGACGGAGAAGGTTCGCTGATAAGAATACGAGGAAAACTAGAAATTGAGAGTTTGTAAACAAACTCACGGTATTCGGCGTAATTACGTAATGTTAAGGTCATTATTGTGTGCAGGATTTTTGTCTTTTTGTGCTATGCTGCCGGGCGAAATATTTATTTGTATTGTTTTATCTTTATGCATGAAGGTTTGTCATATTAAACTTCAACTTCCGGTTTGACAGGATTTAAAGGTCAAATGGGGTCACACTTTGTGCATAACATCTAGAATTGCAAGAGAGCTCAAAATTGAAGTAATGATTATTAATGTACCACGTTTCATTAATAAGATACACAATTTCGTATGTACAAACTTATACTTCCGGTTTCGACCGGAAGTGAAGGTCAAATGAGGTCACACATTGTAAACATTTGTAGAATCGTCGAAGGGCCTTAAAATTAAGTTATTATATTAATACACAAAATAATATTTTTCAGATACGATTTTTTATAAAACAAACTACTACTTCCGGTTTCGACCGGAAGTAAAGGTCAAATGGGGTCACACTCTGTGTAAGATTTGTTTAATACTTCATGACCTTTCATATGGTGTAAAGATCATGTATGTAGCATATCTGATTCTGGAGATATGAGTATTTTAATAAAAAACTTCAATTTAATACAATGACGTCATCGATGACGTCATCATTCCAAATTTTCTTCTTTGTCATGTACACGCTTTGGTCTAAGTACGTGGTAAGTTTCAAGTCCGTACATGCTCTATTTTTTGAGATAACAAAATAATTTTTTTTTCGACCTCGTGTACCATTTTCGTTGTGACGTAGCTATGACGTCACACATCATATTTTTAGAATGCTCTTGAGTTAAAGAAAATATTATGCATTGAACATTTTTTCATATTTTCATTCACTTAGGCTCTAGAGCCCAAAATAACATGATTTGTTACTTTAACTTCCGGTTTCGACCGGAAGTAAAGGTCACATGGGGTCACGTTGTGCACCGCATTTGTAGATCTTTATAAGAGGTTTCATGTAAAAAAAGAATCTTGAACGTAGCTGTTTTGGTTTTGAAGATATGATTTTTCAAATTATTTAAGGTTTATTTAACGTTTTTTTAACGTAATGACGTCATCAATGACGTCACCATTCCAAAAAAGTTGCGGTGCCGTCTACTCACCAAGGTTGATGTTCATGAGAAGTTTCAAGTTCATACAAGTTTCAGTTTTTCTCAAAATTGGCGGAGAACGTTCAGGCAGAAGAAGAAGACGGAGAAAAAAAAAAAAAAAAAAAAAAAACTTAACAATAACAATAGGTTTTCGGCTAAAAGCCGAATACCTAAAAAAAAAAAAAAAACTAGAAATTGAGAGTTTGTGAACAAACTCACGGTGTTCGGCTTAATTACGTAATTTTAAGGTCATTATTGTGTGCAGGTTTTTTGTCTGTTTGTGCTATGCTGACGGGCGAAATATTTATTTGTACTTTTTTATCTTTATGCATGAAGGTTTGACATATTAAACTTCAACTTCCGGTTTGACAGGATTTAAAGGTCAAATGGGGTCACACTTTGTGCATAACATCTAGAATTGCCAGAGAGCTCAAAATTGATGTAATGATTATTAATGTACCACGTTTCATTAATAAGATACACAATTTTGTATGTACAAACTTATACTTCCGGTTTCGACCGGAAATGAAGGTCAAATGAGGTCACACATTGTAAACATTTGTAGAATCGTCGAAGGGCCTTAAAATTAAGTTATTATATTAATACACAAAAAAATATTATACAGATACGATTTTTTTATAAAAAACTACTACTTCCGGTTTCGACCGGAAGTAAAGGTCAAATGGGGTCACACCCTGTGTAAGATTTGTTTAATACTTCATGACCTTTCATATGGTGTAAAGATCATGTATGTAGCGTATCTGATTCTGGAGATATGAGTATTTTAATAAAAAACTTCAATTTAATGTAATGACGTCATCGATGACGTCATCATTCCAAATTTTGTTCTTTGTCATGTACACGCTTTGGTCTAAGTATGTGGAAAGTTTCAAGTCCGTACATGCTCTATTTTTTGAGATAGCAAAATAATTTGTTTTTCGACCTCGTGTACCAATTTCGTTGTGACGTAGCTATGACGTCACACATCATATTTTTAGAATGCTTTTGAGTTAAAGAAAATATTATGCATTGAACATTTTTTCATATTTTCATTCACCTAGGCTCTAGAGCCCAAAATAACATGATTTGTTACTTTAACTTCCGGTTTCGACCGGAAGTAAAGGTCAAATGGGGTCACGTTGTGCACCGCATTTGTAGATCTTTATAAGAGGTTTCATGTAAAAAAAGAATCTTGAACGTAGCTGTTTCGGTTTTGAAGATATGATTTTTCAAATTATTTAAGGTTTTTTTAACGTTTTTTTAACGTAATGACGTCATCAATGACGTCACCATTCCAAAAAAGTTGCGGTGCCGTCTACTCACCGAGGTTGATGTTCATGAGAAGTTTCAAGTTCATACAAGTTTCATTTTTTCTCAAAATTGGCGGAGAACGTTCAGGCAGAAGAAGAAGACGGAGAAAACAAAAACTAGGTGTTCGGAGTGTGATGTATTAAAAATTATTTTATGTGTTAAAAGTTAAATGAATTAAAAGTTAATCCAACTGATATATAAGAAAATATGAAGAAAAACATACGTTAAATTGAGCTTTATAATACAATATTTAATTTGAACATCCGGTTTGGACAGGAATTTCTAATCACTTTTAAATGAGGAGCTACTTCCGGTTTGATCTAAGTAGAGGTCACAGAGGTCACCCAATGTGCAACAGAGAAGGACCCTCCCTAACCTTGGTATGTGGTGAAAGAATCATGTTCCTAGCTCTCACCATTTTTAAATAAAGAGCTACTTCCGGTTTGACCGGAAGTAGATGTCACAGAGGTCAATTAATGTTTCACAAATGAAATCTTTCCCTAACCTTGATATTTCTCGAAACAATCATGTTCCTAACTCTAACCACTTTTACATGAAGAGCTACTTCCGGTTTGACCGGAAGTAGAGGTCATAGAGGTCACACGATTTGCAACAGAGAATGACCTTTCCTAACCTTGCTATTTGGTGAAGGAATCATGTTCCTAGTTCTTAGCAATTTTAAATAAAGAGCTACTTCCGGTTTGACCAGAAGTAGATGTCACAGAGGTCACTTATTGTGTCATAAAGAAAAACCCTCCCTTACTTTGACATTTGTCAAAAAAATAAAGTTCATCTCTCAAACGGTTGATTTTTCGTTAATTTTTAAAGTTTTAAATAAGCCCTGCATTAAAGACTAACAAAGCTCGTTTTATACTGACCAAAGAACTTAAAAATAATAGCTTTATAACAATTGTTTCCTTCAACTTCCGGTTTGAACCGCAATACAAGGTCAAATTGGGGTCATTTCTTTGAGACATTTAAATTGTTTCCAAAAGACCTTTGCGATGATTTGTAGATTGTAAAAATCCATTGTGCACTTCAGGAGTTCTGATTTAATTAATAAACTTTGGTTTATTGTAACTCAACATCTGATGACGTCATGATGACGTCATCGTTTTATTTCGCGTCTTCATATTGAGGTTCAAGTATATGCACAGTTTCAAGGTTCAGTTTAATTTCAATTTTGAGTTATTTATTTGAAGAAAATTTAGGAGGAATTAACATTTAAAGCAACATCATGGTCTCTATGAGACACCGTATAACACATGGTTTTGATTTTGTTTGATATATTGAAAGTGAAATCAAATAAAACCTTTAAATATGAATATGAAAATAATTAAAAAGAGTTTCATCATATGTATTTCATGGGGACTTCCGGTTTGGGCAGGAAGCGAGGTCAACTCAGGTCACTAAGAATTATAAAGAACCGCATACATTTATTGTAACTCGACTCCTGGAGGAAAAACAAGTGACCTTTTTGGTTTTAACTGCCAGGAAAAAACAATGTTTTCGTGCTTTCCAAAGTGTTCCTTTTCCACGCAGTGCAATCGGCTGCCGCCAGGCTGTGTGTTCAAAATAGTATTCATATTGCCTTTTATCAAAACATTAACCCTTGCTGCCCTCCGTTTTGTTCGGCATCTATGCGGTGTCAATAAAATAAAGTGTGTATCGCTAAAGAACGTTGGTGGCACTATATCAAATTAACGGTCTTATTTTGTAACATCACGAACACTGGTGTACTGTACAGTCAATCTGACATTTGACAGATTCAAATTCCGAGCTCATTATCTGTATTAAAAAGTTTTATAAAAACTACCCCACTTTGATAAACATCATAAACACAAGTGTGCACGGCTAAAGAAATACACGGACATTTTGAAAGGCGATGACTTTACTTTTAAACTTTACTTTTAAACAGTTTTACTCAGCGTATCCCGACAACAACTCTCGCGGGGGTAAAGTGCCTCTGGCCCCGCTGTTGCACACTTGTGACTCTCGTATGTAAGCACGTACGTGATCGGTATAATAGAACGAAAGACGATCATTTTGTCAGTTGCATTTTCTCCACCTTTATACTTCAAACAACTCACGTGAGCATGTGATCGTCTCAGTAAAGTCTCCTCTTCCTCTCCCTGTCACAATTAAGCCACCAGAATGACATAAAGGGAAACATTTCCACACTGAACTTGGCATGACTTACATGTTTTTCTTTGCGTCGCCATTATTACACACACACACACACACACACACACACGCAGAACTTAACAACACACCGCAAAGTTCGATGAACTGTGACAAGACCTGACTTGTCGCGGTTATGTATAAACACAGCATGCAGTAAAAGCCTAGAGTGCACACGCACGAGGTGCAATACAGTAAATGTACAGACTCTATCGGCGATCGCGCTAAAAACGACACTTTTCACCTTCATATAACTTCGTTATGCAACGGCCAATTTTGTTCAAATTTCACAATTAGGCTTTTATAGTCGTTATTTATTACCAAAAAATTCAACACGTAGTTTGCTCAAAAAAAATTTGAAATAAAAAAAATATATATTTTTAAACTCGTCGTCGTAACAAACTGTAACATTTGATGACGTCATCAATGTTATATTTTCAAAGGTCATAAACTACATTTTACTTCGTACACTGAAACCATGTCCAAATTCTGTTTCATATTGACTCCACAGCTTAAATTCTGACTTTTTAGGCATTTTTGACTTCAACTTCCGGTTTGAACCGGAAGACAAGGTCAAGTTTGGGTCATCTCTGTGAGACATTTAATTATTTTTCAAAGACCTTTCCGATGAGGTATAGATTGTAAAAATCCATTGTGTACTTCAGGAGTTATGATTTTTTTAATTATTAAACTTTGATTTAACGTAATTCGACACCAGATGACGTCATGATGACGTCATTGTTCAAGTGCCGTCTTCAAGTTAAGGTTCAAGTATGTGCCAAGTTTCAAGGTTCAATTCATTTTCAATCTTGAGTTATCTTTTGGATATAAGTTCCCGGGAAGAAGAAGAAGAAGAAGAAGAAGTAAAAGTAAAAAAAAAAAAAAAAACTCGAACAATAACAAGAGGTCTTCGGCTGTTGGCCGAACACCTAATCAAACGTTCCACATGATGTTTCAGCTTTTCGTAGATTTTGGCAATGAAGATTTCTTAAAACCATCAGTGCTGTGTGGTTTGGTGTGTGTATGCGAGCTGCCCGTCCCTCCACGTCGATAAGCCGTAAGTGGGTGTAATTCCCTGATAACAAACAAATTGACCTCAACTCTCACAATAGAATCTATAGGTTAGATAAATACATTTGTATCGGACAGGATTATGACAACTTGAAGCCACTTGACCTCTTAGATGAAGTGCAAAAGGATGGAACATGGCAGACTGAAGCCATGTTTTACCGGTTAAAAATTTTTTTTTGGTAAATATAGCTGAAGCTGATTCAGTTTCTTCAGTAAAATTTCATCTAATATTGTTTTGAGGTTATGAGTATAATAATAATATTAATCTTAGTAATAATAATAACTAGTTCTTATATTTCACAATAACGTCACAATGCGCTTTACATTAGTGCCCTGGTCATCGGGTCACCAATATTCCAGTAATCTTTCTCAGCTCCCTGGGGAATATACAACCCCGAGCTGCCGTGGCGCTCCGAAGGCTTTTTTCAAACACAATATCAATCTCTACCCTCACTGGTACCCATTTTTACCGCTTGGGTGAAATGTACACAACATGCGGAAAATGTTCCAGTTTTGGATACAGGACTTAACTTATCAAAACTTGACTAAGGCCAGATTGGCGGATATGGCTACGGCTACGGCTTGACCGCCGCGTCATGCATGCGTTGAAGTATAGGCCGTCCATATCAACACACTTAGTAAAAGCCCTAGCCATACCCGTGGCCGCCAATTCGGTTACGGCCTTGTTTTAGAGACCAATTTTTCTTACATTTATTCAAGTTGCTTTGTCTTAGCCAAAATTTGTTTTGACTTTTTTTTTTTTTTTTGGGGGGGGGGGTGTCTCAGTTAGATATTAATGAGCTGTCAAATGCTATCAGATACGTGCATTGTAATGTGACAGTTTGAATTTTCACGACGTATACTTGGAATAGTTGCATGGTCTGAGGTTCCATGAAGCATTGATGTGGACATATCTGTCAAGAATTGGTAGAGGCTCTGAAAAAGACAGGTGTATTTCAACTCGACGTTTCGATTGTTTTATTCTAGTGGTCCTCATGAGAAAGAAAATACTGCAAACCGTTTTTGAAAGCGGACTTTCTGGACACTAAATCGTTAAGTTGGTTTATTACTCACCTCGCTTATGATGGTTGTCTTATACTGCGTGGTGTCAAACACCCATCCATTAGGGCAGTCTATGATTTTCTTGGTATAGTCAGTGGCATTCATTCCCGGTTTGAATTCCAGCTTCCGTACATCGTACATGTGGCACCTATCGTAGGTCTTCTTCCCTGACTCCTTGTTGGTCACGATGAGCGGAATGGACGCGTCCCTCTTTGCCTTAAGACACTCCCAATCATCGGCGTGACCGGTAGTGCAGTTGGCCTTATCCCATTGGGCCACCCGGCACCAATGGTCAGTATCTGCAGCCATGAAGACCTGTGCCAGGGTATTCATTGCTGTCATGACACCAATAAGGGACCCGAAGAAGAAAAGCATCTTCTGCCATTTTCCAAACTCACCGATAGCCGAGAGGATATCATCAAATTTCTTGGGTGGCTTAACTTCTGTGTCCGTCATTTTTGAAGCTGGTTATCCCCTATTCTCTCCCATGTATAAATAATGAACTATAAACTAAAAACTAAAGCGAGCGCAGTTCGTCTAAACATGTACGTTGGACCTTGTATTTGTACCATGTGGACTTGTACAGGACTTTAAACTGCTGCTGAGGTTTGATCGACTTGGCAAAAAAAAAAAAAAAAATAAATAAATAAATACACGAACACTGTCATTAGTTTGTCACTTTACTACATTTTCATAAACCAACCGCACGTACCTTTGAAGGACTAAAATAAATTAAACAAGATATACAGCTGAAAATCACCGATAACTGAACTGACAACGAAGCCACAGGTCAAGTCAGGCCCACTTTGCCAATATTAGCTGTACTGCTGATACGACTCATATCTGGGTTATGTATGTATTGGGTCAAACTGGCGAGTTTTAAGTGGGGATATTTGTATATTGTAATGACTTTTGGTGGTATCACCTTCGTAAACTAATACAGTGAAATCAATTAGTCTATCTGATTGATCTAAAGCGTTAAAATAGAATAATGTATAAACTTCACGCATAAATGCATGCTACGTCTCGTTACGGAGGGAGTCAACGGGGTAGTGTTTCCAATCCACTCGCCGTTGACTGTAAAATATTCCCGATGTCAAAGTAGTCTAAACGTCAAAGCATGCTCGCTTTTAAAGTTTTCCAATAATTTGATGGTAAATTACCTGGTATAACTACGCTGGCCTTGATGGGACATCAAACAAATATGTTGACGTCAACACTCACGACAAGCACCCTAGGTTGTAAATTTATTAACAAAACGTAGGCCCTACCGTCCGCAAGTCGAGAATATTGACGTCAGAAATCATGACAAATTTCACGATTTGTGCCCTAAATCGTGAACATTGACGCTATATTTACGACGTAGCTCCAAGCCGTGAGTATTGACGCCAATATTTTCCTAAAAATAACAATTTGCGTTTATATCTCACGACATAGGTACAAGTCGTGAAATGCGTCATGAATATTGACGTCATTATTCGGGCACAAGTCGTGAATGTAGTCATTAATATTGAAGTCAATGCTTTGATGTCCCTTCAGGGCCACCATACTCGTCTCAACTCACCCAACTTTTCCTACTAACATCTATTATGTCTGAGTGTCAGTTTTATGTTTCGATCTCCGATTTTTAGTTGTGTCCCCATTCCCTTTGTTTATGGGCCAAGAAGTACAGTTCGGTTTTACACAAGAACTATTCAAAACGTTGGTGCGACACTGATTGAGCTTACCAGTAGGCCTATCTGTTTGCATTGCATTGTAAAAGGTTTTTATTAATGATAATAATAACACAGTTCTTATACATAACGAATCACAAAAAAGTCTGAATGTGCTTTGATTGTTTGTTTGTTTGTTTGTTAGTTTGTTGGGTTGTTTGGTTGTTTATTTTTTAATTTTGGGGGACCAAATTGCAATGGCGCCAGCTTTGGCGGCAATCTTGAATTCTTAGAAGGCATTACAATGATACAGTCATATATAAAATTGACCTAAATAGTAGGAAACTGACTTGTTCAGAATGATGAAATTGAGAGAAATGTCATAGCATCCTTGTTACCCAATTGTGAACAGAAACCAGACTTCTAATGTACTGCATTTTAGATTGTAACGTTGCACCTCATACACAACTTTCAAAAAATTAGTATGGTCCATAGCTTACAGTATATAAGAAAAGATACATACAGTGAACTGTAATATAAAAAAACAAGGTGCCAAGGTTAAACAAATAAACGGTTGCCAAAGCAGCACTACACCCCTTTCGGATTTTCTTTTACGATTATAACCTAAATAATTTTGTTTATTCAAAAGTCACAACATTTGGTGATAATCGACCTTCCAGTTAAACAGTTAAACAAAAATATGCCCCAGCCCTCCCGTCGTATCACCTACAATCAAACGAACTCGTCCCTTTTTTGGTTCCTTGGTATATAATCAGCAAATGGTTTTGCCAAGATACTCCTGTACACTAACCCGAGCAGCTCAATCATGGCGGTTTACACTATACATCAGTTGTTAGCCGCACGCGCGCGCGATAAGACAAGAGCGCGTCAGTCGCGCAGTGTACCAATCAGCATAGAGGAATCACCATACGTGTGCGTCGACGCGCAGGCACGTGCTGCGGTGGTGTAAACGCCCATGAACGAGCTGCTCTGATTAGTCTATTCAACCCATAACCAGGCGTCATCAACCAGGTTCTGCTTTGTAGTTTGGAAGACGTTGTTAACACTTCACTGTTTACTGATTGGCTCCATGGTCACCATGTCAATGACGTCATCGGTTTCACTACCTCCTCCCAAGCACTTTTTTCTGCATGAAATACAAAGAACATTCTTAGTTTGTTTATTATTTGTTAATCACTATTACAAACAGATGGGAGATGGATTGAAAGACAATTATCAGCTTAAATCTAGCCTTGAAATCGAGTCGTTATTTGCCACAACTTTCTAAAGTTTCCTTTTTGAGACCAGTGTACCACCACCCCTCATGTCCATACGTGCGTGAAAGTTGCAGCAAACAACTGACGACTTAGTCAAGTCTAGCTTATAAAGCATGATTAATGAAGTCAACCCTGACCCTTGACCCTTCTCCCCATTCATAAGCAGCCATAACCGTATGAAGTTTTTGTGTCTAAGGTGTTCACTTACTTTCCAAATGCTTCTCCTTCTTCCAATGTTTCCGGAAGTATCTTATCTTTTGTCTCTGGAAGCAGAAGGGCGAGTAAGCCAGCAGCTACGGCAAAACAGCCGAACGAAATATAAGGGAGTGGTTCCCATACGGACCGCAACTCCAGCATAAACGGGGACAGGATACCAGCGATACGGGATGCAGTTGAAGATATTCCCATTCCAGCACTCCTATATGTATAGAAACGATACTAAACTCAATAGACAATAATATACACATGATGAATGTTTAAGAGTGCAATGGTAAGAATAATTGGAAAAGTTTCCATATCCGACTGCCACGTTCTAAGGGATTTTTTGATTTTTTTTTTAAATTGATGTTGGCTTTAATTTCCCTTTTTTCCTCTCAGGTATTAATAGCTAAAACGCTAATTATTGAACTTTTAAAAGGAAAAACCAAGCGGACATTTCAGCGCGCGGCCGGAACTTTCGCGCATTCATGCCCAAAGGTCTGGGGCCTTTTTTGATGTATGTGAATCTGTATTCATTATTGCGTGATGCAGGCAGGGAGCACAACAAATGTAGTGACATACTAAAGAACTGATACTTGTGAGCAATTGTACCAAGATTTGTAGGCTGATTACAGGCAACAAAAAAGGGAACTGACAAAAAGAGACATTGTTTAATCAGAAAGTTTGAAGATCTTAATAAATCACTTCTTTTCCAGATGGCAAAGATGATCCAGATGAAAAAGGTGATCATTAAAAAATCCCCCCCCCCCAAAAAAAAAAATAATAAAAAAAATAAAAAAATAAATAAATAAATAAATAAACAAATAAATAAATAAATATTAATAACATTAAAATAAAACACTAATTAAAAAGGGTAAAACAATTTAACATTTACTCCATTTACTGATTTCATATCCACATGTGTTTTTTATTATGACTCAAAAATAACTTTATTTGAATAACTATTATGTTACTGACAATATCTAACAAAGGGATTGTACAACTTTACAACTTAAAAAGGTACATTTAAATCCTTTATTTCAATATTCATTATTAAGCATTATTTAAAATTAAGCATTATTTGTTAATAACCATAATGCGTTATTATAAATAATGCTTATTTATAAATAACAATTTTTTTTTTTACATTATAACCATTATTTATAAATAATCAATACCTGTAACTAATCACTTTTTGTAAAAAAAAAATTATTCATAAATAATAATTATTTACTACGGTGTTCCATATGATTATTTTGATGTTTTCTTTCGCATTTATATTTATAAAAATGCAACGGAAAAAATAAAAATGCAACAGAACAAAACCCACTAACCATGGGCGTTCATTGTGGCCGACCATTTGTGTTCTACAAACCATTATGTCCTGTCCATTGAATTGGACAAACCAAAATGTCGAAACATTTAAAGTGTCTGACAAACTGACCAAACGTCTAAATAATATTTTGTACCCTCGCAATAATTTCGTTCCCTTGTGATACCTTTTCGTCCCTTGAAATGTTTTTTTCGTCCCCTCGAACTCATTTCTTTTCCTCAAATTAATTTTTCAGACGCTCCCGAAAAAATGTTCAGGGAACTGTATAGTTTTTCGAGGGAACGAAATAATATTTCGGGGGACGATATGATTTCAAGGGGACGAAATATTTTTTCTATGAACGAAAACGTATTTCGGAACGAAGTATTATTTCGAGGGGACGGAATATCATTTCGAGGAAATGTCATACCCTCCCTGTGCATGTCTTATCCCACCCCTGAAATATTTTCTTTACCTGTCCCTTGAGGGGCTCCGTAGACTTTGAATTGTAGAGAGAGGAAAAAAAAAATAATAATCATGTTTTTCAACGTAATTGTTCACCGGTTGTTTCCATGTATTAATTATGAATCAACATCTCCACTTCCTGCAATAGCCCTCACGTGATACCCTAAATCACTGGGACAGTAAATTTGTTGGCACCATACCTCAGGAGGAGTAACAAACGTCACTTACCTGACGGGGGTGGGGTAGATCTCACCCGAGACGACGAAAACGCAGTTAAATGAAGCTGAGATACAGAACTTTCCGATCATTGCAATCGTCGTCCTTGCTATTCCCATTTCTGAAAATATGTATATATATATATTAATTGGGGTGAGCAAAGAAAATTGGCTGCTGTCGGACTCGAACCCGCAACCTCTCAAATACCTTACGAGCCCTCTGACCAACTGAGCTAACCAGCCCTATTTTGGGATGGGCGGTCCAGTGCAATGCCAAACCAAATCATTTTGCTGGGGAATAATAAGACATAAATAAAAATAATAACTAATGTATCGTTCTGTTTAAAGGTGTAATACATCAATGTTTCAAAAGGAGTAAACTCCACTCTATCATTTTGTTTTATTGAAAGGGAAACCGTACAATCTGTGACAATTCCAAGCGATTTGCTGCTGCTGTTTGATTGGAAACAACGACAAAACGTTTTTTTCTTTTCTTGGAACACATCGATTACCGCAATATTAAGTTAACGGTGATTTTGGGATATTCCAGCTCTATTCTGTGTTGCGACACTATTTCAGAATGAAGTGTTTCTCAGTTCTGTCATGAGCTTATAATAAAAAGGGCTTTTAATTTGTTATAATTTTTCTAGACGTTTACTATCTTAAATATACTGGTTAACATAAATTATATTGGTTTATCATAAAAACATTCGAATTACAGCAGCCAAAAGGCTGAAAAAAATCCAAATTTACAGAGCTTTTAAAACGGCAATTAACAATAAAGTTTGAAATAAGACAAAATGAAGTTGACAAAAAAGTGTAACTATTACGGAAAGCTACCTCTCACGAGAGCAGTATGCCTGGTCCATATTTGTCACTGTAGTAACATGTACAACATACCCAAGAATGCAGAAATTATGCACGCAATTCCAGCAATGAGCATGGATCCGCTTAAAACAATCCTCCGGCCTACGTACTGCAAGACAATAATGGAGGCGATGGATGAAGGGAATTCAATCGCACCGGAAATGACCGCGGCAATGTAGTCATCAACCCCAAGGTTAGACGTGCTCAGACCTAGACCGTAATACACCATGCTGTTTACAAACCTAAAAGAAAAAAGTATAGGAAATAATAAATCAAGGTATACCTAGTACAATTAAAAGCAAGAGTCAATCAAAAGTTATGTTTAGCTATATCCACCGTAATGTTTTATTTGTGTTTGTTTGAACATGGGGAAATAATGTTGATTTGGGTCACTCAAAAGTTTACTTCTAATTATGTCGAAGCGTCATTCAAAATATGTCTGTTATCGTCTTTAAAAGATAGGATTAGAGTCGAAGTCTATAAGAGCACAAGGATAATTTGCGAGGGCAACGTAGACGTGAATATACTTTAATTTACGGGCTTGGTTTAGTTAACAATCAAAATAAAATTGTACTTTGTAGTTATAGTTAAGTTAACATGTTTATCTGGTTGTTATGGTGATGTCACAAATTGACATCATCAAAGGGGTGCCCTTAGTCACTATACAGGTTTACCTGAGTGATTGTTTGGATCTATTTAATGAAATATAGTAAAAGTTCCCATGTCTAAGGAACACAAAACTTTTCACAACTTCGGCGGATTGTTTCCATTTGTCTTGTGAGCAATAAACAAACTTTAAATGTTTGGGTTTTGAGGAAACTTGAACGCCCTGATAATAAATTGCTTGAGGTCTCATCCATTTTAAATTGTGCTACGTCTAAGCCTTGTTTTCTTAGGCTACGTCTTAGGCCTGTTCTCCTAGGCTACGTGTCTAGGCTAAGTCCTAGGCTACGTCTTAGGCTTGTTCCCCAAGGCTATGTCTAGGCTTAGTTTAAGGCTACGTCTTAGGCCTGTTCTCCAAGGCTACGTCTAGGCTAAGTTTAAGGCTACGTCTTAGGCCTGTTCTCCTAGGCTACGTCTAGGCTAAGTTTAAGGCTACGTCTTAGGCCTGTTCTCCAAGGCTACGTCTAGGCTAAGTTTTAGGCTACGTCTTAGGCCTGTTCTCTTATAGGCTACGACTTAATCCTATCGGCACCAAAGGTGCAAAAAGTTCCCCTAAAACTTCTGCTCATAACCTTTACACGGTGAAGCCAATCACGACCCAATGTTTTGATATTGACGAAATGTTAGGTATAGGGCCAAAATTTTTCAAATTAAGCAAGATGTCTATTGTTACCATGGCAATCGTCAAATATTTACCTTGGTGCACATTTCATTTTTATCATTTATTTTACAATACAGTGATCTGCGTGTATGTTTTATATGTAATTAGGTTTCAGCTTTGTAATATTGATATTTCTATCAATGTCTCAAATTTGAGTTTAAAATATGGGGGAAATGTGAAAAAAATGAACAAACAGAAAACAAATTGTTTTCTTTTATCATGTGAATGTTTTGGTTCGAGGGACATTTAGGGTGCATAAAACGTTTCACAATAAAATGTCCGTACGCATTGGAAAGTAAAGAAAGGACCACTGTGTGGACCCCTCCCCTCCCCTCCCCCTCTCCCCTCCCCTCCCCTCCCCCTCCCCCTCCCCCTCCCCCTCCCCCTCCCCCTCCCCCTCTCTCCCCCCCTCTCTCTCTGTCTCTCTCGTTCCCCCTCCCATTTCTGTACTCCCATCCGGTGATGATGTGGTTTAAGCTCAGGAGCTGACAATATGCTCGCCTCTGATAACTCATGATCATTCCAGATGGAGCTTGAGACTTACCAGTTAAACATTAGGTTAAGCGTCTTAGCACACATGTTTGGAGTTCTAAAAAGACCAACTGTTGTTTGTTGCCCCTTGACGTTTGAATCTTCCTAGATTTGAAACGGTTAAAAAATTTCATTACGAATACTGCACAAGTTAGTGGGCGGCCTGAAATCATGGATGGACCTCAACGTAATTTGTGTATTTTCCGTCTCAAGTACAGTTTATCAACATGACCAAACTTGTCACCATTTTATTTTGCTATACGTCTTAAGCTTATGGCAAAACCAGACATTTTCATATGGGGGTGGCAAACGGGAGCAAACACATTTTTTTCAGAGGGGGGGGGGGGCTTTTTAACCATGTAAGTTTTGGCATTTTACGATCTCATTTGTCTTTAATTAAACAAGTGATTTTCTGATTTGCCGCCATCCTCCCCACCCTCCCCCGCTTGTTACATTATCAGGGACATTAGTTTCAACTTAAAATCGAACTGATTATAAAAATCGATTATAAAAATCACTGTTTCTTATTTAGATAACCGCACTTGAAGTAACAGCATTATGAACATGCACGTCCCGAGCCAGCGGAAGCTGCAGTGTTCATCAAAACAACTAAACGTTGGTGAGCTGGATTAGTGAAAACTAGAAGGACGGAAATAAATCCATTCTTACCAAAACTATTAATGTATAAAAGAGGTTCTTCAAAGACATGTTTTGCTTACCATGGCAACCTTGATTGCTTCGGGAGAGAATGCCTCTTCAGGGAAGTCCTTCTTGTTTACTTTAGCGATTTGTCGGAGTGTGATCTCAGCTTGGCGGTATCTTCCTTTAGAGACCTGCCATCGAGCAGACTCGGGCATGTAGCTGCTCAAACAGAGATAGAAAAGAACGGATTGTACTAAATGATTGCATAAACAAAAACATGTGATATTGTGGACCATTCTTCGAATGAAAATATTTAAATTTACAGTCATGTTTTCCTGGCAACGGGGTGCCATACATTTTATAAAAACGCATTAATAAGGTAGATCGTCAGTTGGGATCTATAGTTAAAACTTCTTGAAATAATAACAGTAGTAATAAAAAGAAAAAGTAATAAACTTGCACAAGACTACCACAATATGCGCAGTTCATGACAAAGCTTAAACAGTTAGACGACGTTATATATTAAAGACAAGATGGATGGAATGTCTTGACTTTCCAAATATCAACAGTGCAACATACATCGACAAACTTCGGTCTAAGACTCACAAGTAAGGAAGGAAATAAAGGACCATCGGTGCTGCTAAGCAAAGTTGAATGGTCCTCCAGTCGCGAAAAAAGTAGGCCAGTAAGGGAAGAATAGTCAAGCCAGTTGCGAAGAAGAAATGTGTAGATATTAGAACTGCGACGCGCTTACGAGGACCAACGTACTCGGTTACTGCGGAAAAAAAAAAAAAAAACTTTAGTAATAGAAATATAAACGTTATAGTGTAGGTACCCCACAAGGATAACTACACTCAAACGAAATGAAGAGATGACGAAACAAGCAAATGACACAAGTTTAATCAATATGTTCCTATTCACAGCAAAAACTGGGGTGTCAAATTGATTTTCTTGGTACCTTTACGTGACAACACCGACATGGTGTTAATTTTATCAACGATGAAGCAATGGGGATAACTAACACCATGTCGGTGTTGTCACATATAGATACCAAGATCATCAATTTAACACCGCAGAACTGTGAGATCTGAAGAATGTGTGATTATAATCACAAATTCTTCAGATCAAAAAAGAAAAAAGGGGAAAAAAAGAAAAACATTAAATAATGAAATAATAATAACAATAATAACATTTATATTAATATTAATAATAAATAATAAGAAATACAAAAATAAAAGACCATCTGATTTTTTATTTTTTTTTCCCAACCATCATATCTACGAGTGGCGTAACGGGGGGGGGGGGGGGGGGCAAAGGTGGAAGCCCCCGGCCCCCACCCCCACTGCTAAGAACCCTTGCCCCACCCCCATGATATCGAAAAGCCCGACTCTCCCACATCACCACGCTGCACCAACATCCACCACTTTACCACCTGTTCCGATCTTCAAATACTGCGTAAAATACTTACCCAGCACATAAGCAACTAGAAATGCACCCATTCCACCAGCAGCTACGAAGAACCGTAAACACAAATACACGGCTGCGTACGTCGAGGCTATGTTACCCAGACCGCATACAAGAAACAGTAACGCGGCTATGTAGATGGCGGGCTTGCGTCCGATCCTGCAATGAAATTCAATAAAATGGAGACGCATGCTAAAATAATTTAAAAAGCCCGAATTTGTCAGAATTACTTGGGAAAGCACAGCGAAGGAAACAAAATCAAGTAGGGGCCGAATAGTGCCCTAACCCCTATGTATGTTCCAAAGTTAAGGCCGCATTTTAATTTTCTAGAAATGTTCAACAAACAAAAAATCCTTGAATCGAAATTTATCCGATTCGAAGAAAAGAAATGATATACTTATGATATACTTATGAATGATATACTTATTTTCAATATATCCCATAATTATAAGCTGTTCAAATTCCCTGATCCCGGTCAAACAATTCAAACACTTGTTTTTCAGATGACATTGACACTGACTCTAATTGCTGCTTTTTAGCATTGTTTGATAGTTCACTTTGCCAGGCAATATAATAGTTTTGCTCAATTAGATCAGATCGTATTAACTCACCAGTCTGCAATTGAACCGAAGACAATGGAACCAAAAAGAAGCCCGCCGAAGTATACAGACTGTAGGAAGCTTGCACCGGCCTGATTGGCACAAACTAAGTCAAACTGAAATGGAATGATGAAATTGATCACTCTAACCCCTAATTGGGTTGTTAAAATAAAATGATAAAAATGTTCGTCCACCTTCAGCATTTTTTTTTAAAGCCAATGCATATAATTATAATAGACCTTATGCATTGACGTCATCACACCGCCATCTTAGAGGTAAATCGATGATGTAACAATGGAAACGCAGAGATTTGTACGCGCGGCGCACAGGATTGGCCAATGAACAACCTCATTTTGACCTCTAAACGAGGGCGCCCTACTCAAATGACGTCATGTGCATAAGGACTATAGAAAAAAATATCACAGATGCATTTACACAAATAAACTTGCAAACATTCCGTGACAAAACAATCCGTTTCCGTCATTATCAACAAACACAAAGTGCAGAATTAATAGATGAAGTTTTCACCGTATGGTGTAATTATTGAAAACTATCGAATGCTTCAGAATATGAATTACTCCAAAACCCATAGAAGTATTAGGTTTAAAGCTTAAAGGCAAAGTATACCTTTGGTTTTTTGAACCATACGTTTGCCTTAATGCTATATAATTGTAGATATATACCATAAAACTAACCTGTGTAAATTTCATTTCAAAAGGTGGCAGCGTTTTTGAGATATCACCAAATATCTGGAGCGGTTGTGTTCACGCAGAAGAAGTATCCGTCATTGGAATACACATTCTGAGAAGCATTACGGCCATAACGCTTCTCAGATTCAAATTTTTGGGTGATAAAAAGTGATATATTTCTCCATAACTGCAGTACTTCGAAGTGAAACGTTTCTCAAAATGCATTATACTATCCAAAGCTGCTGTACTTCTTACCAAGTAAGTTTTTATTGCCAAAAATTTTCAGAGTCATTACCAAACGTATGCAATGCCTTTAAAGTGCGTTTCTAACGAGCTGTTTCCATTTAACCCGCTTTCAGAATCTACTCAAAACGGTTCAAACACGAACTGTAAATGGTACTGTAACAGCTCAAGAGGACAACAACACGTGAACCATTTACCAGGTTTCCCCCCGTGAAGAGACATCGGTCATAATTAACTGCCCAACATTGTTTCTGGCCAATTTTGAAATGAGTGATTGTAACGCAGTTCGACTTCTGTCTCTGATACTTTTTGAGGTTAAATGACTGTATACTCACTTCGCTTATGATGGTTGTCTTATACTGCGTGGTGTCAAACACCCATCCATTAGGGCAGTCTATGATTTTCTTGGTATAGTCAGTGGCATTCATTCCTGGTTTGAATTCCAGCTTCCGTACATCGTACATGTGGCACCTATCGTAGGTCTTCTTCCCTGACTCCTTGTTGGTCACGATGAGCGGAATGGACGCGTCCCTCTTTGCCTTAAGACACTCCCAATCGTCGGCGTGACCGGTAGTGCAGTTGGCCTTATCCCATTGGGCCACCCGGCACCAGTGGTCAGTATCTGCAGCCATGAAGACTTGACCGAGGGCATTCATGGCTGTCATGATGCCAATCATTGAGGCAAAGAAAAATAACTTCTTCTGCCATGCTCCAAACTCGCCAATGGCTAAGAGGATGTCGTCAAATTTCTTGGGTGACTCGATTTCCTTATGTTTCATGCTTTATGGAGTTGTGCGATTTCTCAGCGAAAAAAAAAATAAATAAACAAATTGTCAGTTGCCGCGGTTCGGCTCTCCACAAAAGTTGTTGAGTTTAGTACCGGTATTTTAAAAGATTTGAGACGTTTTATTTAACTTTGAATTGTGTGTATTGGACTTTAATTGTCGTCGATGGACTTTTATCATTTATTGTTGTCATCAATATTGTTTTTCTTTTCTTTTAGATAGCTTTCGTCATTTTAAACGGACCTGTAGATAATGCTTGACTATCTCTCTGTATAGTGGACAATTAAAGTTCAAGTTGTTAGGTCTCGACGAATGTATTGGTTTAAGTGGCATCTCAAAATAACACAATGCAATCATTAATCTGCTTCAACTAATTAACCCCCACTTCAATTTTTAACAGTGTAAAACTTCTTCTGCCGTTATACTTGGGGGCGGGGCACACCACTAAAAACAATTTGTTCGTAACTTTTAAAGTCATCACCAAACTGTGTGACCTTTTTCTGAATTATCAGGGTCATAATCATTCAGTGTTGTAGTCGAGACCGGGAAGTCCGAGATTGAGATCGAAACCGAGGGGGGAGACCCAGACCCAAGACCGCAAAATAAGGTCTCAAGACGGTCTGGAGATCGAGACCAGGTCTCGAGACGAGACCTACAACACTGAAATCATTAAAGACACAGATTGAAAATGGGTCTGATTTAACCATGGCAACCTGCTCTACATAAAATATTGACATTTCCACCGAGATCATCATTTTGAACTTGCCAGTTTCTTGTTCTTTGGTCAAGGTATGGGGAAAACGATCCATGTGGTCACCACGGTGTTAGGGATTCAATATGGCCGCCATTACGGTTCATGTCCTATGAACACGTGTATAATTCTTGTTTACCAATTCGTGTTTATTTGATTACTCATAATATAATTATTCAGTAGTGCAACATCCAGATGCAATTAAAAATAGAAATACATCAAACTGTAATAATATTCCAAACTATCACGTGTGTAACTTTGGGCAGTTTCGAAAACTGCTTATCGCTCGTGAAACGTAAATTAGTTGCTAAATATATTGATAAGTATATGCCAAAAACAACAACATGGATTAATAACAATATTACATAACTAAAACTACAATAAGAAATCCAAAACTAAAATCAGAAAAAGAAAGTTTGAGCTTTGAGGAAAACATTCAAAGATTTGTATTTAAGGAATTGATCGGATTACCTCGTTTTTGTTTCTGAATGTTTTGATTGGAATTTTATATACTAACTTAATCTGATAAAAAAAAACACAATAAAAAGAGTTCTCCATACAGTTCTACAACAGTTGCATCGTCACATAAATGTCATTATAACGCCCAGTATATCTGTGTAATTTGATTGGAGGATGGTAGGTCACGCGACATCATTACACGGCCTACGTCATGACTTGTGCATTTGGGTTCCATTCTAAAAGCACGCTAGACCACATCATGCTTCAAACACTGCAGTAAAATACTGGATGCCGGAATGAAATACTGTTCATTCTTGATGTTTAAACAAACAAAAGTACAACAAAGAACAAAATATTGACTCCATTGCATGAATGAAAAACGCATTATTTGTAAATAAAAAACAACAACAACAACAATAATAATAAAACTAATGCACGTTTTCCATTCATGCAATGGAATCGATATTATATTAATTTAACGATGGAATATTCCATTCAACGTGGCTTCACCTCGTTGAATGGGACATTCCATATTTCAAATCTTGGAAATATTCCCACCAGTGTACTCATAAGTATTAGTTATTTGCATGATGTTAAAAAACTGGTTGATTGCGACATAATATTTATGGTTGCTTCCCAGATGCTTTAAAAACAAACTTGTTTGTACAAAGTTATGTTACATAATTATAAAGATCAAAGTAAATTTATATGGCAAACATTCTGCCGGGACAACCGCCATAAAAACAAAACTCAAGAACTGTTTTACAACGTTTGTTGAATATAACTAATAAACGTATAACTAAAATACACAAAGTTGTAATTGTATTGCAATATTGTAACCTTATCTGACAACACTCATGTAAGTGACCCCCCCCCCTCCGCTTTTGAACTGGGTATACAAAACAAAAATGGAATGAAACAAAAAACATGAAACAATTCCATTGCAACAGCATTTCAGTGCTTGTCATCACATTTCAATCTCCTTGTTTACTTCTCCCTTGTCATTTTCAAAGGCCTTGTTATCCAATTCCTTCTGCTTGTCAGTACCATCAGTCGTACTGATGGCTACCATGGGAATGCTGTCCTCTTCGCCTCCACCTCCAAGACATCTTGGTCTTCAAAGAACAAAACAAAACCAGTTTAAAGCATTTAAGACAAAAGAAGAGTAGGCTATATCTTGTTATAATAGATGTTAAGTTTTGCATCGAGGATAAAAAACAATATTAATTTTTTGTGTTTTCGAACTGCCTCTAGCTGCGGGCATTCTCGATAGTGTAGTTGGTAAAACATCTGCCCCAGAATGGCGGGGTCGTAGGTTCAAATCCCACCCGAGGAATATGCATTTTCTTTTTTTCACAGGACTCGGGAAACTACCGAGTATACAGTGCCTAACACACATCGGTGTATTGGCAAAACACAGTTTGTATATCTTGTTATATTATACATGTTTAAAAAAATAATATCATAATAATAATAAAACAATATAAAATGAAAAGAAAAATCAGTTTCAATGGGTAAATTCACTCATTAAAAAATCTCACATTAGTAGCAATCCTTCCATCCGAAATACACTGTCATTTCACACACACAAAATAAAAAAATAAAAAACAGAAGCTGAACTTACTTTCCGAAAGCTTCCCCTTCTTCCAGTGTCTCAGGAAGTTTCTTGTGATTAGTCTCCGGTAGAAGCAATGCAAGCAGACCGGCCGATATGGATAGAGAACCGAACAAGATAAATGGCAGAGGTCCCCATACGTTCTTCAACTGTAGAATGTAAGGTGACAGGATACCAGCGACACGGGCGGCTGTGGATGACAAGCCCATCCCGGCACTCCTGTATCAGGAATTGATTTTAATTATCAACTTATTTTAAATCAACTAATTAGTCAGGTTACTTATCGAATGATTGGTCATAATGGAGTCTTATGTATTATTTATTTATTAAAGTCTGCGATTCTTTTTTTATTATATCGTAGGTGTAAGTTTTGGTAAATAGTAGGTGTATTACTGTTTACCCTCAGAACCGGTAATGTTATTATTCTGTGTTTATTTATTTATTATTATTTTTTTTATTAAAAAATAAATAAATAAATAAATTTAAAAGCTCACTGATTCGGAGCCCCTAAAGGGATCAAATTTTTTTTTAATTTAATTTTCATCTTTTAGCTTGACGTACCTAACAGGAGTGGGGAATATCTCCCCTGACACAACGTAGATCGTCGCAAATGAGGCTGTAATGCAAAACTTTCCAACCATGGCGATGACTGTCCTCACAATGCCCATGTCTACAACATGCAACACAATCGAAGCCGTTCCAATCAGAAAAAAGGCTGGTAGACTTCAATTATGGAAGTCAATCCAATATGATAATTGTATCAAATGCGAAGCATTCAAGAATATTGAAAAGTCATATCATCAAATAACCTAACAAATTGAACAACGGGAGGCTTTTGAGGACACTAGGTGGCAGCAGACTTACCAGGTAAATCCATTGTTCCCGGAAATGTGCGCATGCTCAGCACTACGCAAACAATGGCAATTTACCTGGTAAGCCTACTGCAATCAAGCGTTCCAAAGTCTCCCCATTGAAAACATCTCTGAAATTACTCGACTCATCACAAAAGCAAGTACGAATCATTTTATGAGACGGGTAAAGAAAACAATTTGGAGGTAAAGGAAAAAGTGAAGTTCTTTCCCTTTTTTGACATGTCCCTTTGGTGTATTTTTCTTTTTATTTATTAGTTTACTGAATTGGATGTAGTTTTCCCCCCAATGTTTTACTTTATTGTAAATTTTGATGTTTTGAAAAAAAAGTCCCAAATGATCAGCATTGCTGGACGGGTTACCCTCTGTAAAGATGGTTCTGAATGAATAAAAAAGATTAAACAAATACCTAGGAAAGCAGTAGTCACGCAAGCAATGCCTCCAATGACCATACTGCCACTGAGGTTGTATCTCCGTCCGTACTGCAAGGCGAAGAGGCAGAAGATCAGTGAAGGGAATTCCACTAACCCTGCGATTGCGGCTGCCACGTAGTCATCCACCCCAAGGTCCGAGGTGCTCAAACCCAAACCATAGTACACCATGCTGTTCACTGCCCTAATGCATACAGGTAAATTGTCCTTAGCACTGAGAAGCCTCTCATAAAGATATCTTTTAACAGCATCAAAAATGAAAGTAAACACAATTTTGTCAAAAAAGAAAGAAAAAAACACACCCAAAAAACAAAAAACACGCACAAACGGACAGTTATTTTAATACGTAATTATTTGTTGGCATTATTGGCTATCTAGACACTATTATACTAACCAGTTAAACATCATATTCAACGTCTTGATGCACATGTTTGGAGTTGCAAAAAGTCCCAAAGCAGTTTGCTTTGCTGCCGAGTGCGTTTCAGCCTGTTCAAAGCGAGATAATTTTAATATTCACTTTAAGGAGGTTATTGCATACAGTAATTTAGGATAATAAGCACAAAGTAAGGCTTTTACTAATTAGTCCTGTCCAAGTTTAGTAAACAAAAAACAAAGTCAGCTTCACATGGACCTAATTTACTGTAAGTGTGGGCACTTTAAGATAAATTGCAGTTCCTTCAAGTTCCCGTCTTGCTGGTTGCTTCTTACCTGTGAAGCTTTGATATTTTCTTTGGTAAAGACATCTTCTGGAAAGTCCCTCTTGTTCGATTTAGCCAGTTTTCTGAGCGTCTCTTCAGCTTGTTTATACCGTCCTTTGGAGATCTGCCAGCGAGCTGATTCCGG
The DNA here is from genome assembly GCA_911728455.2 of Marthasterias glacialis. Taxonomy (NCBI): domain Eukaryota; kingdom Metazoa; phylum Echinodermata; class Asteroidea; order Forcipulatida; family Asteriidae; genus Marthasterias; species Marthasterias glacialis. The sequence goes on from OU452224.1 coordinate 21,073,572, forward strand.
AAAGTAACTGAAAAAGGAAAGATTTTTAATCAATGATTTGTAAGAAAGAAAAAACACGACAGCAAGGAATGATGGATGTCTGGGCTTCTAGGTTCCATCTTACAGGCACCATCAGAATGCTTTGAAATAAGAATGATGAGCAACATCAACCAAACATATATTGGGATGGCGGGAAATGTTGGGGGAGGGGCACAGCGGGGTGCACCATTTTTCTGTTCATTCGAGGCACTTCTGGCTAAATAAAAATGTTAACTTTTTCTAAACAAGCTCCTTTTCAGCTCTCTGGTTAGGCCACTTACTGTTTTTGTTTATAAGATAATCTGACATGGAGGTAAACACAAATACACTGTCTGCGTGTAAGTAGAAAAAATAGTTCTAAAACATAATTGAGATCACTACACAGAAATGTTTACAAAATGTAACGTTTTAATTTGGTAACTATTAATCTCAAAGGTCCAGATTTCAAAAGTTGGCATCCTGAGGGCACGGACATCATTTATAGGGGGAGGGGGGCACGGACATCATTTATGGGGGGGGGGGAGGGGATGGGAGGGGGAATTCCCCCTCTCCCGTGCCCCCCCCCCCCCCCATGTTACGCCAGTAGGTGAGATGCTGTTTTGAAGTGTGGTCAAGATTGCCGGGTGTTTCAATGTTGCTTTCTTGTTGATTCTCTTGATAATGGATACCCTCGAGCCTCAGAGTCTGGTGCACAGGCCTGGTTTGTACTTACAAGTAAAGAAGCAGATACAGAAATGTTGGGACAGCTATCAGAAGCTGCAAAGGTCTCCAAGTTGGAACAAAGTAGGCAATCAGCGGGAGGATTGACAACCCGATGGAGGGGAATATCTGGACGGAGATGCCGACCAGGACACGTTTGTTCGGACCGATGAACTCACAGGCTGTGGATGTAGAGCGTATTAAGAATAATTTGTATTGAAGTGTCAATTTTTTACAATGCTGATCGGCACAACATGTCGCTAAATACATAGTATTATTGGTTAATGGAAAGCAATACGATGTAAAAACCTCACGGTGAAGTGTTTCCTTGAAAATGTTTACTACCATATCAAATTGTTAAGAAATTTATGCTAATTAAAAGCTTGATAACATGAGCACAGCAGGTAGCCAACAACACTGGAGCTTAACATATCTGTTCCATAGAGTTAGAGGGAGCACTCGCGATGTCACGCACGGAACTCCGCTGATCCACCATGGGCAAAAATCCCTATGGGCCAATTGCATACAAATTTCCACTTAGAAATTGGTTGTTGTGTAAACTGATGAGTGATCAGTGTAATATGATTGATCAGCCCCATTTTCTCAATGGTAAAAAAAAATTATATTCCTTGTAGGGCCATGGCGCATTGTTTTGTACGCCCTCTAGTTCTCTATATACAATTATATGGTCTGTTCACACTTTGCACTTGATCATGACGGGCACTATCAATCCTATACTTCTTCCTTTCTGTTTGTTTGTTTGTTTGGTGTGTGTTTTTTAGTGGGGGTTGGGGGTTGGGGGTTGGGGGTTGGGGGGGTGTCATTTGAATAATTCTTGTTTTACTCTACCATGACCGATTGCATTTACCGAGTATAAACCAAATATTAATGATCAGTTGACGTACACAAAAGTTTATAAAATTGGTCATTCCTTTTTTCATAAATGCGTTGGTGTCCGGACGATTAAGGTACGTCGGTTCCCTATTCATGGACAGTAAACAAGGGATGGTAAAATAATTTCTATCACCGTAGCATTGTGCTCAACATACCCAGGACGTAGGCAACAAGGTATGACCCTATCCCACCGGCTGCTACGAAGAATCTCAGGAGCATGTAAGCAAAGAAATTCGGCGAGAACGTGTTGCCAATAGAAGCTAGCATGAACAAAACAGTTGATATGAAAACAGTGGGCTTACGTCCAAGCCTATTTATGGAGAAACGAAAGGAATAACAAGAAATGTTAATACTAGGAGCTTTCGGAGGATATCAACAATCCATGAATGAGTGGGAAAGTCATTTCTCATCAGTCTGAAACTAATCTTTGCTTATGCAAACATTCGGAAGTTTTGATTCGATAAAAATCGGCTTCAATTTGTTTCTATGTTCTTATTTATCTATTGATGTATTTAATATATGTTGTTGCTTGGTTGGTTGGCTAGTTTTGTATCTGTTTGTTTGGTTTGTTCTTTTGTTTGTTTGATGGTTTGTTTGTTGGTTGGTTGGTTGGTTGGTTGGTTGGATGGTTGGTGGGTGGGTTGGTTGGTGGGTTTTTTGGGTTGGTGGGTTGGTTGGGTGGGTGTTAGTTCAGGTGTTTCTTTCTTTCTTTCTTTGTTTACAGTTGCTTGCTTGAACTTTGACCGTTTTCGGCTCCTTGACTTACCAATCCGCAACTGAGCCAAAAAAGAATGAGCCGAAGAGAAGACCAGCGAAATAGATGGATTGCAGGAAGCTTGATGCGGTCTTTGCGTCACATACTAGCCCGAACTTTCGATAAAATAAGAGAGAATTCAAAACACTAACGTTGATCGTTTGATTATATTGCAAGAGTCGCTGATTATTGTACGCCCTGATAAGCCATTTAAATACACTGCATTAGTATCATCAATTATCCACATTGTTTTGGTAGATTCATGACATGCAAAGAAGGAGGGATTATTTTCCCCTTAGTGAAAAACGGGTAAGGATGTTCCGACATTCTGATTGGTAAAAACGTGATCACGTGGTAGTGTGTTTTACCAGAATCTTTAACGTGCCCCCACCCACCCCGTAAAAAAAAAAAAAAAAAAAAAAAAAAAAAAAAAAATGTCAAACTAACATGTAAACAAAATATAAAAGTAAAAGAGGGACATAAAAACCAGAGGGAGTGGTGAAGCAATATTCTGCATTTAAAAAGAAACAAAAATGATAAAAAATAAAGACCACACGCCGCTGATTAAATTGTCTTCAAAGTCATTAGACTCCCTTGAAATTTATAAAAGGTATGGAGGTCGAAAGGTGTAACACAGTAGATCATACGATCTGCTTTTTCATAAGTTAGAAAGCTGAACAGCAGGCTTTTCGACCTCCATAAATAGGTGGGTTTTTTTTGTGGGTAAATAAAATGACTTACATCGCTAATGATAGTGGTCTTATACTGCGTGGTGTCAAACACCCATCCATTAGGGCAGTCTATGATTTTCTTGGTATAGTCAGTGGCATTCATTCCTGGTTTGAATTCCAGCTTCCGTACATCGTACATGTGGCACTTATCGTAGGTCTTCTTCCCTGACTCCTTGTTGGTCACGATGAGCGGAATGGACGCGTCCCTCTTTGCCTTAAGACACTCCCAATCGTCGGCGTGACCGGTAGTGCAGTTGGCCTTATCCCATTGGGCCACCCGGCACCAATGGTCCGTTTCTGCAGCCATGAATACTTGACCGAGGGTATTCATTGCCGTCATGATGCCGATAAGGGACACCAAAAAACACAGAATCTTCTGCCATTTTCCAAACTCGCCAATAATAGCCAGGATATCATCGAACTTAAGGGGGGAGTTGTGTTCTTCAGCATCGGTGTCTGCCTGCCCTTTCGACATGATGAATGCCCACGGTTAAATTTGCACCTCAATGGAAGACAATGCTAATATTTTAAATCAAAGTTTCCAACAAACTATCTGATTCCATCCTGTGATATTCAAACGTGCCCTCTTGGTTCTATGCTAATTTGGTGGACATTGGCCCGCGATAACGTTTTGTATAGAGTCTACTTATTCCAATGTTGATAAATGCGTAATTTTCATTGGATAACCATTTACACATTTAACAATTATCTTAATAGTAAACTGATTGCTAAGGGGGTGTGACTGTTGTTTAGTTAAACAGAGACTCGCTAAAACGATGACTGTTTTAATAAAAACTGAGTTTGTGTTTACGGTTGTTGGCATCAGATGTCTCAGTCAAAAACAAAATAGAGACTGAATTTGCTCAGTGGTGTAACTGGGGGCGGGGGCACAGGAGGGGGCACATGGTAAAATGATAATTTTGGAAGCTTTCATGTTGTAAAATATGTTTCTTTTTACACACGTACAGTGTATTTGTTTTTGACCCCGGGTAAAAAAAAAAAAAAAAAAAAAAAAAAAAAAAAAACAACAGTAAACGGCATAAGAGCGCTGAAAATGGGCTGATGAAAGTAGAAACAAAAACAAAAACAAACAAACAAACACTGGATTTGCTGGTAAAGGGCACTTTTACAGATAGAAGAGGGTCCAGGAGCCTGCCGTGCTATTGAGTTTGTGATTATTTGTATCGAAGATAACGAGCTATTATTACATTGCCGCATTCAATATGAGCGTTTTCAAAACATGAACGTGTCAAAAATCTCTGACGACAAAATATGAACCGTTTTAAAATGTTTCCACGATACGGTGACAACTGTTTCTGTGAAGTTATCTCATTTTGTTTGATTAGTGTGTTTATGGAAAAACGAAGTAATTGGAATGAAGCATATCTTGCCAAAAACCATCGTGTACTATAACTTTATATGTAAACTTTGTTTTTTATCGGTTCGCAGTGTAAGCATTAACCAGCTTTTGGTGTTTGTTTGTTTGTTTGTTTTTTTTTTTCAGTGAGCCAAATTAGGGATTTAAAAAAGTAGAAAAAATAGTCACACCCCCATTCATTTTACCATGTGTGTGGAAAGTACGTCTTTTATACAATTACAATTAATGTCGCTTTGCATGTATTCAATTAATTCCATAGGCTTGATTCAAAGTTCGAAAAGGTTCAAGAAAAAGTTGTTCGACTAATTTATGTTGCTTCAACAGAGTCTCTTTTTATTTTGCTCTCAATCATTTAACAACTGGGAGAGAATAATAATATTATGACTCTGCCGTCGTAAGGGCGGGTACGGTTGAACAGTGCACTGTTCAGGGTAGAGTCAAATCAGATTAAACACTGATCACACAGATACTCGATCTTTGCTAGATACCCTTATAACCTTAGTTGTTATTCTTCTTCAATTATCAAGATCAGCCGATGTAGGTCCGTTTTAAAGGCACAGAAATAGAAACAAAAATAAAAAAAGACATTTAAAGTTAGACCTGTAAATAAAATGCAATTTCTTGAGGAACGGAATTGCAGCGAAATAGCGGCGAATTACAAATGCTGTATTCAAAATATGAAATTAAGTTTTCTGTTCTTGGCGATGGATCTCATTTACTTAGAGTAGTATTTAATGTTTGGTTAACGTACCAGTATTATTATGTATTTATTGATCTTTTTTCTTTTCTTTTGCGTTGTAGCTTCGAAGTACGGAGCGCCTAATGGAACTTCCGTTTTTCACTTTTTATGTAACCAATTTAATGAACACAGAAATAACCCGAGCTCTTCATTTCGTGCGCTCGAAATCATTTCGTGAGCTCAAAATAACATCAAAAAGAAAAACAAAAATCATTGTGCTCATAATGGTTTTGAGGGGTAAATAATTACTTTGTTTCGCGCGCACGAAGTAAATTAATGTGTAGGGAGAGAATCAACGGCTAAAAAGTGACCCCCAGTGATTGAAACTTTCTCATTTGCCACGGTCTCTGCAAATCTAATGGAGCTTTAACTTTCACTTTAAACAATTTCCAATTGGTCTGCTTTGTCTGGGAGGACAACTCTTCATCTATCTTATACGCTACTCATTGATGACATTTGTATTAGTTATTAGATCTGCCTTGAGTTTCCAACACCCTGGTCCAGATGGGTTATTCTGTGTCCGAGTAAACAAACTATGTTTCCCTTTGATTTCCCATCGTTAATTGCTGCAGGTGTTGACTCTTTTAATAGAAGTATAAATTAGCCATCAAATCATAGACGGCAAATCCATCATTTAAGTACAGGATAATGAGGCTCTCCAATTATATGTCCAAATAGAAAGCGTACCTGTACAACTTGATAACTCTCTGAAATAGATTAAAAATCACTCTCATTAGATTGAAAATCACTCTTTTCGATTGAGGCCAGGGCCAGCAGATCTTTTGCAGTTTGTCCCTAGTTTCAATCGAATAGAGTAAATTTCAGTCGGACATTTTAAGAGAGAACAAAGTAATAAATGTAAACAATATACTCAGTATAGAAACTTGATGATGTGATTGATTGATGATGATACCCAATAATCTAAAAACTCCCCGGTCAGTATAGACTGTGTAAGTCTCGCGCGTATTCGAACATTATGGTTCGTTGAAGCGCGTGAAATTTGTTTCCGTGATTTTTGTTTCGTTGATTTCTTGATGAGCTCTATAACTTTACAATTATTTGTCTATATTTTCTATTCAACAAGTACCTCATAAAATAAGGTATTTCACTATGAACGATAATACAACAACATAGGCGTATGGGGACTCTTTTTTTTTTTTGGGGGGGGGGGGCAGAGAGGTTGATTGGTTCGAAAGTTTACATAATTCCCCAAAACACGAGTACCTATTTCTAAAAACGTCCAAATTTTTTTCTGGCTTTGCCTGAATTATTCCCACTGTCTTGCCCGATTTTTTGTTTGTTTGCTTGCATTTTTTGTTTGTTTGTTTGTTTGTTTGTTTGTTTGCTTGCTTGCTTTCTTGCTTGCTTGCTTGTTGCCTATGATTACATGGAATCTACTTAAATCATGCAAAAGGAGAATAACAAAATTCATAACAAAAGCAACAGATTATTCCCGCTTAACTAAATGTTTCCTAAGAATTCCTCGTTACAATTTCGCAAAGCAATTTTATATGCAATAATAAATATTAAACGTTGAACTGTGCCATTTTGAAGGACATTATGAGACTATAGCTGCTAATACTAAAACACTGAACATGTACTAGGGCGAGGCTCAATAAAAAATAAAATACAAAATAAAACAAATTAATAAATAAATAAATAAGAACAAAAAAAATCATAATAAAAATGATAAATAATAATATAATAATAAATACAACAACAACTTTGTTGTTCACGCCCCGACGGTCTGTTTTAAAAGGTGTAGCCTAATAATGAGTAAATGTATTTAATATCTAGTCACGGACCACCACATACACCAAGCAGCCCGCCTGATCATCTGCTTTCAAGTTTCCATCGCAGAGCTTGCACTGACCAGTAATTATGTCGTAGTCAAAAGACAAACACTCGTTGTTCACCTTACAACTGACAAAGCATTGCATGAGTGACTTCAAGTGAACGGCAATTAGAGGGCTAGGATCGTCGCCACATTTAATTTTTCCCTCGAACATCGTTGTGGACATGCGGGGACTGGCGAAAGACGGGCCCGTTGTCTTTGCAGCCGTAGACATCCCGATTGCTGACGATTAAATGAATAAAACAAAATTAAATACTGTCAGTAACAGAAAGTGCGAATATTCCGTCGTCGTTTTCAAAATGAATGAATAACATGACTTTTCGGGAGCACAACATGATTTTGAGCGCAAACATTTATTTGAAATAAGAAAAAAAAAACATTTATTTTGAGCGCGCGAATTGATTTGAAGCACTCAAAATTATTTATTTCGAGCGCACGAGCTTTCAAAGCGATTTCGATCACACATAATTATTTTGAGCGCTTGAAAAGCGTAATAACAAACCGGCCATTCCTAAAAGGAGTTTCTTGTAACGTTTGCATTCCATTTTGTGCAATCAAAACATAATATTTAGTGCAATCCAAATCTTATTAGAGCACTGGAATAATTTCGTTTGCTGATTTCAAGCACAAAACTGAATTATTTCAAGCTCAGAAAATGAATTTGAGCAACTGAAAATATTTTAAGAGCACGAAATGATTTTGAGTGCATGAAATCATTGAAAACCCTGGACCTAGTGGGTCGTCCGCTTTTATTTGCAGCGAAAGCGCGTTTTTTTTTTTTTTTTTTTTTTTTTTTTTAGCTTAGCGCGCTTAAAAACATTTCGTTGACCCCGTCGAGCCAGGACAGACTCTCCCAGAAAAAAAAATCACTAAAAAACAATAAAATCGTGTGACCTAAGGTCAAACAAATGGCTGCCATGGCACCAGCTAACCCCCAGTATCAATAATTTGTGGCCAACATGATGCTAGATATATTTTGGGAAAAGTCAGAAAATTTCGGGGTGATCGGACTAAGCTTTAAAAAGCTACGGGAAAAAAATGGTATTGGGGGCACATTTTGCACCCCCGGTCCTGATAGGGTTAACATTATCATAACAATTGCATGTTGTACCTTATGACTGAATTTTATGACGATAATGAAACGCCATCTGATATCAACTGATAACTCGCCTGTAGCAAGCGGTTCCATTTCCTAAAACCAAACTGATTTGTTTTCTTTACTTCACATCGGGATAATTTTGGAACTGTGACGACCCATAATAAACGACCTTGGGTCACCGTAGATATAATAATTATATTTTTGTGTTTCTTCTTTTTTTTTTTTATCTACGACAAACCCCTGCGTTTGTTTTGCTACGATCACATTTCTAATTCTTCTTCTTACTTGTTGTTTTGGGGCAGTCTTCCATGGGGAACTCTGCAACCATCACTTCACACAGTGTTAGGTAGTCAGGAACCTCGTCGTCCACGCTGACGTACCGGGCAATCACGGGAGGGTCACATAAAAATGGTATGTGTTCCCCAGGGATCGATGCTTGGTCTGATGTCACAGGTAGCCCACACGCAGCATTTTTTAAAATGTCACTCTCTGTGCCTGCCCTAACGATGGCGCCGGACAAACGTCCATCTGCAAGTGGTAAGTAATAGTTTACCAATAAAACAAAGAAAATACACACAAATAATAATACACGTGATATAAACAAATTGTGTCTGCTTGTCTTTATCAACTGAAAGGAAGTTATTATATCAGTAGCTTGTCATTGTTGGTTGTTTTATAGTTGTTCACACTTTAAGTTGTGGCATTGACTTCCCTTTGTGATTTCACATATTAAAGCCCTCGCCTGTCAATCACAATCAAGTGCAAGTTTGAGCCAAAATATATCGCCATCTTTGCCGTTATGTCACAAGTCGTCTTAGAGCTTTGTGGCCATTGTCAAGGAGATGTCTGCTATGACAAGTCATGTACCCATCATACACCCTTGAAATATTTTCTGAAATTAAATTAAAGTGAGAACTTACTACAACAATCTCCTCTGTTGACAAGGGTGATGCGACCGAGGCAGTGATTGGTCCCCAGGTCCACCTTCCACCAAGGATGCGCATTGTTCTCTGTAATATGAATACATTGGTGTTGTGCAAGTTACAGAAATGTTCACAACTTTGTACAATGATTTTAGAAAGTACATAATTAATAATGGAAATACACGAATGACACTTTTATGTGAGCTCGAGTTTCGAATGTTTTCTACATTACATTTCAAGACGGGAATCAAAACAAAATGGCCACTCCAGCATGATTGTAGCAATGTTTTCAATATTTTATAAGAGAAATATTGAAAGACGATTGAAAATAATTGTTAATAATTTAGTGTTTTTCAATTAAGTTTTCTTTTTTAAACAATAATTGACATTGCCGCTGATTTTCCCGAAAACTGTTTTCAAAGTTGTCTCCAAACACTCACTTCTTATTTTGTTTCATCAAATAGAAACAAGCACACTGAACATCTACAAAATATCCGGCAAACGTCAACATTTATATTGAGTTGATTGAAAATAGTTTCTTCTTCATGTTGTTGAATGGTGGGTTTTCATGAAATTTAGAGGATCAAGAGATTCATCTTATTGTATTTTCATACAATTAAAAATACAAACAAATAAAAAAAATCCTTCATTGATTTACAAATCATAAATTTCAACCCAGTTTTTCAATCAAATATTACATGTTAGTTTTCTCTGTTCAAATGTATATTTGTGGTTTTTTTTTGTGTTTTCTTTTGAATATCAAACTCATTATTCTCCTATAACCACCAGTGCATTTTGCATCATCTTAACATATCTCGTTAAGTATTGTATTACAAACTGACTTGTGTGAGAGCAAGTGAAATCATCAATGTTTGTTCTTGCGTCGCCATCTATTGCTAGATCTGATGTAAGATCAACTCCATAGTGATGGTAAGTTGAGACCTGGCTAGCTTGCATTCCGTGAAGATTCAGAACTGAAAGTGTGAAACATAAATTAAAACATTCATAAAACCATAATCATCAAGAAGCTCATCACAGATCAGTGATCTGTTATTTTGTTTGCTGTTGGTGAGTATATACAACCCTTTCTTTCCCCAGAGCTCTAAGACACATATAAAAAAATTAAGGACAATACGCAAAATAAAGTAGATTTTACATCAAATAAAAAGAAGGGGATTATGACCCAATAACACTTGATTAAATACGAGCAGAATTAAGTCTAAACAAAAACCTTAAAGCAAAGAGTACAATGAAAGTAACTCAATGAAAGTAACTGAAGGCACGTGAGTAATATTCGGATTAAATAAGAACAGTAATACTGGTCTTGTGTCTTCTTGAAGCACAGACAATAATCGTGTGTGCCTACATGTTAAAATCTCTGGTTTGGAGTCTACATTCAATTGTCTGAAACACTTACATGTGAGATTAAGGCACCAGCAGCATAGCGGGCAAAGCCACACGAGAATTCCAAAGAGAAATATCAACAGGGTTTTCTTCAGCAAGATTCCCTCGTAGCGAGCCATTATAACAATTCACCTGTCAGCCAATCAGAACGAACCGGCTTAAGACAAAAACGCTTGTATCTACAGTTCCCGACTTCAGAAATCTTAATTCTTTATATTGTTCGTTACCAAAATATGTGACCTGTCTGAATTCATTCGTTTGAGAAAATTAATCCTATCGCGCACAAACACGGCCAATGCATCTCTAACAGATTTTTTTAACTGTCACCCTCGTGTTGTAGTAATTAAAAATCATAAATTTGTTCAATTAGTTACAAATGACTGCTCAGATTGATGTTCTTGCTTTCTTGTCTTCCTGTTCGCTGTGACAAAAATGCTATCACCATGGTGAGGATAATTTTATGTCAGAATATTATCCAAGGTACCCAAGAAAAGGAAACATGTATCTAATGTTCATGTTACTACTGCATGAAACATATTTGCATATCAGGTTTAAAGGAAGGGCCAGTCTTAATAGCCTCCCCCCCCCCCTAAAAAAAATAAAAAAATTGAACTAGAGCTATGAATATTGTTCGCGAACAGTACATAGGGCTTTTCTGCGTTTTTGGTCTTGAAAAACACCTATAAATCTAATACTTGATAATGTTGTCATGAAATCGGAGTTATATTTTCGAGGTCAGTACATTGACGGAGTCTGTAAATTTTTTTTATCAGACTTTAAGTTTGGTACGCAAAATTGAGAGATGAATTGGAACGAAGTTTATGGGACTTCGGTGAGAAGAACACTGAAAACTTTACTTAGTCAATTTGTAGAAAAAATTAGTCAAATAGGCAACACAAATAAGTCTCTTTATGTCTGACTAATTGTTTTATCCGAAACAAAATATTTACCAATTCAGCAAAATGATATACTAATTACATTTTTTCAGAGACTAATGCAAATATTTTAATTACTAATTTTAGTGTTTGACTAATTGACACAGTGCCAATTTACTAATGTAATTGGTATCCACAGTTTTAAATGCCTAATATACAGAGTAATTACGAATCAGTTGACTAATATATTAGCAAAATACTAATTAATAATGACACCGGGCCATCGGAAATCGTACGGTTTATTTTTGTTTGTACCGACACTCCCTCTGCACGTAGGAGCGAAAAAATGCTCATGATGCTGTAAAGTAGGTGTACACGATAAAGGTTTGTTATTTTTACCTACCAAAAAGATACTTTTCAATAAATTATTAAAATTAACAATAAGCAGGATCCCAGCGTTGTCAAAAATAATTGTGTACACAGGCGCACTCAAGGGTGTGTGCCATTAACAGAATAGCAAGAGAGTGCGCGCGCGTCGTCGAACGTACACTTTTTGTGCTCGATCGTCTGCACCACTCACGTCCGTCTCGCTTCGTCGTATAGCCTAGCCTAGTTTTCCCCCAAAAGTAGCTGTTGTGCAAGGTAAGAATGAATTTCTTTGTATTTTTGAATCCTAGTATGTTGAACCATGGAGAACTTAAGCTTCACAGTACAGCCAGATGATTAGAAGTCATACAATTATAAAACTTCAACCTTACCCAACCCACTCAGATTTAAAGAAATATCCGCACAATACTCGCCCATCCCACCACAATAGTGCCCTTCAAATTCAACCCTCAAGTGTGCCTGAGTCTTCAGAATTGAAGTTGGTGCAGCAATTGGAAGAAGAAGAAGAAGAAGAAGTAAAGTTAGGTAGGAAACTGTCATGGTGCGAGGTCAAACCTCGGCCTCAGGCCCACACAGCATCAGTCACAGAAAAGACCGCCAGACTCGGAGTCGGACCGTATTCGTTAACGTTTACTGATTTAGGCCTATCGTTCGTTAGCGGTTAGCTCTGAGTCTGATGAATCCTCGCTAAACGTTACGACAGGGTTTAGTGTAAGTCAGATTAGCCCCTATAACATGTATAACATGTGTATAATTTGACGTTATCACGATTAGGCCTGTGAGTGAAAAAGATTCTGAGTGATAGGTAGGCCTACAACATCATTAGAATGAAACAAAACATTTAGGCTATAACGTAACGTTGTAACAAAGAAAGTCCTCATTTTAATTTTAGATGACCAAGAACTATGGAATAGAACGTTTACCTGCACAACAACTCAGCTGCTCGAAAATTATACGATTACTTTTGTGCGCAAGCTTCATTGAAACACTGATCGAATGAGGGCTAATGCATATTATGATCCTTTTTAAATAATTTAACTTATTAACATTATTAAACTATTATTAACTTATTATTGTTAAATTATTATAACAGCAAGATATGGAGGTGTATGTTGTCAGATGCCATGTTTGTCAGTTGGAGTTGGAGTTGTATTCTTAGTGTATGTGCAAGCCAGTAGTCCAAACTGGCTACGAGGTTGTTGAAAAATGACAATAAATTTGTATTGACTAATTTAGAAGGAAATGTGTTACGACTGATTATTGCCATTGTTGGACTAATTACAAGACTAATTTATTTTGATGTAAGACTAATCTATTTTTCTGAATGACTAATTTATTTTAGTGCATTACCAATCTCAAGATAAATTAGTAAAATTAAACCATTTTCAAAGACGAGTTTTTATTAGTCATTACTTCAGTGTATTGACTAATCTTTTTATTAAGTGACGAATTAAGGGTTAGTCAAATTAAACCATATAAATGACTAATTATGTTTAGGCAATTGACTAAGTAATGTTTTCAGTGTAGCGCGCTTAAAAAACATTTCGTTGACCCCGTCGAGCCAGGACAGACTCTCCCAGAGTATTCAGCATCAGGTCGAGGCGGCAATTCAGACCTGCGTACTCGGTTGCGTACTTCTGGCCCAGATTATGTGCGATTTTCGCATGTTTTTGTTAATAGCTCATTAGTGGTAACTGCATCCAAGGGACCTTCAGTAGTACGCGTAGTGTAACACCAGGTAGCAATACACACAGTGTTTTGAGTGGATGTTTGGGTATGCCAGATGTCTCCTAAGGACCTTCAAGAAGAATACAGACAGATTTGCGCCTATTTAAGCGTACCAGTACTTATTTGAATACGCAAATACGCAAATAAAAGCGTACCACCTATGTATTCGAATGCAACTCGCGAACAATTGCCTCGCAGGGTTTTACAGCGCAATGATTGATTACGAATACTCCAATTAATTTGATTCGAGTGCGCGAAATGATTTTGAGCTCTCGAAGATATTTATATCTAGCGCATGATTGCTTCGAGTGCTCAAAATTATTTCGATCGAATAAAATGATTTTTGGTGAAAAAAAACCCAAAAAAAAACCAGAGTAGATAGTAATGATTAGCCCTCAAAATTTAGTTCTACTAGTGATAAACTGTATTTACAATAATAATCTACTTAAACGGCCTAATACGTGTAAAGATACACTTATCAACAGATAAATACCGTATACGTTCCAGACGATACTGTTACTGTATAGTAATGCGCCATATATGCATCACTGCCGTTTACATTGTGTGGTGTAAGTATAAAGAAAAATACTGAACCAATGGCATAATATATTAATGAGGCCCATGCAGACCCGGTGAACATTTTGATCACTTTGACTGCTGCATTGTTTTACACTGTCGCTGCCCACGGTGCTGACGCGTTTTTTTAACTACACACAAAAAATGCATTTTTTATACTGTCACTCTCCATACAACTGCAATTTCTTTTAGAGAAGTGCATTTTAGGAAATATCAATAAAATATTCAAATAAAAGACATTACTCACCCTGTGTTTGTTATTTATTCCTTCCAATACATCTTCTTGGAGTGGTATACATCATAGCAAGGAGTACGGTGAAGTGGAATTTTGCACTGTTTGCAGAAGTATCGGGTCTCGCTTCTGGTTTTCTTTTTCGCGCACACACGACAGCATCTGGTGGGATTATCTTTGGCCTCAGTGGGTGGAATTAGTGTCAAACGGTGCTTAGAAATACCACCCAACAGTCTAGTGGGTGGATCTTTCCTTGGAGGTCTGGCCAAAGTTTCATCAGAAGATGAGGAAGAGTCCGAATCAGCAGATCGACACAGCTCGACCATCGCGTTGATAAGATTCAGCAAATAGTCCAAGAGTCTGTTGGAGGTGGGATTTTTCTTCTTGTACAAAACGAAGGAATTGACCATAGCTAGATGAATCAAGTGAAGCACTAACTTCTTACTCCATTTAGTTGTCTTACGGGTGCATGGATAGTACTTTGCCATCTGGTCAATGTGATCTACTCCTGACATATACTGGTTGTACTGAAGTACGCACTTGGGCTTCATGATGGGCTGATCATTTTTCTTCTTGCCTGAATCACCCATGGTAGCGTCATGTAGAGTTGACACCATCTTGACAAGTCTCTTGTCTAGCCACATGAGGAGAAGAATGTTATCCTTGTGACGGAAAGCTGTTTCTCCACGTTGAAGATGGGACGCATCGGACTTCAAACTTTTGGGGATGCCGCGGTTTATTCTCATGGTCCCACAAGTGTGAGTCGTATTTCCAAGGAGGTGTTTGCTAACCTTTATGCTATTGTAGAAGTTATCCATATAAACCTTATAGTTCTTGCCATACAGTGGGGTTAGCAAGTCATCACATATTTGAGGTACGGATCGTCGAAGTCCACGATACAGGCTGTAGCCATAAATATATCCACTTTCGGACTCGCATGCAATGTACGCCTTCATCCCATATTTGTCTGGTTTGTTGGGGTTATAAACCCTGAAGACAAGCCTCCCTCTCCATTTTAGCATGCCTTCATCTAAGGCCAAATGTTCACCAGGTGTGTACACATCCCTAAACTTTTCCACTATCAAGTCATATACAGGACGCACTTTATACAATCGGTCGTCACATGGGTCTGGGCGTGCATCATTATTGTTACAATGAAAAAATTTAGAAATGATCAGGAACCGGTCTCTGGACATGACACTTCCGAAGAATGGTGTTGCAAGCATCGGATCAGTTGTCCAATACATATTGATACAAGGCTTTTTTATCACACCAGTAAGGAATAACAATGCCAGAAATTTCCACATCTCCTCAGTAGTAACATCACGCCACCTTTTTACACGTGATTTGTCTCTAACCCTCTGGCCACGTATAAATTGAGAGGCATACAAATTAGTCTCAACTACTAAAATGTCAATCAGTTCATCAGTTATGAAAAGTCTGAGATAGTCAATAGGTTCTGCAGCATCATCCATTTGAATATTCATACCTGGCTGTCCTGTGAATGCACCAACATTCGGTTGTCTATCCACTCTACTCCATCCATCATCTGCATTACCGCCCCCTTGTCCTCTGCCACCCCCATGGTCTCCACGACCACGACCACGACCACGACGACCACGACCACGGTCTCCACGACCACGACCACAGTCTCCATGACCATGGCCTCCACGACCTCTGCCTCTGCCACGACCACGATCCAATCCACTGCTACTGCTACCATTAGATTCACTACCACTACCACCAGAACTAGCACTATCGTCGATATCGATATGCACATCACTGTCAACATCATCATCGTCATCATCCGAGTTGTCCGATCGATCAAATTCATTTTCACTGTCACTGGCATTACTATCCAATTCCATAGAATCTAAAGTATCATCTCCGTTAAAATCACTAGCTTCGGAGTCACTATCAGCGAAAATTTCATCGACAACTTCCTCTGAAGTCACTCGCCTCTTCGCACGTTTCATGGGAGACGCCATTTTTAAAACCCAAAACACATAAACATAACGTAACGCCTCAATCCCTGGTCCCCGACCCCAACCCAAGGGCTGAAACCAGCGAAAAAAAAACTGCTACGTGTTCCCTAATGCTCGCCAATATGTTTTATACAGGAAAAGGCTGTCAATTCTTGTTCAACAGAGGGCAGCACAACGTGTTAATGCTATCCCGAGTATACTCGGGCATAGCACCAGGCGGGGTGTAAAGCTATCCCGAGTATACTCGGGCGTAGCAGTCAAAGTGTTAAGTCGTATATATATATATATATATTGCCCTAACCCCCCCCCCCTTTTGTATTGTCACCCCTTTGTCCAAACTGTTTAACTCTGATTGGTCATTGGCCATCCCTTTGTCTATAATGCCTTTAATTTGATTGGCTATTTATTTTCCCGCTTATTTCTTGATCCCTTCCCATTGTTCCCTGCTCCCATTTTCCCTATAAAAATGGACCCGTTTTTGTTTGTATCTTGTTTATGCCTCTGAAGAAGGTCCAGTTTGGATCGAAAGCTAAGGCCATCACCCCTACTAATTTTATATATATATATATAATGGTTCTTGAAATCTAAGAATATTTATATTTTATTTTATACAGTACTGACATATATATATTAGATACACGTTTACTTACCAGGGCATCCTTAGACAGCATTCTAGCACAACGTAATTATCACCATGGTGAGCGCTATATTGCCACTGTCAACAAGCAAACACAAAAGCAGGCAACTCAATGGGAACAATCACATAGAAAACTAGACAACATTGGCCTAGGCGTTATAACCTAATCAAAACTATAACTTTAAATAGGTACACGAGGGTAACAGTTAAAAAAGATATTGTTAGAGATGGATTGTCCGTGTTTAGGCGATAGTATTAAAACAATAGTTTTCAACAAGACAATATGGCTACATGGTTATTGGGAATGGCTATCAAGAATTAACCCTATCAAGACTATGGCACGATGTGTCCTCATCAAATATTTTTTCTGTAACTTTGTTATTGCTTTGTCCGATCAATGTGAATTAACTTGACATTTCCCCAAAATATATTCAGCATCATAATGGCAAAACATTTTTAAAATACAATTTCAACTCGTTTTCGAAGTGATAGTGTTGACAGTTTTAAATGCTTTTTGGAATTTAAAATTGTCGCCATACATGGGGGCCATCTTGGATTTTGTGTTTTTACCCTTTTAATTGGGGGAAATTATGCCGTTGGGAGTTCTGTTGCCAATAGACCTAATGCATTCGCCGCTATCTTTGAGGTCAAACGCAGCATGCATCGAACGACCGTGTGTTGTAGATGTTGGTACTGTAGCACTTTCGTGTAATAATTTCTCACAGTGACGTCATATGCACAAGGTCTCTTTTTTGACCAACCAATTCAGAGTATTTTGCCACCTTATTTTTGTTTTTATATGAAACACACCACATCTGCAGTCTAGTGAAGAGGTAGCTCTGGTTTCAGTGAATGTGTAGAATGCCAAGATGGCTCAGTGCCAGAGAATAATGCTGGGAAATAACCTGTTGATATTAATATTCCTCTTTGGAATCCTTGTGTTGTTTTGCCCGCTATCCTGCCAGTGCCTTAGTCTCACACGTAAGTGTTTCAACCCTCTCTTTTCGATTGTTGATTTGATGTTACCGATTTCGAAATGTTGATTTTAGCTGTTTCGACTTTAGTAGTGGGAACTGGTTTTGTTTTCGTCGAGTTTTTTAATTTTTTATTTTACCAGATGTTCCACCCTTCCAGTAGGAACAGGTTATGTTTTTTTTTTTTGCAACAAGGTTTAAATTATTCATTAATTTGCTGAGTAATAATGACATAGATATTTAATAAAACAATCTCGTTTTCACCATATCGTAAGAAAAGTAAACACTAATAGCATCCAAAGTTTTCCTTTCGAAAGGGTCTTCAAAATCCCCGTTTGATTATTTACACAACCTAACAAAAACAGTTTACATGTAAAAAAAAAAAAAAAAAAAAAAAAAAAAAAAAAAAATAATAATAATAAAAAAATAATAATAAATAAAACAAATAAGAGCAAGGGTGTTGCGAAGTGTTCTTATCTTTATGTAGCCATTGTTAATTATATTAATGTTAATATTATTATTACCATTATTACTATTTTTTCTGTGCCAATCTCCGCAGACTTGGACCTTTGGGGAATGGAGGCCAGCCAAGTTTCGAGTTATCGAAACCTTACAACTGTACTTACAGCGGATCTAGCGATAGATGGCGATACAAGAACAAACGTGCATGATTTCACTTGCTCTCACACGGGTCAGTATAAAATAAAGTACTCAATGTTATGTTTTAATGATATAAAAAAACTTACGATAGTTTTGCCTATAGGTAACGATCTATTTCGGGGGGAAATGTATATTTCGAAGTATTTATTTTGTCTTCAGAATGGGCATAAATACATCCCATTAAACGTTTCTGTTTTATACACAAAATTAGTTTAAACAAATGTATTTAGTTTTTCCTTCATAATCTGAAACCAGAATTGTATATATTAGAAATCTATTTTGTATTTATTTTTTGTTTAATTATTTCTTATTTTAGAGGTCAGTTCTCATCCTTGGTGGAAGGTGGATCTGAGTACCAACCACTGCCTCGGTCGCATCACACTTGTCAACAGAGCAGA